>CM053793.1:302430941-302940941 GCA_028749045.1 Cupressus sempervirens
CATTTCATTGTATTTAGTAACTATTGACAATAAAATTGTATTCCTACTTTAATGCATAAATATAAATTCAAACACTATGTTTTTAGTCATCCTAGAAAATGAAAACAAAAATATTCCTTTTTGCTATGTAAATAGAGTTAAAAATTTAACACTTGAATAGAAAAAGAGACTTAAGAAAAATATCATTTTTAGAGAAAAAATGCTCTCTGCCCTTTAAAGGGGAAAATTTTAATCTGCTTAGAACAGAGAATATTTCTTTCAAGATCCCATTTAATATCTTTGAATACCTTTTAAAAAAAAACATTATGTAATTTTAAAATGAATTAAAAATAATAAACTAAAACTAATTGTCTTACCTTATCTTATCCTCACCAAAAAAACTTTGTTATATAAGTCCTTTAGAATATCCACCACATGGGGGATTACGTCACCCCACTTTCCCCTCTACCCAAAAGTGGGTACATTACATCTGATTGCTTGAGGATGAGATTTTGGTTAGCTAATAGCATTTAGAGGTGTCTAACATGGAAGTTTCCCCTTGATTTGATTGGTAGTTAGAGTCATGGGTGACTTCAAGTCAAACCTACACATTCCTCTCCCTCTGTGTACTTAGGTCTATTCTTAGGAAGCCGCCCAGTAGGTGTTGGATCTTGTGCTACCTTAGGCTACACCTTATTGGCTTGTCTCTCCTTCAAAAAAAGAGTGCCTCGAATGGTTGGATAAATTGACCTTGGTTTTTCCTTATTCCCCCCTCATGCATTTCCACGCTCACATTGGGTCCACCTTTTTTGGGAACGACCAACTTTGCTTGGGTCATGTGACTCCATAGAAGAAATCTACCCACTTGGCAATGGGGTAGGAGAGAATGGGTTACAAAAAAGGTAAAGGGGATTAGGTAGAGTTAGGATGTGGTTAGTTAGTAGGGTTAGTGGCCTATTGGCTAAGTCATGTTAGGTGTTAAGTTTGAGTTAGTTGTTTGTTAGTGTTAGTAAGTAATTTAGGTTATTAAAAAAAATTAGTATATTTGTTTGATTAGTATTGTAGAGGTTTAAGTTAATGTTTTTTTAATTAGATTATTGTTAAGCATTAGTAAGTGTTGGTAAGTAATTCAGGATTAGATTTATGTAGTTTTTTTAGTAAATAGAATTGATATTTTGGTAGTATTGTTCTAGTTATTTTAATTTAATTCAATATATTTGTAAGAGTTAAAGTGGTTAGAATTAGAATATGATTAGAAAAATAATATTTATTTGATTAAGTGTTAGTTATGTAAATGTTTTTGATTTAGTTATATAAATTATTTAATTAAGATGTAAATGTTGATGTTTATCGTATTTTTTTAAAAATCATAATTATTTTTAAAACAAAAGTGATAGATTAATAATGTAGTGAAAGGTCACATTTTATATGTGGTAGTGGTATAGGGTCTAATATAATACAAACAAATGTCGAAATCAATGAAATAATGAATGTTTAAATATTATGATTTAATCTTGCACATTTGGTTAGAAACCGAAATGAAGTGTTGAGGTATTGTTAAGGAAACCTATGTATGCTTTTCAAACACACCCATAAATTTAACTTGTAAAAATGTAGATTTTGAATCATATCAAAACTTTGTGTGACTTAGCTATTAAGTCGAGCATATTAATCCAACTATGACCCAAAAGCTATGAAACCTAACGCTTGCCCGAACTTATGATATCATTCTATAACTCAATTGTCAACTCTACATCATGTTGAATCACAATTGGAATTCTTTACAGATCTCCTCATAACACTCTAGGTGATATGCAATTATTTAGTGGATTTAATTAACTTTAAAAAAAAATCATTTTTTTTTGCCTTGTTATTAATGGACATGATATTTTGGTATCAGAGCTTGTGTTTCAGCAATACGAACCTAAAACTACTACATTTCAACTATATCTAAACTTTAATTTTTGTAGGATGCCTCCCATCATATGAAACAACCGATGAGGTAGAGGTCTTAGAGTGGTTGGTGCTAGGGCAGAGTAGGAGGATGGACCACCACCTCCATCACCACCACCATCAAACCCGAATGGAGATATTTTGGATGCCCTCCAAGCCCTGATTGGACTAGTCTACTAGAGGCTACCACCCATAGTAAAACTAAGGTAGTAGATTCATGAAGGGGAAGCACAAGATCCTAGAGGAGGCAGGGCAGGTGTGAGAGAGAGGAGTAGGAGTCCCCCACTAAAGCAAGTTGAGGGACAAGGCAATCATGAGCATGAGTTAATACATCAATCAGGACCACCACTCGATAGACCTTGTAGATAGGTAGGATATGAGATCAAGAAGTTAATATGACTCCAGTCACCATTGTTTATTGGTTCTATTGATAGGGTAGTAGCAGAGGCTTGGTTATAGAGTCTGTAGTGGTGTTTTAGATTGTGTCCTTATCTAAGCAATCTAAAGGCATGGCTAGTAGTCCATCAACTAAGGAACAATTCCTCCATTTGGTGGAAATAGGAGGAATCTATAGGAGGAGTGAGGATGAATAACCTCACATGGGAGACATTTTTTGTTAGATTTCGAGAGAAGTACCTTTCTATGCACTTCAAATATAAGCAAATAGAGGAGTTTCATTCTCTACATCGGAGGGGCCTTACAATAGCTCAGTATGAGAGTTGGTTTCTTGAGCTCCTTCCTTATGTTAAACATATGAAGGATGAGAAATTGCAAGTCCATCACTTCATCATGGGAATAAATTTCTCACTCTCTAGTGTAGTCCATTGGGCTTTCCCTACCACTTTTAGATAGGGAGTTGAGATAGCACTAGTTATTGAGGATACTTGAGGTAGATAGGAGTCTCATGATTGGTCTCAGAACTAAAAATCTACCTCATAGTTAGGACAATAGAAACCCCCTTGGAAAGAGAATCCAAACTATGCAAAAGGGTCCTCTAAGGGCCAATAGTCTTAGTAGTAGAAACCACAACAACAGTAGCAGAAACCCTCATAGGTTATCATGGCTCTAAGCTCAAGTAGTGGTTGTCATAGGGTCCTAAATAGGATTAGAAGGCATAGGCCCCATAGTTAGAGTTAGCGAAGACTCAACATTATTCCAAGCATGGATATAGTGGATCTAGTAGGTTTGGGGGTCCACAACAGTCCAGATCTCGGGGTGTATAGGCTTATACCTAAGGACCATGTTACACTTTTAGTGGAATGGGTCATATAGCTAGAGAGTGTCCACAGGGATAGTCATCCAATGGTCAAAGAGGGGCTATCTCAGAGCCAATAGTTTCTAACATGGGTATATCCCATAGAGTATTTGTAGGGGTTGACAACTACCAAGCTGAGCATCAAACCATAGTTATCGAAGCCACAAGTATAATACATGGTAGTATGGTTGCTATTTTATTTGATTTTGAAGCTGCTGACTCTTTTATATTTTCATATGTAGCGAAGCATTGTGGGCTAGTGATAGTTAGATAGGATGTCAGTTGGGACATAGAGTTAGCCTTAAGAGCTAGAGTGTTAGTTAGTTCTATGGTGCATAATTGCCAGATTCAAATTGGAGACATGACCATGATGTCTAATCTATGCATTACTTTTCTAGGTTCATATGATGTTGTCCTTGGCATGGATTGGCTTTATGGCCATAGTGCCAAGATGGATTGTCAACAAAAGGGGGTAGAATGTGTGGATGAATATGGGGTCTCTAGAGTGATCTTTGGAGTGAAGAGAGTAGTATCTCTTCATATTATTTCTGCTATGTAGCTTAGATAGTACATGCAAAAGGGATGTTAGTTTTTTGCGATCACCATTAGTGACAAAGAGGAAGATTCAAAGGGAGAGCCATCCCTCGATGATTTTCCAATTCTGTAGGAGTTTTCATATATATTTACTTTAGAGCTCCCTGGTATGCCTCCACCTAGAGTAGTGGATTTTCACATAGATCTTGTGCCAGGAACTGAGCCAGTATCAAGAGCAGCTTACAGGATGACTACTCATGAGCTTGGTAAGCTAAAGACTCAGCTAGAGGAAATCTTAGAGAAAGGGCATATTCAACCTAGTGTGTCACCTTGGGGTGCACCAGTGACTTAGGTTATGCATTGATTGTTGATAGTTGACTAAAGTAACCATTAATAACCAATACCTTCTTCCATGATCTATGATCTCTTCAATCAATTACAAGGTTCCTAAGTATTTTCAAAGATAGATCTAAAGTTGGCTTATCATTAGTTGATGATTGTGGATAGTGATAGACTGCATTTCATATGAGGTATGGTCACTATGAGTTCACTGAGGTACCATTTGGCCTCACAAATGCTCCAACTGTATTCATGAGCCTCATGAATGGAGTATTTTGTAAATTTTTGGATAAGTTTATGGTTGTATTCCTTGATGATATTCTTATATATTCTCGTAATGAGAATGAGCATGAAGAGTACCTAAGACAAGTCTTACAGAAGTTGAGAGAGAACCAATTGTGCAGCAGCTTGTTGAAGTGTGTGTTATATAGACTTGAGATAAATTATTTGGGTCATGTTATATCAGGTGATGGAGTCTTAGTAGACCCATAAAAGATTAGGGCCATCATGGATTGGCCAGCACCCACCAGTTTCACTAAAGTAAGGAGTTTCATGGGACTAGTAGGATATTATTGATGCTTTATTATGGGATTCTCTAGATTGGCACACCCAATCACATCTCTTTAGAGAAAGGGAAAGAAGTATGAGTGGATAGAGAAGTGTGATAGAGATTTTCAAGAGCTCAAGAGAGCCCTCACAATTGCATCAATTCTTGTAGTGCCAGATCCTTCTATAGATTTTGTGGTGTGCACCGATGCATCCTTAGATGGTATAGGGGCAGTCCTTGTGCAAGAGGGATGACCTATTTCCTATGAGTCTAGGAATTTTAAGACTCATGAACTCAATTACCCTACTCATGACCTAGAGCTTGCAGTAGTTGTTCATGCTTTAGTGAGGTGGTGACACTTCCTTCTAGGTCATAGATTAGAACTTCATTCTAACCACCAGAGCTTGCAGTACATATTTACACAACTGAACCTTAATGCTAGGCAAAGAAGGTGGATGGAGTTCCTTTATGAGTATGATTTTTATGTTCATTATATCAATGGAAAGGAGAATGTGGTTGTAGATGCCTTAAGTAGAAAATGTCATGAGATTTTATCTATGACTACTTGCATTGATTTGAGAGAGAAGATCCTACATCATTTTCCAGTAGATGAGATGCATGTAGAAGTTAGTCAATTGGTGCATTCTTAGAGACTCTTAGAAGGGAAGTATTTAGAGTATTCATTGGAGTCTGATGGAATTTTGCATCGTGGAGGACATATTTATGTACTTTCCATTGGGGGTTTGTGTGAGATCATTGTACTTGAGGCTCACAAAGCACCTTATGCAACACACCCTAGTGTGAAGAAGCTACATGTGCTTATCTAACATAGTTATATCACTAGCTAGGCATGAGAGTGTAGATTGCTAGCATTTTTGTGAGATGCCTTGAGTGTCAGAGGTTGAAGGCAGAGCACCATCATCCTAGTCGAATTCTTCAACCTCATGAGATGCAAGTGGGATGCTATATCTATAGATTTTATTTTTAGTCTTCCCATGTCTTCTCACTGCCATGATGCCATTTTGGTGATGGTTGAGACATTGACCAAGGTTTCTCATTTCTCACCCGCATGTACTATATACACAACATGAGACATAGCTCAGGTGTTTTTGTAGGACATTGTTAGACTTCATGTTTTTCCCCATAAGATCATCTTAGATAGAGACTCACTATTCATATCATCCTTTTGGAGAGAGTAGTAGGTAGCATTGCGCACTAGTCTCAATTTTAGTACATCATACCATCCTTAGATCGATGGCTACATCTAGAGAGTAAATTAGGTATTGGAGGACATGTTACATATGTATGTAATGGACCATCAAGTGCAAGGGGAGGAATACTTGCATCTTGTCAAGTTTTCCTATAACAATGGGCACCATTCTTCCATAGGTATGCTGCCTTATGAGGCCTTGTATGGAAGATCTTGTAGAATGCCCTTGGGTTGGGATAGGATTGAGAATAAGTATCTATTAGTCCTTAGTTGCTCAAGGAGATGGAGTAGCATGTGACCTTGATTAAACATCACCTTAGAGATGCACAAGATAGCTAGAAGAAGTATGTTGATCTGAAGAGGATATATCAAGAGTATAAGGTTGGAGATAGAGTCTTCCTAAGAATGCTACTATACAAGAGTCTGATTCAATTTGGAAAGGGCTCTAAGTTGGTACCTCAGTTTGTTGGACCGTTTGAGATCCTAAAGAGGATATGACTAGTTGCATACCTTCTAGCCTTGCCACCTAGCCTATCACACATCCATGATGTGTTCCACATTTTCGTACTTAGGGGATATGTTTATGACGAGTCTCACATTATAGATTGGAATACCTTGTAGGTAGAGTCAGATGGGCAGTTAGCACTGGAGCCTATCCATATTATTGCACGACAAACCCTAGCTCTTTGAAGCTAAGAGTTGGACAAGGTTAGGGTCCAATAGGATTGTTTTGATGAGCTCACAACTTCATCTGAGGAAACATCATAGATGAGATCTCAGTACCCATATCTTTTTGGTGAACTCTAGGAGGAAGTTCATGCGTAGTGGGGGAGGATGTGAGTCCTTGCCCTAACCCATCATTGTACAACTAATACATTATTATTTTGATACATTATGACTCGATATGTTGAGAAATTGTCGGATGGACTGGACATTATTATGTTATTTTATGTTTTGTGATGTTTTACTTTGAGATGCTTAATCACGTTATTTAATGTTTTATGAGCATGCATATTTATGATGTAGTACAGTAAATGAATGCAAGATTAGGAATATGATTAATACCTTAATTATGAAAATTTTAATAGTTAAATATATGAGCAGAAATGAGAGAACAATTATTTATATGAAAGATTGATTTTTTGATTTATGCAATTATCTAGATGTGTTTTAAATATATGCATGTGATTTTTCTCGAGCTACTGATGTGTGAAATGAGTGTGTAGGATTATTAGCCAGGAATTCTAATGGACAATCAGTAACTGACGCTATGTACAATTCATGAAAACCAGGGTTGAGTCTAATGGAAGATGCAGACCCCATTGTTTCATATTTTATTTGTATCATAATTTGAATGTGTATCATTCTATAATCGTAAAGTGTTTAATATTTTGTAAATAATAATTTTATAGTGTCACTTGACACTTGTAATTCATATATATATGCATGATAATTAGGGTTACCTAAGTAACCTAATAATCTAAGATGGACTAGGTTAGTAAGCTAAGACTAATTAGTTGGTAATTAGGATTAATTACCCTATTTAGGGTTTAGTGGTAAGTTTCTATTGTTAGGGTTTTTAGAAAGTCCAAATATTTCAAGAAAATTAATAGGTCCTAAACTGGTCCTAGAGGCCAAATTAATGAAAACTAAGTGCGTAAGGGGTATATATATGGGTTAGGGGCATTTTTCACCCCTCTAGACCCTTTTGTTGTCTTTTGTGACCACCCAAATATCCCATTTTCACTTTAGTGCGAAAATTTAAACTTCACCATGAGTTTGACAAGTTTATACTCAACAATAAAATTTTCCTTAATAATAAGATTAGGTTAGAAGAAACTAGAAGCCCTTAGTCAAGTCTGGAGTTATTGCAATTTTTAGGTGGTTGAGTTAGGAGCCAATTTAGTTGCAAATATGAGGGTTGAAGAGTGTTCACCCAATTTATACATTTAGAGAGAGTAAAGCTAAGATTGAAGGAGGAAGAAGGATATCTCTTCTCAAACTTACAATTTTCCATAACCATTTGTGAAGGTAGGAATCCTTCAAGTTTGTATCTTCATGATGTGTTTCCATTACTTAAGTAGGCTTTCTACATGTGTATGTATTCATATATATGATGAAACTTGTAAGGGATGAGATTGTGATGGGTTCTTAATTGTTTTCTTTTTGTGTTTCACATTTTGTTTTATGAAGGAAACTGTAAGGGTTGAATTGGCATTACTCACCCTTGGATAGCGTAGAAGAGGCCATGTATGGGAGGAGGGCTTTAATGGACTTCAAAAAGTTCCTAGTCTCTCCTCATGATGAGGAGAGGGAGAGAGTAGGGTGATATGTGCCCCTACTCATCAGTACAAACCATTTTGTGTTTTGAAAATTGAGAAGTGAAAGAATGGAAGTTCTGATGATTATAGCCTTAGAAGGGGCATCTGTTATGGTGTTGTGACTGAGTTCTCTTACCTTAAAAAAATCTACCTTCTCCCTAACCTCGTTTAATAATGAACCTATTGTGCAAACCTAGGATGGGAGTATTTGGTTGTATGTGTCCTTGTGTTGAATATGATTGTCTCCTAGTCAGTTTTGGTTCTCCATAGTTATCTTGATCTAATTTGTAGATTTCCTAGTGGCTACCTTGATATGGAGCCAATATGTAATTCAAGGTATTGTTATTTTTATTTAGATGTCTTGGAGACTTCTCCTCAAGATAGTGATCCTGTTAGAATCTGAAAAGATTAATAACCCAGAAAACTAGTGCAAAGAGTAAATATCTAAACTATGAATGCAAATGATACAAAATCAAAATAGCATCATAGAGTTAGTCTCCAAGAGAGTAATGCAAATGCTTGAAGCAAAATAGCATTAAGAGGATGCAAAAATAAGAGATGCAAATACAAGCCAGGTAGCATGCTTATATAGGCTAGGAAGAGGGAGGAGGTGGCAACACCAACCAATGAGGAGCAACCATCTATCGGACTAAAGATAGCAAAGTATCTTCCCAAGATAGCTAATGGATGCTCACATGTAGGAAGGTGACACCTCACAACCATTCCCCTAATAAGACATGCTTTATTAACCTAAGCGAGATTATTAAAAGTGTAGGAAAAACCTAGCAAAATAGGAAAAAATAAAAAACTACACTAACACCCCCCCATAAGCGAAGCTTAGGTGGATGTAGAAATGGGTCCCGACAACGAGGCCATGTTAGGTACCCAAGTACAATGCAAGAAGATGCAACCTCTGAAAGCGGTGAAAGAGAGAAAACCATAAGGGAAAAACCCTCCCCCAAAAAGAGGTAAGAACCTAGTGAAGAACTGAAGAAGTCTCCCGCTAGGAAAAGTGTCCCCTAAAATAGGAACAAGGAGTGATCATGAAGAAGCAACATCACTGAAGCATGAAGAACCACAAAACTCTGTCAAAATACTGATCTTTAGAACCCCCATGGAAATAGAAGGCACGAACCATCAACCAAAGAAGCATAGAACAGCAATATAAACTCCCCTCAAGGCAAGTGAGGTGACAAGCAGTTGAAAAGATGGGCCAAAAATCTCCTACAACATAGGAGCCAAACACATCGAGACTGAGGTACAAACACAAATAAAGGCATGTGTCATCGACACTGCATGAGGAATTAGAGAAAGAGGGCCTATAAGTGGCAAACAACTATCCCCCCCATGGCACTTTATATAATAGTGCAAGTACAACGAATCACAATGATGAAAAGGATCCCGAATCGCAAGAGTGACACTTTATCTCAGTGCGTTGCATAAAGATGCTTACAGTGAATATCAACAATGATCATAAAAAACATAAGGCTGAAACAACAGAAGGTAAAGCCCAAAACAAAGCAACTGAAGCAACAAAATTGATCTCCGGAGCTGAAACAAACAGAATATCCACCAGAATGCTAAAATGCAAAAGACTGAATAAGATGTGTCTGGAACAAAATCTGGAACAACAACCAGCATTAATAGAAAGAGCACAGAAAGAGATTTCCAACGATATAAAGAAGTCCAAAATTGGAGATCGGAAGCTCAAGATACACCTCCCGGAGTGCAAAATAGAACATCCGACTTTGATTGCCATAATAGGCAACCAAACTGTATCAAAACTCAAAAAAAACCTATACCAATATCTCTGTCTTAGAACCAGCTTTTTGACGCTTCTTTCGGATCGGAAAAATACCTCCATATGCAAAAGTTATGGCCAAAAAACCACAAGTAGGTCTTGATTTCAATGCATTACAAACCCTCATGAAGAGCATATGTTAAAAGTGAAACTTGGAAACAATAATCAAGGAAATGAATAGCACCACTACGATCTACTCGAAAAATCATGCACTTTCAAAAAAAGAATCGCCTCGATACGAGGTCGTATGAGAAAGTTATGATCCTCTGAAGTTTCCAAAATGAGAACTGTGCACAGTCACGGCTGAGAATTTACAATTTCTGAAGAATTCATGCATGAAAATCAAAAAATAACTCCACTAGTGGATAGAGCACAAAAAAATAGCCAAGTTCATAACAAGAATCATCAAAATTGAAGTCCGTATGAGCAAGAACGAGACATTTGAAAACTGCATTCAGATCTGCGACTGCCAACGGAGAGGGGTATGGCTGTAGCTTTGCATGCTCGATTCTGAAAAATATACAACTTGCATGCAAAATCTAAAAGATACCCAGATGGTTTTTCGGGGCTGCGAACAAAACCCAGAAAGCATTTTTCTTGATGATGATCAGAAGATGTTGTTGTAGTGTAAATCAGACGCCTTTAACAGTAAAAAACGGCTCCAAAAATCAGAAAACGACCCCAGCAACCAAAATTTGACATGCAAATGTTGGATCAGCTTCTTAAGTCCATCAATGGTATGCTGGAACCTGCAAAACTGATTAAAAACTCCAAATATGCAAGTTGGTTGTCAGATTTGAGATTGAAACCCTAGAGAAAAACTGTTTTTGTCAAAACTTTTCTGATTCTTAAGATCATCCAAAGATGCAAGTGAAGAGCATACTTCATTTTTCAAAAAACTAGAATAAAGTTTATTTGCCCCCCCCCCCCCCCCCCGAATCTCTCAAATAAGGAAACTAAAATCTACTCTTGCACATAGAAAAGCTCTGATACCATGTTAGAATCTGAAAAGATTAATAACCCAGAAAACTAGTGCAAAGAGTAAATATCTAAACTATGAATGCAAATGATACAAAATCAAAATAGCATCATAGAGTTAGTCTCCAAGAGAGTAATGCAAATGCTTGAAGCAAAATAGCATTAAGAGGATGCAAAAATAAGAGATGCAAATACAAGCTAGGTAGCATGCTTATATAGGCTAGGAAGAGGGAGGAGGTGGCAACACCAACCAATGAGGAGCAACCATCTATCGGACTAAAGATAGCAAAGTATCTTCCCAAGATAGCTAATGGATGCTCACATGTAGGAAGGTGACACCTCACAACCATTCCCCTAATAAGACATGCTTTATTAACCTAAGCGAGATTATTAAAAGTGTAGAAAAAACCTAGCAAAATAGGAAAAAATAAAAAACTACACTAACAGATCCTATCAGAAACTTCACTATGAAACTTATTTTTTAAATGACCATGATGTTGAGTTTTGTTCCTTGGTTCTTCGATAGAGTCTTTGAATTAGGTGTTTGACTAAAATGAATAAGAAGTGCCTAGCCCTTGTATGTTAAAAAAGAGAGCAATTTCCTTTCATATGATATTCCTTATGTTTCAAATTTGTATGCATATGTTTATCGGTAAATAGATGCAGTGATGTTATATAATGTTATAGAACTTGAATTTTGAAATGTGTTAACAAAATTTGATTTATTTAGTTGGTATTCATTGTATTTAGTAACAATTGAAAAAAAAAATGTATTCCTACTTTAATGCATACATATAGCTTCAAACACCATGTTCTAAGTCATCCTAGAAAATGAAAACAAAAATATTCACTTTTGCCATGTAAATAGAATAAAAAATTTAACACTTGTAAAAAAGAGACTTAAGAAAATTATCATTTCTAGAGCAAAAATGCTCTCTACCCTTACTATGGGAAAATTTTAATCCTCTTAGAAAAGAGAATATTCCTTTCAAGATCTCATTTAATATCTTTGGATACCTTAAAAAAAAAAGATTATGTAATTTAAAAATGAATTAAAAATGAATTAATAAACTAAAACTAATTGTCTTACCTTATCCTATCCTCACCAAATAAACTTTATTTTATAACTCCTTTAAAATATCCACCACATGTGTGATGACATCAACCTACTTTATCCTCTCCCCAAAAGTGGGTGCATTAAATCCAATTGCATGAGGATGTGATTTTGGTTAGTTAATAGAATTTAGAGGAGTCTAACATGGAAGTTTCCACTTGATTTGAATGATGGTTAGAGCCATAGATGACTTTAAATCAAACTTGCACATTCCTATGCCTCTACATACTTAGATGCATCCCTAGGAAGCTGCCCAATAGGTCTTGGATCTCGTGCTACCTAATTCTCTCCTTCAAAAAAAGAATGCCTTGAGTGGTTGGATAAATTGACCTTGGTATTTCCTTATTCCCCCTTGCTCATGCATTTCCATTCTCACCTTTGTTCTATCTTATTTGGAAATGGCTAGCCTTGCTTGGGTCACGTGACTCCTTAGAAGAAATTTGCCGACTTGGCAATGGGTGAGTAGTAGGTTAGGTGGGGTAGGAGAAAATGGGTTAGGAAAAAGGTAAAGGAGGTTAGGTAGAGTTAGGATGTGGTTAGTTAGTATGGTTAGTGGCCAAGTGGCCAAGTCGTGCTAGGTGTTAAGTTTTAATTAGTTGTTTGTTAGTGTTAGTAAGTAATCTAGGTTTTTAAAAAAAAATTACTATATTTGTTTAATTATTATTGCAAAGGTTTAAGTTATTTTCTTTTTAAATTAGTTTATTGTTAAAGATTAGTAAGTGTTAGTAAGTAATTTAGGATTAGATTTATGTAGTTTTTTTTTAGTAAATAGAATTAATATTTTGGTAGTATTATTCTAGTTATTTTAATTTAATTCAATATATTTAAGTGTTAGAGTTAAAAGGGTTAGAATTAGAATATGATTAGAAAAATAATGTTTGTTTGATTAAGTGTTAGTTATGTAAATGTTTTGTCTAATAGTAATTTAGTTTTGTAGATTTAATTACTATTATTTTGGTTTAGTTATTTAAAGTATTTAATTAAGTTGTAAATGTTGATGCTTACCTTATCTTTTTTAAAATCTTAATTATTTTTAAAATAAAAGTGATGGATTAATAACGTAGTGAAGGTCACATTTTATAAGTGGTAGTGGTATAGGGTCTAATGTAATACAAACAAATGTTGAAATTAATTAAATAATGAATGTTTAAATATAATGATTTAATCGTATATGTTTGGTAATAAACCAAAATGAAGTGTTAAGGTATTGTTAGGGAAACCTATGTATGCTTTTCAAACACACCTATAGATTTAACTTGTAAAAATGTAGATTTTGAATCATGTCAAAAATTTGTGTGACTTAGCTATTAAGTTGAGCATATCAATTCAACTGTGACTTGAGAACTATAAAAACTAACGCTCACCCATACTTATGATATTACTTTATAACTCAGCTCTCGTCTCTACATCATGTTGAACCACAGTTGAATTCTTTTGAAATCTCCTCATAACTTTCTTAGGTGACATGTAATTACTTAGTGGATTTAATTAACTAAATAATAATAAAAAAAAAATCATGTGGTTTTGCCCTATTATTTTTGGGCATGACATATCAACAATGCCTAAGATTAGAAATGTAAAAATGTATTAAAAAATTATCCATTTCCTTTGGTTAGAGAAGTATTAGTAATAAAAATTGAGGAGTATCTTGTAAATTTAAAAGGGTGCATGAAAAGTAAGCTATAGAACAAGCAAGGTGTATGTTTAGATGAAAAATGGAAGATAGGACTTATCATTCAGCTTTTCTCTAACATTGAAATGTAATTTAAGGGGAGAAGGATTTCCAATCATAAACCTTTTTGTTATTTTAATTATATTAGGGAGACCCAAAGAGATGGAGGGATCCCAATTCTAAACTCAAGATGTATTAAGAATGTAAGAAAATTCATATTCTTTCCTTTTTTTGAAGATATGTAGATGTGAATGCAAGATTAAATTAGTTGACTAAATGGAAAATTTAATATAGCCCTCAATGCTAAATGTATGTAATAAGTGCAAATAAGATATGCAATTAGTTTTAAATTGAAAGTTGAAATGAATGATAGAGTACTGACCTTGGAATGTGTAGAGGAAAGTGAGTTTTTTCTCTAGAAAGTGTGGATCTATGCCTTATTTGGAAGTTCCATTTATAAATCCTCAAATCAAACATAAAACCCTAAAAAACCTAGAAATGATTTTCCAATAGAGGATCCAAGGAAATGTTGACCTAGAGAAACTATGTCCAAATGTCATTCAACAAAGTCACAGTGTTCCCAAGGCCCTATAACCGAAGTAAACCTAACTTTTTTTGAAAGGTCTTTTAGATTTATTTCTAGATATACAACAAAAAATATTCTAACCTACTCCTAAACATAGTAATCTAATTGTTCTTTTGGTTTAGTGTGGATTTTCCTTTGTTAAGGTCTAGATTCATGAATCAAACTTAAAATTAAAATGCAAATTTAATGATAAAATACATTATAACATACATAGTATAATTATAGATAAAATGAAAGATACAATTACCTTTGTAGACACAAGTGAATTTGATATATGATCAAGTATGCAAATGTAATAGCACTGAGTTAAGAAACCACAAAGACATTAAAGCTATCAAAATTCCATGTCTAGGAATGTATGTGACATGCCATAATGAAGGATGGAATTTCTTGAAGGATTTGGAATGACAATTCTCTTCCTTAGAAGTCAAACTCCCCTACCACCATGAAGGAAGAAACTTGATGCAAGGAGAAAATACTTGAACTTGATGAATTTGAGTACATCATCTCAAGAATGTGTGAATGGTTTCTTGTTTGGATGGTTGATTTCCAATAGATGTTAGATACCTTATGTATGTATGGATTTGAAAATGAATAACACAAGCATCCTTGAATACTATTTTTTTTATTAAAAAAAAATCATACTAACTTGGCAGAAAATTTTTTAATTGGAAACCTTAAGGAAATTTAGGCCTCGTGCCCCAAATCCTCAAGAATGGGAATAGGTTAACCAAGTTGACATATTTTAAAGAGAGGGAATAAAAAAAGGTCTTGAAGGCCTTGGAAAAGGTGGAGAAAGAATGAGGAAATAATGAATTTATCAAAATAAATGGCCAAAAAGGTGATAATGCTACATCTAAAGGACCACATCATAATATGAGAGATGACCTACAAATGTGAGACAACTTATGGAGGAAAATGAGCAAAAAAAACTACTCTAAAGATGGCTAAAAGGTTTGAAAATAAGATCCTTCATTTTTAAGAATGTATCAAGTTACTCAATGATGGCTTATTTGGCTAGCTTTATATCGAGGATATTTCCAAGTCCCTAAAGTTATTGATGCTAAAGGAGAACTATGTTTGGAATAAGTTGATTGATTAAAGATTTCCATTAAAAAGATGTTTTTTGAAATATGTTTCAAGTAGTCATTGTTTGAATGAAGATAGAAATTTGAGATTTATTAGAGATACAAGTAAATGGATAATTGATTAAGTAATAGGATATGATATTCAAATAAAGAGTTTGAAAGAACATTGATGATGCTACCATCCACATTTATAAAGTCATCTATGGTAGTATTAAAATAATAGAAAAAAAAAAAAATTGTTTGTAGATAATTTTTTTATATTGTTACTCCTTATTAATGTTAATTGTTGAGGCATGCATTTTGAATTTTGAAGCTATACTCAAATCTTATTTCATCTCATTTATTTTTGGTGGTTCAAATGATACTTTTTGATTTGTATAGAAATAGTAGTAGATTTCAAATGAACTATTGACCTTTATTTATAAGAGTGTACTTAATGACATAAAAATTCTCACCACTTCGATGTTATAAGACCATCTTGATATCAACAATGCTAATGATTATATAGTTTTTAAAACTATTCTTCTAACTCGTCTAAGAAGTATATTATACACTATTAATCTCATATGTTTTGCACCAATAAAATTTATTGTAGCTATAAACTATCAAATTATTATAAGTGTGGATTATAAGATGATTACAAAACATATATACATACATAAAAAATATAAGATTGGTTCAATTCTACTAAACTAAATATGATTTCTTACTTGATATGATTTTGAAAGGTCACAAGAATCTTCATGTCTATCTATTCTTCAAGAATTTAGTTTTCCATATCATAATGTTTTTATGCCTAGATAGATTTTTTTCTTTCTGACTCATGCAGAGGTCATGTTTTTTAAATAATGTTTAGAATAAATAAATTCTTATTTAGAGGAATCTATTTTCTAGCCTATTGGAGGTCTTATTAGTATTAATTTTAATGCAAGATGTATATAGAATATGTACCATCAAGTGGTATTAAACACCTTGTCAATTTCTTGAGCCATTTATACTATACTCTAAATAATAACTCAGATACAAACTCTAATCATTAAAATATAAAAGACATTATAGGAGGATAAATGCAATGGATGTGGCAATTTTTTTATCATCTCTAGATACCTTCTTACTCAGAGATGATTATTGCATGAGAAGAAACTATATATGTCCTTTTCTAGTTGGGGCATGGTAGATTTCTGCCTAAAGGGAAGATTGGGCTTGACTTATTTATGTCCCTAAAGAGAAGAGGGGGATTCAAATATGATTTTTTGAGCATTTAAGGAAAATTAGACACACTTAGAGTAGATGTGGAATTTAAGAAGAAAGAAATCTAATGTACTAGTATATCAATGGTGATTGTTTATGTTTCTCCTATTTGCATTTTAGTGTTGATCGAGTATTTTATGGGGACTAAGCATAGAGATTACCAAGCATGGATATTACCAGGGGACAACATATTACTCAACATAATAGATAATACTTACTAAGTAAGATGGAAAAGATGTAAATCTTTTTAATGCAACATAATTTCATATGTTGTATTCCTACCAAGCTAGGAAATAATTTAGATGCATTAAGATAAAAATTAGGTAAGACTTATTGCAAATAAAGCATGAGTTTATGGATCCCAAGGAGAAATTATTAACATATGAGTTAAAGGCATAATGTTCTTGATGACAAGGATAAATGTTAATCATTGATTTTCTTGATCGATATTTTCAAAAGTTTCCAAACCTTAATTAAGTGATGTATGGTGGAGCTAAAACAATTTCTATATAAATATGGATCAATATCAAATTACAAATTGATGATAGATAATTTTTTGTAGAGGAAATGATATTTTGATTATATCATAGTAGAAGAAAGTGACTAAGTAGAGATTGATGGTATATTGGTAAAAATTACTTCCAGGAAGGTAATATTAGAGTGCATAGAAAATTATATCTAAATCAAGAAAAGTAAGTTGGGTTATATAAGATAATTTTTTGTTACTTTCTTAATATTTTAGAATAAAATCTCTTAATAGAGTGGACCTAATAGTCCTATTGTAAAATCTCTCAACCAAGTCTCCACTTGAATAGTGTTGGTAAATCCTTTCACAAGGTTGAATTTAACAAGTTTTATTGTATTGTACTCCTAAGTGGGTAACTAAGAAAAAGTGACATCTTTTTATGCCTTAACACACAACCTTATTATTGTAGTAGTGAAGGACTTGTGGGTGCCATCCCCACTACATTTTATCCTCTAACCAGTGTTTGTATATGTGACCAAATCTCTATGTCAAATATATTAATGTGTTGGTGCATGCATTTGATGTGTTTACTACTATAGATCTGATATTTTCTTAATATTATTTATTTATCAAATGGTATAATGAACATGCATGAAAATTGAGTATATTAATTATGAGGGTGAAAAAGAGCATACTACTCTATGTGAACAATGAGGTTGGTAGATAGATGGAAGAGATTTCTTGATTGAGGTAAAAAAAATTAACAATTGAGGAATAAACTAAAGATTGAGAAGGAAAAAAATGAGTTCAAAAAAAAATACGAGGAGAGTGTCATGAAAATTATTAGCCATAGTCTTCAAGATAGTGCAGCTCTTATTGGCCAATTTCTTGACCTTTTTTTCCAAGTTACCCCTTTGGTGTCTAGACCATCCACTCTTTTTCGGAGATCATTCCCTAGCTGATCTAAAAAAAAAACCTTTGCTTCAATTGATGGAACACATTTCATCAATTTTTTTATCTCTTCAACATTGCCTATAATATTAGAAATTCTATTAATGTGCTGACCCAACGTCCTCTCCCCACTAGCCGCCTTTTTGAGCTACTCAAAATCCCTCGAGATGTCCTACATTTTTTGCTTTAGATTTCCAATGTTACTACTAAATTTGATGGTTATTATATATCTGCATAAAGTATGGTCATCAAGAATTTGAGTGTAGATTTAAGTTTAATAAGGCTACTAAGTAGTATAAGTTTTAAGGATATTTTTAACATATAATGAGTATGGGCATAAGGCACAAGATTTCATATGAAAAAGAAAGAAAAAATAAAAACCAAGTAGACACGACAATATATTCATCTAGGATTGCAACACATGAGTTATATGTATGTTATATGGAAGCTAAGGTTCCATTAATGTAATCTACATGAGGATGTATGAGTGATAGATTTAGAAATAAGAAGAAATTTCATATGATATGTTTTAATTGTCATCAAGCTGGTCTCATAAGAAAGAACTGTAGATATTGAGCATTAACACTTAAAATGAAGAAGATACCAAAGGAAAATGAAAGGTTAACATTGATGAAATTAGAAGCTAGTTGGGCTTGACAGCTAGAAGATACAATTAGAAAAATTATTATGGTTTCATTGATGTCAAACCTTATTGGTGAGATAGTTTCTACTTTAGTAGAGTTCCATATCAAGATGATTAAAGAAGAGCATTTGAGAAGAATAGATAATAAGAAGAGCTAGTTAAAAGGTTGACTAATGTGGAACTAAAATGAGAACTTGATAAGTTGGACTTTCACAAGATGATGTGTTATTTAATCATTACAATAAGTGGAGATGATTAAGGAGCTTATAATAGAAGCTAAGTTGTTATAGTGTCAACCGAGTGATAGTTATGACTGAGCATAATATACTGTTGATCCAACAATCAGTAAAAGACCAAGCAAAGATAGTATAGGCCAAGTGACTATTGAGCTGTTTAGTGATGGCCAAGGTTGAGGAACACAATATTGACCGAGTGTCGAGCTTCAATAGTTTGTAATGAAATTGGGAATGCCAACTAACTATATATGTGGAATGTGGGTCTCAGATCCTAACATACACTTCAACATGGTCATTACCTAAGAGATCATCCTAGAATGAATGTAAGATTATTCATTTGAGTAAATCGAACAATGTGACTTGTTTCCTTCTAACTAGAAGGATTATGCCTTTGCTTGCAGAATGAGAAGCAGACAACCGAACCTCTAGAACAAAATATTTTAAGCTATATGAGATATGCAAGATTAATCTATATGAGAATGCATTGTTAAGCTAAGAAATAAAGAAACATATTATGCTAAATGAATGTATTTTAAGCTAATATGAGATTGAAATGTAAGAATTTAAGCTAAGAATGTAAGAGCAAATGAGTGGATATTTCAGCATAAGTTTGACTCAAATTCCAATTTTCTACATCTATAACGAGGAATGGAGAGATTCTTTTATAGAATCCAAGTGGTGATCAATGGTCAAGATTAACTAGAATGGATGATCAAGACTGAAGAAGAGAGCTAGTCATAAAGGAAACTTCCCTCATGAAAAGGGAGTTAATTGGTTGCCTTTGAGTGATACAAGGGGTTAATCCCTTTTCAAGAATATTTAATTTAATAAAATATAATATGACCTCATAAATGAATAACTTTAATTAAATGAATAATTGAATTCAATAATTAAAAAGAGGAGATATCTTATTAAATTAAATGTACTTAATTCCATTGTACACTAGCTAAAGAGGTAATTTTAATTTAATTAAAGTAGAACACTTATAATTAATTTAAATAAAATCAATAATTTTATGTAGCTATATTGAGTCAATACTTAAGAATTAAATAAATAGTGTGATTAATGGAATTAGGGTTTTCTGCATTTGACACCTAGGTCAAGTAGCAATATCAAAATTAGAATTGCTTAGTAAAACAGGACTTAGGAATAGTTGAATAAACCAAAGTTGGTTCATATGGAAATGTGCCAATTTTGGAGTATTACAGTTGCCTCTCTTTGAATGAATGTGCAAGAAACATGTTTGATTGAATGAAATCAATAGTATGATGCAAATATGAAGAAATGAGATTGGTTCTGAAATTAATCATACAAAGACCAATTGATAAGCTTTTAAAGGTAATCTCCAAAATGAAGCTTAACCTTAGAAGATCTATATAGAACACCTAGATACTAGATTGATAATCTTTTTAAAGATTATCTCTAGAATGGAGCTTAACCTTAAGGGATCTAGATAGAACATCTAGATACCAAGATTGATAATCTTTTTAAAGATTAGCTCCAAAGTGGATCTTAATCTTAAGGGATCTAGATAGAACACCTAGATACCTAGATTGATAAAAGAGATTAAAAAACCTATCATGAGTGGTAGAACCATCCTTGAAAAGAGGATTGATCCTCAAGATTGGGGTTTAGACTATCTCAATGCCTACTCATTGAACTCTAACAAGAACTATTATAAGATTGATCAACTGATCAAAAAGATAAGATAGATGAAAAATGATGCCAGATAAAGGGGACAAGATGTCCTGAGTAATGAGATGCCCCAAGTGATGAGAACATAAGATTTAGATTGAGTTGAAAATCAAATTCAATGATGTAATCATCCTGCCCCCTCGAGAGAAAAATTGAAAGATATAACATAAGAAATATGATGCAGAGTAGTATATCAAGATATATAGAAGAAATATGAGATTTTGAAGAGTATAGAAGGGATCAAAATGGTCAGAAGAAAATTTAAAGTCAATTCAAAGTGATAGTGAGGTCCAAAAAACCATGTTTGACCAAGGTTGACTTTTTCTAGAAATGTTGAAAAATTTGAAAAAAAAAAGTGATTTGAAAAGATTCCAAGATTCACAAAGTATCAACAAAATTAGATTGCACAAGCATTCGATCATGTTAGTCCCAAAAATTTAAAGTGTGAATTTGAGTTGATTAGGTGTGTTAGATTTTGAGTTCGATCCTAAAAATGGGTTTAGAGGAGTCAAATTGGCCAAGAGGGTGATTAATTGATCACTTGTGTAGTTAAGATGAAATGTGATACTTTGAAGAAACCAACAACTCCTCATCACAAGGGATGCAAGTAAAGAAGTGATTGAACCATGTGCTTATGCAAGTGAAGTATGCAATGCAATCTTATACTAGATGCAACCCTACATCTGGTTACCAAGCTTCGACAATTATCATCACTAATCATGTAGTGAATCCAAGATGTCATACAATCCCCATTGACATTGCAATCATGGGAATATGAATAGGGCATCTATTTTAGTTTTTTTTGGATTAAATGTAAGCATTTGAGGCACAAGAAGCCATAATGACTAGAACATTTGTCCCTTTTAATGTAGCAAGTTTACATAAGTATCAAAGCATAAACACTAGGATGACCAAAATTTTTCTTGCATATAGACACACCAAACACATGAGAGATCCTTCTTATGCTAAGTAATCAATAAATTTTCTATCTGCAATGACTCTTGCATGTATAATTTGAGATAGAAATGTGCTAGATATACTTGTAGTGACCCATACATTCACCTAGCAGGACAAGTACCAATAGTTGCTATAGCATAGAGAATTCATGTAAACAAGCAAGGGAAAGAACCAACCTCAATGAAGAGTCCATATAAAAGGAGTTGAGCTACACATGGCCATCCAATATGAGGTGGAGGCTCTTATAGTGGACACTCCTCTTTATATGGATACTTCAAATCATTGGAACTACATGAAAAATAGAAAACAAAGAAAAGATCATGCCACTAGTCCTCGCTTCCCTAGTTGAAAGAGACATCACTGAGTCACTTAAAGAGACACGATAAAGCAAAAGCAAAACAAACAAAGAAAAGCTCAACATATCCCAAAAAGATTCATCATTTTTGAGTTCAGTTTTTGTTTCATAGAATTGATGTCAAGTGTCAATGTCTAGAACATGTACAGAAGAAATTTATTTAGTAGGGTGACAACAAGAGTTAAACATAGTTAGGACAACTAGTGACTGAAGTCAAAGAGGAATCTTTAGTAAGAAGAACGTTAGTATGAAACTGAGCGACAATAGATATACATACTTAGAACAACTGGTATGAGATCTTCCATGAGAGGAATCTCAAAAGTGACACAAGAAATAGTAGGCAGATGTAGTTAGAATAATTGGTGAGTGATGCTAGAGAGATGTTTTGTGAGAGGAATCTCAAAAGTGACATGAGCGATAGTAGGAAAACACAGTTAGAACAACTAGTGATTCAGGCGAGAGATATTCCATGAAAGGAATCTCTAAGTGACACTAGCAATAGTAGGTAGATGTAGTTAGAGCAATTGGTGACTGTTGTGAGAGATATTCCATGAAAGGAATCTTTAAGTGACACTAGCGATAGTAGGTAGACATAGTTAGAATAGCAAGTGACAGACACTGGAGAGATGTTCCATGAGAGGAATCTCAAAAGTGAGACAAGTGATAGTAAGTAGACACAGTTAGAACAAATAGTGACTGATGTGAGATATATTCCATGAGAGAAATTTGTGACACTAGTGACAGTAGGAAAACGTATTTAGAACTACTGGTGACTATCGTCAGAGATATTGCATGAAATAAATCTCTAAGTGAGACTAGCAATAGTAGGCAGATGCAATTAGAACAACTGGCGACTATCACAAGAGATTCCTATGACACTGTAGGGTGTTGCCATGAGTTATGACAAGATTCAATCTATGGATATATAAGCGAAAGCAACAAACTAAAGTAGGAAAGAAACTTTACATGAGCCAAAAGATGTGCTGCAAGATATAGCATTTGGAACAAGAGCCACCTATTTACAAGGTTTTCACCTTTTTGGCAGAAATTATTTTTTTTGTTACCATGATGCCTATTTCTAGGTTTTCACCAATGGCACTTTTTTTTGTTTTACAATTTTTTTTTATTTTTCTCTTTTTGATATTTTTTGTATTTTTGAATTTTTCAAATGTTTTTGGTATATGAGGGCACCTATTGCTAGGTATATGAAGGCACCTATTGCTAGGTTTTCATCAAGATAATGATTTTTTTGAAACCTTTTACAATTTTTAGATTTTTTTAAGGATATTTAAGTATATACAGAGAGCTTTTGAGATCAGATCAACTGTAGAACTGCTTCAGGTGGAGAGTGTTGATGGGCTCCTTGAGCACCTCTCCCTTAGTTGTAGAAAGTTGGTAAGCACCAGATCCAAACACTATAGTGACTATGTAGGGACCAAGGTAGTTGGGTTTGAACTTCCCCTTTTGTACTCTTTGTTGCTGATTTTTAAGGTTTTCTCTCAGAACAAGACAATCCAGTTGGAAGTCATGTGGCTTAACTTTCTTATTGTAACTTCTAGACATACATTGTTGATAATCTCGAAGATGATTACACACCACTTCCCAATGTTCATCTAATAATTCCAACTCTTGAAGCTAAGATATTCTATAGTTGTCATTAGTAATGAGGTCCTTCATGAAGATTCTCAAAGTAGGAATCTCAACCTCAATGGGAAGCACAACATCCACTCCATATACAAAAGCAAAGGGTGGTGTATGCACTGGAGTTCTGATACTTGTTCTGTAAGCCCATAAAGTTAGATTAATCTGAAGGTGCTAGTCCCTTCTAGATTTACTATTTGTGTGATGCAAAATCCTAAGGATCTCCTTGTTGGATGCTTCTACTTGACCATTACCCTAGGATTAATAAATAGAAGACCAATGTTGCATGATTCTAAACTTTTTACACAACTCCTTAAGATCCTTGTTTTTAAACTATCCTCCATTGTCAGTAATAATAGAGGAAGGTACAACATACCTACATATTATGTAATTCATAATGAAAAAAGCTAAAAAAATTCCATTTTCTATGGAAAGAGGGACTACCTCTACCCACTTAGTGAGTTAGTATGTAGTAGTAATGATAAACTTATGTTCATTTGAAGAGGATGGGTGAATCTAACCCATGAGATTGATAGCCCATTATTGAAATGGCCATAATGTAACAAATGTAATTAGATCTCTAGATGGATCATGAATTAGATTCCCATGGATCTTTCATTGCTCATAGGACTTAGCATATTTGATCGCCTATTGCTCCATATTCGGCCAATAGTAACTAGCTCTAATAAGTTTACAAGCTAGTGTCAAGCCATTTGAGTGAGATCTCCAAATGCCCTCATATACATCTATTAATGTGCATTTGGACTCATCAGGTTCTAGACCCTAAGGAGTGTTCCATTGAGACCTCTCCTAAACAAGTCATTAGTAATAATAACATACCATGAAGTATTACAAATAAGGTAACATCTTTCATTTTAGGTTAGATTGTCCGAAATGGTTTGGTCATGCAAGTAAGAGTATATATGGTGGTAGTGGGATGAGTCATGTCCTAAAATAGAATAAATCATTCTAGATTTGGGAGATTCATAGGTAGGGTAGAGTCATGTTTCTACCAAGAACTCGTGTCAAAGATCATTTTCTAGCATATGTAACAAGAAAGCCAGTGTAGTCATGGCATCATCTACTTTATTGTCTACTTGAGGAATCTATTGGAAAGTGATATGAGCAAAGTATTTCTTCAAGTCATCCACCGTGCACTTATAAGAAATCAATTTCTCATCCTTTGTCTAATATAAATCATTGACCTAGTTGATTATAAGTTGTGAATCACCAAAGATGTTTAATTGATCCACTCTCCATTCAACTGCAATCTTCATCCCATTAATGAGAGCTTCATACTCCAAAATATTATTTGTACAAGGAAACATAATCTTGTATGCCTTAGGTAGTGAGTACCTCTATGTTGTGATGAAAAAGAGTCCAACACTTGATCCTTATTGTGTGAATGAATCGTCAAAGAACATCACCCAAGTTTGATGTGTAATAGTTAGAATTGATTTATCAAGAAAATCAATGTTGAGTGGAAGGAGACTGTGGATCAATGCTCCTACTAACTCATCAGAAATTGCTTTTCCTTTAATAGCTTTTTATTCAACATACTGAATGTCAAACTCACTTAATATCACAACCCACTTAGCTAATCTTCATGATAGAGTTGCCGTGCTGAGTAAGTACTTTAGTGGATCGATTTTAGCCACTAGTTATGTAGTATGAGCAAGCATGCAGTGTCTCAACTTTTGAGGAGCAAAGAGAACTGCCAAGAAAGCCTTCTCAATGATACTACAATTTATTTCATAAGAAACCAACATGCGACTAAGATAGTAGATAGCTCTTTTCTTGTTATCATTGTCTTCTTATGCTAGCAAGATACCTAGAGATGATTATGTTGCTAAAATATAAAAAATAAGAGGCTTCCTATGAATAGGAGGCATTAATGTTGGTGGATTAGCAAGGTATTTCTTTATCTATGTTAAGATCTGCTCGTAGTCTTAACTCTAGTTTTATTTCACACCTTTATGCAGAGTCTTGGTAAAAGGTTGTGACCTATCTACCAACTATGAAATGAATCTATGAATGGATTGAAGTCTTCCTTGTAAGCCTCTCATCTGACTGATATTAAAAGGTGGAGGCATGTCCATGATTTCTTGAACTTTCTTCAGATCAACCTCAATTCCTTTTGTAGACACAATATAGCCCAGTCCTTGATGTTACATTAAATGTGCATTTCTTGGGATTAAGTCTCAGACTAAATTTCTCCATGTGATCCAGGATAGGTCCCAAATCTTGGAGATGAGGATTACATTTTTCACTCTTAACCATGGTATCATCCACATAGTCCTCCATGGTCTTATGCATCATGTCATGAAAATTTGTAGTTACTACCCTTTGATATGTAGCACCAACATTTTCAAGCAAAATGGCATCAAATTCCAATAGAAAGTTCCCCATGCATAACTGAAAGTAGTCTTTTCCTGATCTCTTGGTGCAATTTTGATCCGATTATAACCAAAAATTCCATCCATGAGTGAGTACATTTCATATCCTACCATCATATCCACTACAATATCAATGTTGGGGAGTGGAAAATCATCCTTTGGACATGCTAAGTTCATATCTTAGAAATCTTTACAGACTCTAATAGATTTGTCATGCTTGGAGACTAGAATGATGTTTGATATCCATTCAACATAATCAATAGCTTGGATGAAACCAACTTTCAAAAACTTTTCCAATTTAGCTTTGACAAGCAATGCAACATGAGGATGCATTTTTCTACGGTTTTGTTTGACTGGTTTAACCCTTGGTGTAATGGACAAGTGATGCATTATGAGATAAGGATCTAATCCTAGCATGTCTAAGTATGTCCATGCAAAGTTTAGCTTTTTCTCTTGTAAGAAGGTAATGAATTCCTCCTTTTCTTCTAGAGATAGCAACTGTGCAAGATATGTTCTTTTGTTCCCAAGTTGACCAACTGCATTGGCTCTATCAATACTGATGATCTTTCCTATAAATAACTACAAAGTGCATCAAATATCTCATCCACAAGCACCTTAGAGAGGTTTTCACCCTTGGATACATATTTTTATTTTTACTTTTTTAGGTTCTAATACTACCACAATGTGGTTTTCACCATTAGACCTTTTATTTCTTTTCTTTTTGATTGTATAACTAAGATATCTGATGTCAACTTCAGTCATGTTGACACTTTCTTCATTGGTGAAAGACGTTACTAGTTCGACAACATTTAAGTAGCAGGCAAGAGCATAGTCATTCTGGAATATAGGGACCTCACTAGATGCATTAGAATTCTAGTCTATGAGATCAAGATAGGTGAGTGAAAGAGATGTGATGGGTTTGATTGCATTCATAGTATAATCATAAATGTTTGGACAAGCAATTCAAGACCTTGAGCAGCTTCATCTGTAAGTGTGTTCAAATATCTCTAAGTTCTAATGGCATTAATCAAAGAATTGATGACACCAATTGGATAAGAATCATCTGACCTAGCCCTAGATGCTTCACCTACTCCAAGGAGGTGTTCATAGACATGAACACATCCATATATTTTTTTTGTAGTTGCTTCTAAGAGAGAGTCAAATTCATATTCTCGAGAATCTGTGTTACATGGTGATAGACTATAAAATTCCCCAATAGTGATAGTGAAAAACTCTCCATGGTCATGTAGATTTTTACAAAGATACTCAATGTGTAAAGCATGACTAGACTCTTCTTGTTCGTGTTGGGTATGATGTGAGTCAGTAGTATCATTATAAGAAACACTATCACCATCCATGGTACTGACACATGGTACAAAATCATCAAGTTCATCAAATAATTTAGCAAGATCATTAGGAATGGGATAAGGATAAGGATCCTCATCATCAACATTGTCTTCATGGTCATAAACTTAGCTCATGACTCATTTTCAGATGAATTTTTAGGTTCTAGTACAAATTTGTTGATCCCTAGATGGAAGGAAATCTTTTTGAAGCCTAAACCAGATGTATCTTGGTTCCTCCTAGCTATCACTTTGACTAGATCCATTAGACCATTTTTATTGCATCCAATAGGACCATTTCCTTTGTAGCCAAAGCATTTAATGAGTTTAAGACCTAGACCATACTTCTCTTGAGTAATTTCATGAGACTATTTTGCGAGGTCAACTAGAGTTTCCTCTTTGTAGATCCATACAATAGTAGCTCTACTTTCACTTTCCTATTCATGAGGGATAGTAGCATTGAAAAATGTACCATTATACTTGGTTTGAGGTGTCAACACAAAAGGTCTCTTCACTTCAGATGGTCTCCCATAATGATGGGGAGATTTAGGAAGAGATGTGAAAGATAGAACTGGTTCCATTTGATATTCACCCATTCCAATTTCTTTCATCTTTAGTGACTACTTGATTTACTTTAGCTCGTTATCATTTTAATCTACAGATTCTCTATTAGTAGGTACAAAGTTCACAATTTTTTTTAGCATATTATAGGTATAACTAGTACTTGCGGGTATAGTGACTTCAGAGCCATGAAATGGGAACTTTACACATTGATGATAAGTGGAAGGTACAGCCTACATCTCATGTATCCATGGTTTTCCTAGTAGAATATTGTTAGATAAGGGAATGTCCAACACTGACAAGTGACATCCCTTTTGATAGGATCAACCCAAAGAGGTAACACAACAAAACCCAAAGACTTGCACTCAACTTCATCATACACTTTGATAGTTATCTTATAATGAGGGTCAACAGATTCTTTAGAATATTCTAATTGTCTAAGGAAAGTAGTAGAGACAATATTCAAACCAGCTCCATTATTGATAAGTGTGTGTTGGACACATTTCTAGTGTATCATGACCTCAATGTGTATAGGTTGATTATGTAGGTGATTTAGTGAATTGTCATCTTCCTCAAAGAAGCTCATATAGTAAGGTGAAGTTAGAAGACCTACCATAGATTGGAAACTCTCAAGATCAAGATCTTGAGGGACACTTGCCTCAGTGAGGGCTCTGTTTAGAATCTGCCTATGAGAAGGCAAGATTTTGAGCAATTCAAAGATTGTGATTTGAGAATTTGTTCATTGCAATTGATCGAGTATGTTGTAACTAGCAAGTTTTTTTCTTTTACCAGATGGACCAGCAAGAGGTTTGTCTTTGTGTCATTCTATCTCAAGAGCAGAAGGCACAGGGCCTTTGAGTACTAACTTTGCGCAAGATTGCATAACAACATTGTCACAAATTTGTGATGACTTAGTATTAGATATATTGGAAGTACAACCACTTAAGAAAAATGGTGTCTTAGGTTTAGTTTTGTCTTGTTTACCCTTGATGGTGATAATGTCACAATACTCAACACTGACTAGTTCAACCATATGGACTATCTCATCATCATTGTTAGAGTATGTATAGTTGACCTTGTTAGGTTTTTGTTTCAAGTATTCTTCTTTTTTATAGTAAGGGAATGGCTCCTTGAAAGCCTTGTGATCTGAGTTCTTGTTATGTCCATCCATAGCAATTTCACCATCATTGATTAGGTCTTGGATTTTTTGATGCAAGTTGATACAATTAATTGTTTTATGACCTTTGTTTTGGTGGTATTCATAAAAAGAATTTTTGATCCAGCATCATGGCCATGGTTGTGGATCATAAGGATGAGAATTGTCCAAAGGAGAAATGAGTTTATTTTGTAATAAGGTCTTGTAAACCATGTCCAAAGGTTCACCAAGAGGTGTAAAATCTCATTTAGGGAATGTAGCCCATGAGTTCCTTGGTTTGTTCTTAGATGTCTTATTTTTAGGAGGAGGTTTCTAAACATTCTTGGATGCTCTGAGATAATTTGTAAGATTGAACACTACCTTAGCAGGTTTAGGAGTAATGTTGTCAAAAACTCTATCATGTTCAACCTCTCAGTTTCTATTCACATATCTAGACTTGTCTTTATTAGAGGTTGACCCTTGTTTAGTGTCCTTTTGAAGGGTTATTTCACCCCTTTTGACCATCAATTCCTCTATCAAGATATCTTGTGTAACCATGTCTTTAACAGTACGTGGACCTTGAAGTTGAACTCTATACCCAAAATCAAGTAGGAGGTTATCCATAAAGATGTCAAGTTTCTTTGTTTTTGGGATTTTGCATGAGTATTTGGTGTAAAGTTGTCTCCATCTCTGAAGGATTGTGAGGAAAGGTTCCCCAACTCTCTGTTTAAGGTCGCACAATTCTAAAATATTAACCGAGAATTGTATGTTGTGAGAGTAATGTTGGACAAACAAGTTAACAATCCCTTCGAATATTTTGATATCAATGGGAAAGTGTGAGAACCACTCCATAGCCCAAACACCTAGAATTCTTTGGAATAGATGCATGTGATATGTTTGATTATGCATAAATTCCATAGATAAGGCACCAAATTTCCACAAATGATCTTTGGGATCAGTAGTTCCAAAGTATTTATTGTACTTAGGTAACTCAACTCCTCTTGGAAAAGAAGGCATGTCTATACTCTTGTCAAAAGGAAATGGGCAAGGAGTATCTAAGGTGTACACTTTTGAAGGTTTGTCTTTATCATGCATCATTAGGGCTAATTGTTCTTGCATGATTTTTAGTTACTTTTACAATTTTGAAGTCTTAGTTTCCTCTTCATGTGTAATGATAGTTTCAATGTTAAAGTGATGAGGTAGCTTGGCTCCCTCTTGGGCATGTTTGAGAAAGTATTTCTCTTTCTCTTCATTAAGTGAGATCTCCATGACCTTATGGAAGTTTTTGTCCTTATGATATTTTTTGATATGCTCAAGGAGTATTTCTACCTCTTCTTCATTCTCATTAGTAAAACATTCCCAATCTCTTACAATACTTTGTTAATCTTGGTCTCTACTATGTTCTACATGTTCTAGTTTTGGTTCAGCCATTTTAGGGATGTGATAAGTTTTAGTATATGTTTGTTGAAAAGGTTGTCTAAATAAGGATTTATTTGTGTTTTTTGGAGATGTATGACCTTTGCTATTTTTAGGATCCTCTTGTTACAAGTGGTTCCTAGTTTTTTATAAGTTTATAGAGAACATTCTCTAAAGATGAGATGATCTGACAAGTGAGGGGGATCGTGAAGATTCCTCACTAGATGAACTAGAGATAAACCGTGTATGAACTAAAGAGTGACCTCTACCATGATCAATACCCCTAGCTCTACCTTGTGTAGGTCTTTGGGAAAAAACATGTTTCTACTTCTTGTTTCCACAGTTATACACAAGGATAAAAAGTGAAATATTGAACAAGGACCACACTAGAACATAGTCTCAAAAAGAAACATAAGTGTAATATATACTAAGATACAAGTCATCTAAGAAATGGGTAGAAAAGACAAAGATTATGACTATATTAACACCAAGTATGACAAGCACAAAAGACCAAGGATAAAATAAACAAGAGACAAGACTAGTTTAGGTGTAAGTCACAAGTTATTTATCTAAGAAAGAAGCTATTGTTTAAAACTATGTGTAGATAGAGAAGAGGTCAATGTTGCAGATAATAAACTAGATTCAAAGCATAGGTAGCTCTAACAAACATTTTGACAGTTTTCAAGACAAGATCTGGCACAAGGATTTGAAGAGATTTTTGCAAGTTTCAGACAGTTCTAGAAAAATTGTTGGTTTTTATGACAAAGACAATTAGTTTTTAGATAAACATAGGAAGCAAGTAGTAGTTTCAAATAACCCAAATGAGGAAAAAGCAACTCAGATGAGTGGGGGAGTCTTGAAAATTTTTTTCTTGATAGGTTTGGATAATGTTTAAAGACTTAATAACAAACACACTTTTATCCTTGAAATAAAAATTGGTAGAGAAGGCAAAAAATTTGTCCCACAACATATGTGCATGCGTGCACCACACACAACCATGTCACCCCCTAGAGTGTGCCATGTTTTTGGTGTATTCAAAGATCTCAATAACATATACAATGAATGAACACCTATGTGGCAAGGGTCAAGAATGTATACCACCTTCCAACACACAGTTGCATGCCTATGGTGAGTTCTACATGAGAGATTCTTCCCCCTTCTTGCACAAAGATTATGCCCCCTTTCAGAGGTAAACCAAGTAGCAACTATCTAAGAGCTTTTTACTTGGCTTCCATTCATATTAACCCCTAATGGCTTCACAAGAGAATTTGAGGTCAAAAACCTTCACCAATATTTGTATGTGCACAAACTTGACTAGCAAGATTGGGGTCGGCACTAGCCAGTGCAATTTACAGAGCCTCTTCTTGATATGTGATATCAAAATGAAGAAGAGGAAATTAATATGGCTCTGGAGTCTTTTTCTCAACAAAGCTTCTTTATTAGAGTGAGGTGGAATCTTCAGCTAAAGGAGTGTGCTCACTTAGGTCATTCCTAAAGGTTGGATCACTCCGGCAGGCCCTCTAAAGGATGACTCTAACTGGTGGTTTGGATTGAAGGGTCCAAGTTTCTAATTTCCCTCAAGGGGAAAGAGAATACTCCTCTACCTCATTTCCTTGTCCAAACATGCAAGACATATTAATCACTGAGTTAGCTTAATTGATCCCACCTTGGCCTATTCCAAGACTTTGATCCCCTAAAAAGAAATCATCATCTTTTCATTAAAGGCTTCATTTGGGACAACCACTAACTTTCTTGCCTCCCTTGGATGTTGTCTTTCAGAGACTTCTATTTTTTTGATTTATCCTTGGTCATGACCTTCAAGTGGTAAAGAGCATACTCCCCTATTCCCCTATCTTGTACCCTATGGAGTTCAAAAGCCCTATTTATACTATGTGTGGAAAGAAATAAAAGAAGACACAACATTTAAGTGGGTTTGAAATAATTCTTCATCACGTGTATCTTTGACAAGTGTCCTACATTCACACACTCAATATGAGTTTGAAATGTTTGGATAAAAGGTGTCTTCATCAAGCATCCTACAAACCATGGTTATGCTACAAAAAACCAAAAATTAGAAATAAAATGCTTCAGAAAACACTGTCAGTCAAACATAAGCTTAACTATGGGAAAATAAAATTTAAATTTTTTTCTTTTTTATACCCATAAAATAGTTTAGAAAATGTCAAAATGTATGAAAACATCAAAAGTAAAATTTGTTATTAAAATGTCTTGTAAACCACTATTAAGATGGACAAAAAAATAGAAATTTGAAAGAAAAACCTTCAGAGAAAATTGTTAGTCAAACATCATTAAAATTGTAATCTCAAAAACTGTGCTGTTGCAAAATTTCATGTGAAGTCTTGTACAAAACTGCATGAAGAAACAAAGTGCACCATGTGAGAAATTGTGCACTTATGCACTTCTTCATGCAAGAAAGTATAGAGGAAGACACAAAATCTTTAGGTCTTCATGCAAAAATGAGATTTATCATGTGAAAATCTGGAAACCTATATGGACAAATGCGATAGAATAATAAAAATGTAGAAAATAGAGAAAATGTGGCCAAAAAAATTGATTTTTTCAGCCCCATGGTGGGTGCCAGAAATGTATATGTGGAATGCAGGCCTCAAATCCTCAGATAAACTTTGACACAATCATTACCTAAGTGATCATCTTGAAATGAATATTAGATTATTCATCCAAGTAAATTCATCAGTGTGACTTGTTGCCTTCTAACTAGAAGGATTATGCCTTTGCTCTCTGAACAAGAAGTGGGAAACTAGACCTCTAGAACAAAGGATTTAAAGTTATATGAGATATGTAAGATTAATCTATATGAGAATGCATTGTGAAGCTAAGAAATAAAGAAACATAATATGCTAAATGAATGCATTTTAAGATAATATGAGATTGCAATGTAAAAATTTGAGTCAAGAATGTAAGAGCAAATGAGTGGATATTTTAGCATAATCTCAATGCAAATTCCAATTTTCTAGCTCTGTAATGAGAAATGGAGAGCTTCTTTTATAGAATCAAAGAGGTGATTGACGATTAAGATTAATCGGAATGGACAATCAAGATTGAAGAAGAGAGCCATTCATAAAGGAAACTTCCTCATGAAAAGGAAGTTAACTGGTTGCCTTTGAGTGATAAAAGGAGTTAACCCCTTTTCAAGAATATTTAATTTAATAAAATAGAATATGACCTCATAAATGAATAACTTTAATTAATTGAATAATTAAATTCAATAATTAAAAAAAGGAGATATCTTATTAAATGAAATGTATTTAATTCCTTTGTAATTAGCTAAAGAGGTAGTTTTAATTAAATTAATGTAGAACACTTATAATTAAATTAAATTAAATCAATACATTTATGTAGCTAATTCGAGTCAATACTTATGAATTAAATAAATAGTGTGATTAACACAAATTAGGGTTTTCTACATTTGATAGCTAGGTCAAGTTGGTTAATATGGAAATGTGCCAATTTTGGGGTATTACACTAACATATTTGAATTTTTGGATAATTCAAAGAGCGTGAAGGATAAGTATTAATGAGTTGAAGCATTTAATGAAATATGAAACATGTTTGAGCATTCCCAGGCATGGATTCAAAGAGAATTTCTGAAAAGTATCAGAAGGAGAAGGAGTAAATAAAATGATGGAAGGATTTGATGAGGCTTAAATGGTGATGTTTAAACAAGAAAATATCAAAGCTAGCTATTTAATGAGGTATAAGGTTTAACCTAAACAAGGTTAGCAATTGTTGATTTGTTGATTCAAAAACTTGAGAAGAAGGTTGTGTAGTATAGAGAAGAGAAGAGGTGAAGAGTAATTTCTTGAAGTTTTTCTAAGTAGATCATAGATGGAGATGAATATGAAGGCTGGTTAGTGAATCAAAAGATGAGATTCGTTATGATTGGTATTTGTAAAGTGAGTTGTAATTTATCAGATCAGCCTGTTGCTACATTCTAAGCATTGAATGAGTTAAAATCCTTTAATCAATATTGACCTAATAGAAATTTGTAAATCTTTTAATCAAGGTGATAGTCTAATGGGATGTTACTAAGACCTTTAACTAAACCACTCCTAATAGGGTGATTAAATCCTTTAATAGGGTTGGCTATTAGCCGAGATCACTTTAGAAGAGTGAAAAGTTGGTAGCATGTTACTAGTGGTTTTCCCCAAATTGGGTTTCAATGTTAAATCTTGGTGTTATATTTGTGCAATTTTTTTTTGAGATGTTTTACCATTTAATGGTTTACATTCTTCAAGTTGGTTTCTATTGAACTAGTGAATTGCATGATATTGTTATTATTAAGGTGATATATGTTGGTCTCAGATTGGTTTTGACAATTGAGTGTCAACACATTTAAGAAATGTTCTTAGTTGATGTCGAGTATAATGTAGATGTTGAGTTATAGTATGTGTTGAGCCCAAAATTCAACAAGTGCGAAGTCATAATAGATGCTGAGAAGATAGATGAAGCTGAGCTAATATATGTGCCGAGTAAACTACATGTGTCGATCAAGATAGATTTCTATAGGAGCCAAGTAAGACAAAATTGCTATATGTGTTGAGCATAAGTAATCAATAAGTGCTAAGTAACATTGAATCAACATAAGAGCTTTTGCCCTCACAAACTCATATGTAAACCATTTTTTAGCCAACACAAGATGAATCTTGAAGGATTAAAAGTAAGATCAAATATTTTTAATTCCCTATGAAATCAACTTGGAACCAATCAGAAAAATGGAAACCTTTGAGTGGGAAAGATGGATGAATCTCAATCATGGATTCATTCCTAACCCTAAGTCATGAAACCTTTTTAAGGAGGTCGAAACCCCATAATTCAGTATGGTATAGGAATGTAAGGAGAGAATGCTAGCAAAGTTTGAAGGGGTGTAAAAATTTAGAAGGACAACATTGTAGAATCAAGTTATCAGAATAGAGTATCAGCACTTCGAATAGAGTTATATCAAATAAAGAAGGATCATATTATATTGGATAGAACAAGGATCTAAAATCAACAATTGAGGATTGTAAGTTATCAAGTCATCACATTCTACTATACTTATGAGCCATTGTATTAGGAGAATGAAAATCCTATGGAGATAGGTTGGCTTAAGAACCATATTTCATATCCTTTAACAAGATGACATTCCAAGTGAATGTTTGTAAATCCTTTAGATAGGTCACTTTTAATAAGGTGTTGAGCCTTTAATAAGGTAAACCTTTCATAGGGTAGACTATTGATGATAGTCAAACTTTGTAACCTTGACAAGTTACATATTGTTGTAGTGATAAGTTGTGGGTGTCATCCCCACCCCAATTTTACCTTCTCATTTTGGAGGGTTTCTTGGTGATCAAATACTGTGTTGTCTATTTTCATGAATGTCTTTACTTTCATGTTAATTAGAAGTGTTAGAAGCATGTATTAATTTTAGTTAAAAGGTTTTATAGCTTAAAATTTGGTACTTCTAATTCACCCCCACTCTTAGAAGTATTCTTCCCACATTTAAATTCCAACAATTCGTATCAGAGCCAAGTTCTTACAAGGAGAAGCCTTAAAGCTTGAAGAAAAGATCTAGCAATGAGGTCTACAAGCTTGGGAAGATTATAGAGAATTAGGAGATTAGGATACATCTCATTCTAAATTCTCTAGAAGAAGCTAAGGAAGAATTGAGGAAATCCCTAAAGAGAAGAAAAGAAATTTCCATAGCTGAAAATGGTACACAGTACAAGGAGATTGACACCACAAGATTATTTGCCAATGGAGATTCTAAGGAATTTGATGCAGCAATTTTAGACCTAATAGAGAAAAATACAGCTCAAGTAGAAGATATAGAAACTCTCAAGATTGGAGAATCACAAGCCATGATGCTTTGCGAAGTGCCTGAATAGAAGAAGAAAGCTATTGAAGATAAAGCTAGAGGAAAAGTCAACTAAGCTTGAAAGAATTTCCAACATATAGCTAGACACCCTAAGCCAGATGATGAATGCCCATCATGAGTTGAATGTTGAGGATATTGAGATCTCCACACTAAAGATGCAAAATGAACAATTGAAAAATGAATTGAGAAGAGAGAATGAAAATGCAGAGAGCTTCAAAAAACCTAATGAAGCTATCAAGTACTTTGAATAGCTACTAAAATCATCAAGATCCAACAACGACACTTCAGGATTAGGATACACCAATATTGAATAAGGAGAGTCATCCAAGACTATAGAAGAAAGAAATAACAAAGGTAAGAATACAAAACATAGTTGTCATTTTTTTTGTAAGAAGGGACATACCTCTAATGTGTTCAGGAGCAAGAATGTCAATTAGCATGAAAAACCTAAAAACATGGGTCATTATCACAAGTGTAATAAGCAAGGTCATCAGGCACATGATTGCAGGACTAGAACTATCAGGACACCAAGATTTGAAGGTCACTACTACAATTGCAAGAAGTATGGATATAGAGATTTTGAATGCAAATCAAAGCCTATGTGGGCACCAAATCAACTAGCAGAGATAAATAGTCATGGATATCACTACAATTGGGACTACAATACTAGGCATAGTTGTCACTACTATCAAGAATATGGACACATTCTAGAAAATTGCATAAGAACACATTTTAGTGGAAGCTACAACAGATGGTTGAGCCAAACCACTTGCTTTAGTTGTCTAATGACTGGACATATCAGCAAAAACTGCCCAACTAGGTCAAAGGCACCCAATTTAGAGTTTAACAAAGGAAAAGGCAAAGTTAATCTTGAACAAATTAGAGGTGAAATGAATAAAACATGGAGGAAGAAAGATGGAAGTAACACATTCAATGATGAGATCACTTCACCCAAATGGTTAAGTGATCACACTTCATCCAACTAAGAAAAAGAAGGTATGTGAGACTAATATTCAAATGATTTATCATACATTAGTTCCAAGATCAAATCATTACTAAAAAGGATGGATCAGCATGAGTAAAGATGCAAAGTTAAAACTTCAAAATTTTCACATTGTTGTTGAGTAAGAAAACTAGCCTTCAAATGCAAAGTTATCTACCAAGTCAGTAGAAGCCGAGTTAGTAGTGGATGTCAAGTAAGGGAAAATCTAGTGCATGTCGAGTGTTTGAAAATAAATGGAAGTCAAGTGAAATAGAATTGCATAAGGAGCTAAGTGGATAGTTGTATATGCACTAAGAATTAAATGCTATGAAATGAAGGGTATAAGGTTGTGTTTTCAATCATTTTTCATCATTGTGAACATAGATCAAGAGCAAGAAGATTGCAAAAATAATTTCCAAGTAGAGATTGAAGCTTTTGTGTAGATTCAAACCAAGATTTAGCATCTTTTCATCGATTCAAGGTATTTATAATAGTGTCAAGATATGCAGTTAAGCCATTTTTATGTTTTGAAACCCTAGTTTGAAGAAATGACATCTAGCTCTAGGAAACCCTAGGATTATGAGTCATTTGAAGTTCAATTGGTCAGTAATGAAGTAAAATAACCCAATTTTACACCAATTCCCAAAGTTGCTTATAAGAATGACCCTGTTGGAGCTTTATCCATAATTCCACCCAAGGTTGTGATGGTGCAAGATGTTATGAGATGTTATAATTGCAAAATTGGAGCTATTGGTGACATGGAAATTAGAGAAGCATACAATAAACTATGTAAGAATAGAGTATTGAAAGAAGAGCTTCAAATTTTTGAAAGGAAGGGGTTAACTATGCCCTAGATTTCCCTACAATATTCAAGATGGAATGGGTAAGAATTGTGCTTAGTAGGATATATTATGGAAGCATATGGTTGGAGAGTAAAATGATCAAATTGTCAAAAAGAATTATATATAGGGTAACTAGGTATCCAACTCTAGATTGTCCAAAAACCCTAAGGAGTGATTCTAAAGAAGCAATAGAGAAGAACACCAGAGAAAATTGGAACAAGAGAGAGGGATGACAATCGAAACCATCAAGGATCCTCTTATAGAATTTTCTATTAGAGTCATATCTCATAAATTTTACCAATCAAGCTGACTCAACAATGTACCTTGTATTGTAGTAGATATGGGATACAAAATTGTTAAGAAGGATCATACTTATGATCTAGTTGAATTGTAAATACAACAGATTATGGAGAATTTGGGAGTAATAAGAAGGTCAAAGGGAGCTTAATGTAAATTTGAAGCAATTTTGATTTGCACATTCCTTTGTGCTCATAATGAATTCCCTTCTTTTGGAAAGGTAAACTAGAAAAATGACAGGTCAATAGTCACATATGTCAATGAATACATAGAGTAGATGGGGGAAAATTTTAAAACTTTAATGACCAGTTACTTTGAAGACTTTAAGAAGCCAATAAAATAGAGACTAAGGATACCTATCTCTCTTGTTGAACAGCATATCAATGGCATATGTTTCTTACTAGACATTGATTTCACATACATCCAAGTAGCAATACCAAGGGTGAGATGGCTGAGGCCACTTGGATATGAAATCAATTTTGATGAGGCATCAATAGCAATCAGAAAATTGTTAGTAGAAGATATTGACAAAAGTGCTAAACCCTTTGGCACTTATGATGTTGTTGTTACATATTGTGTCCCCCGCCAAATATTTGAATTTTAAATACTTTACCACCCAACTGTCACTTCCCAGTTTAATGTTGTTTTAAAAATCCTAGGAATATCAAAAAAATTAAATGATGGAACCTTATGATATTCCTTATTTCCTAGGTCCATTTCTACAGGCTTGCAGCTTCCCCATCATTAGATCAAAAGATATCTACAGTTGGCATTATCTCGCTATGGGAAGTTGCACGGTCCTTTGCCATAGCAACAAAGTGCCTTCTCACCACGTGTCAGGTGGGTTTGTGATTTGCAAGACTGAGGTTATCATGAGGGTGGCAAAGTGACAGCACCAAAGGGTGCCATGGCACTATCAAGAAATTTTTTCTTCTCACCATTAGCGACATAGCGCTCAGTCGATAAAAGAACATGGTGGAACCTTAGGCAATGTGGGAAAGTGACTACGATCGAAGGAGGATTTTGATTTGTCACCAATTGTGTAGATCTTTTGATATCAGTAGTAGCCTGGACCCATGCTTCTTTCAAACACAAAAAGATTTCCTCACCCTTGGATCAATCTAGATCAACAATTGGCACCATCTCGCTATGGGAAATTGCTCAGAGGTTACCCATAGTGACATAGTGCCTCAGCGACGTGTGGCACAAATGACATCATGGGCCCGCCCTTCTCCAAGTAATATTATGGCTCATCCTTAGAGGTAGTTTTCAGGTGGATCATAGTACAATGGTGATATTTCATTGGTACACTCAGCGAACTTAGTGTATAATTGTACAATTTTGTTGATTGCAACCAGATCTCAAAAAATTAATGGTAGGAACTATCTCACTATGGGAATCTATGAGGATATTACCCATAGTGACATAGTGCCATTGTGCCACATGAATTAGTGGGGCCAGGTGTCACCAAGATGAAGATGCCAGGTTGTGCTAGCCAGGTGCTTGCCAAGTGTTTTGTGGGCTTAGAATTTTGAGGAGGCAAGTGTAGTATTATGAGGATCTTCCACGATCGTTGATCTCATGGAGATCAATGATCGGCACTTTCCCATGAGATGAAACTAAGAGGACTTGTTAGATAGGTTGGCATGTGGCTAGTTTCTTATTGGTTGGTATACTGATAGGTTGGATCCATCTTACTCGCCGCTAGATCTCAAAAAATCAACGGTTCATGCTATCTCGCTATGGAAAGCTATGAGGATATTATCCATAGTGACATAGTGCCTCGGTGACATGTGGTAGGGTGGGGCCAAGTGTTATGAAACTATAGGGATGGTATTAGATTGGGCCAAGTTGGATGCTAAGTGTGTTGATGTTGGTTCATGGGCCTAGTAGTTTTAAGTGTAGAACGCAGTAATACGACGAGTCTTCATGATCGTCATATCAGTCTAGATCCACAGTGGGCACTATCTTGCTATGGAAATTGCTCAAAGGATATGCATAGTGACATAGCACCTCGATGACACGTATCCCAATGGGTTTGGTAGAGGCAGTAACAGTTAGATGCACTAGCAGTTAGTGTGACCGTCGTAGTTGGAGTTTGAGGAATTGGTGTAGTTAGTAAAGAAAGATTGGTCAACCTCAGGAAGACCTTGTGGGGTGGAAAAGTGAAAAGAGATCATTGGTCCACATGGCTCATTCCAGTGCCAGGGTTATGTTGACCTGTTGACCACGCTAGTTCATGAACTGGGAATAGGGGATATTGTGGTTTTTTGCATAATTCGATCTTATGATTGATTCCAACCCCCTGGAGTAAATATGAAACAAAGAGGAACACTCTACCCCCCTATCCATCCTATCCAGCTGGTCAGAGCACAGTTATGACACCATTTCTATCTTTTTGAGGCCCTATTTTAGTTAAAAATCAGATTTCATGGTACCAAAAAGTTATATTCAGGTCAGATTTTCTTTTGGATCCCCATGATTGTTCTCTATAGGACTTCAATGTGGTGTTTGGGGAGTAACTTCAGTTGGAGGACATCTCAATTATACCTGAGCTATAAAGGAAACTTCTAAATTTTTTGAAAGGGTCGACCTTTCTCTATTTTCTCTGTTACTGCTCTGCAGATTCCCAGTGTAAATTCCCCTGTGCCTTTGAACTACATGATTTTCCATCTTATCTCCTTTAGCCATTGGTATGAAAGTGCAAGAATTCTTTGCCTCTTACTGATGTTTTGTAGAGATCTATGATCTGTATGACTATATCTCCTTAGCCTGTGAATGATAATATAAGTGAATCTCTCTTTCCTTGTGTCATTCATCTTGGTCTTCTAATCTGCATGTGATTATTAGATTAAAGCAAGTCTGAATGTGTATATCCTTAGTTTCATTCTGGTTCAACAATGCATATATGGGCAGAGTTTGGTCCGAACACTCTATTTTGGTACATCACCTCTTTAGATTAGATTAGGTAGATTTTATTTCATGCTCTCCTTCTCCCTTTTCCTCTCTAAGAGTAGTTAGGTGTTCCCTAATAGTAAGAGGAAGCCGGCCTTCTCTGAAGACTCAACCTTGCAGTTCAAGTCCCACAGCTTAGAGGTTGTTTCCATGTTTCACTAGGTTGTCCTCATGCATAGGCTTTGGACAAGGGTGCAAACCTCAGTGACAATAGTTGTTAGATGAAAGGTGGACATGGAACTAAAAAAAGCTTTAGTTATGAAAGAGAAAGATAAATTAGTGAAAAAGCTCAAGGCTAAATTTGGTGAAAGCATAGTAGAAGGTGAGGAGGACAATGAAGAAGAGATGATGATGAAGAAGAGTAATCAATCAATTTAGAGAGGTAAGTCACACCACTAAGTCTAATTTGGAAAATATATATGATAACATTAGGGAAAATGCAAACTTTTCAAGCTTAAAAGGTATTGATTTTAATAAATTGACTAGAGAGGAAAAAAACATGGTTGAAGAGTCAATCTACATCATGATGGAAAAATTCAAGAACACTCCATTGGAACTTGAAAATGTGTTGCCTAATGAGTTATATTCTATTATAGAAAATAAATGGCATTACTACCTAAATATGGAAAAATAAATAAGAGATTCAACATTGGCTCGAGTAGTGCTTGAACTTACTAAAGGAAAAATTAGTAAGGCAAATAAGAAACATGGGAGCAAATTTGCACCCAAATATAGAGCCTTTAGTATTTTGCAAAATAAAATTGAAGAAGTTGTGGAAAAGAACACACAAATGTGGAAGTTAATTCATAGTCTGACAATTGTGAAAGAAGGAGAAGAGGAACCCTTTGAGGGAAGAAATAATGAAGAATAAGGAGAAAAATAAAAGGAAGATGTTATAATGGAGAAGGAAACACAAAAGGGTGATATGGCAACTGCTGATGAGTAGAAACAAGAATAGATTGTACAAGACACATAATTGCCACCACCAAGTCCTCCACATGTAACTCCCACACTAACAGATGCAATAACTATTCAAGATGTTACTAGCACTTTTGGTCATAATGAAAACCCACTAGCTATAGAGGACCTTAAAAAGATCCTTCACTAGACTACTCTATAATCACAATTATGTACTATCCTAGTCTTGGTGAGTGAGAAAGAACTACAAAAATCTATCACTGATATCAAAAGGGATAAGGTGAATCCACAAGAACCACCTTCTCATATCCCAACAACCATGAGTGGAAAACCCTACGAGCAAGCTACAAAAGACACACTAGCTAGGGTTGATTCCATAGTACCAAACACAACAACTGTCAAGGAGCAAGCAAAGGATCAAACAAGATAGAAGGATATCTCTATTCCTACTACACAAGGGAAAGGTGTACCACCTTAGATCACAATAATTTATCAAGGAAAAATAGAAGAGGAGGAGACCCCTAAGGAGAAAGAACAAGAGGCAATACAAACATTGGTTAATTTTTCTATAATAGGGACTCCTACAATGCCTTAGAAGCTGAGTAATATTGCCATGCCACCACAAACATCTACACCAAGCTCAAGCTCAACAAGAGTTGCAAGGGTACTTCACTATGGAGACCCTACACTAGATGAGGACATAGTCATTCCCAAGTATGACTATGAAAATATGAACATTGATCAAATAAATGAAGTGCAAGAGGCACTTGAGAGGAAGAAGAAGCAAGAGATACTCAAAAGTGAGTATAAACAAAGGCAAGCTTTGATTGAAATAAAGGACATTTTTCTAGATGCTTTTAGCTAGTAGGCACTTGATAAAACCAAGCCAATCATGGAGTAACTACCCAATATAGTGGACCAGGTGCAGAAGGAAGACCTTGATGCAAATGAAAAACTATTAGAATGGTCAAAAAAGAGGTTTCAAAAAAAGGTGAATGAAAGACTATCAAGTGAAATAGCACTAACTTAGCTAGAGCTGGCAAAGAAGATTGAAAAGGTAAAGGAAGTACTTGGGAATATATTCTCATTATACTCAAAATTGTGTGACCCATAAATTTTCACACAAGGAACCAGCTAGCAGATAATGAGCTTGGAGAGGAACCTTAAAATATCAAGCATGAAACTACCTAAGGATCCATCTCAGAGTGAGAAGCATTTTCAAACTACGCTTCACACTCATAAGGAACTAGCTGTACAAACAATAGATGAGTCAAATATCAAGGACAAGCTAATACAAATTCAATCCATCATCACCCCACACATGGAAATTTTGCAAAAATAAATGGCGTATGCTGAAAATGTTACAAAGAAAGAGCCTAATATTTCTACGAAGGCCTAGTTCACCTTGTAGTAGAGACAACCATCCAACTTAAATCATTGTAAATTGTACTAGACAATTGGAATGCTACTCTTAGGATAGTCATGGAGGTAAATAAATCCTTTTTGGCTAAGTATTCAGTTCATGGATATAACCTTTTGACATAAGTATCAAAAAAGGGGGAGATAAAACTAAGGGCGAGATAAGGATGCCAAAAGGATACAACAACTACAAGGGAAGATGTGTGAAAGGGGGAGATAGAAGAGGGAAGATAGAGAAAAGAATGACAAGGTAAGGAAGAGATAAAGAGTATTAGATCTACCATGAGACAAATCCAACATGAGAAGTTTTGGAGAAAGCATTGGCACATCAACTTAGCAAGAGTTACCAATTTTGAGGTATCTTCACAAAATTTTGAACATTTTTTGAAGTTTTATATATATGCCAAATAGATGTATATTATACTAAAAAATATTAGATTCATTATGCATAGTTAAGTGTTTTTGACACTCATGTCAAAGGGGGAGATTGTTGGTCTTTGATTGGTTTTGACAATTGACTGTCAACACACTTAAGAAATGTTTTTAGTTGATGCTGAGTATGATACATATGTTGAGTTATAGTATGTGTTGAGCCAAAAATTCAATAAGTGTTGACTCATAGTGTATGTCGAGTAGATAGATGATGTCAAAATAGTATATGTGCTGAGTAAAATACATGTGTCAAGCAAGACATATTTCTATAAGAGCTGAGAAAGACAAAATTCGTAAATGTGTCGAGCATTAGTAATCAATAAGTGTCGAGTAACACTGAATTAGCATAAGATTTTTTACCCTCACAAAATTAGATGTAAACTATTTTTGAGCTGACACAAGATGAATCTTGAAGGATTAAAATATAAGATCGAATGTTTTTAATTCCCTATGACATCAACATGCGACCAACTAGAAAAATGTAAAGATTTGAGCAAGAAATATGGATGAATCTCAACCATAAATTCATACCTAACCCCAAGTCATAAAACCTTTTTAAGGAGGTTGAAACCCCATAATTCAATATGCTCTAGGAATGTAAGGAGAGAATGTAAGGAGAGCATTGTAAAATCAAGTTATCAAAACATAGTATCAGCACTTTGAACAGAGTTATATTAGATCAAGAAGGATCAAATCATATTGGACAGAACAAGGATCTAAAATTAGCAATTGAGGATTGTAAGTGATCAGGTCATCATGTTCTACTATACTTTATAGCCATTGTATTAGGAGAATGAAAAACATATGGAGATAGGTTAGTTTAACAACCATATTGTAAATCCTTTAACACAGTGACATTCCAAGTGAATGTTTGTAAATCCTTTACATAGGTCACTTTTAATAGGGTGTTGAGCCTCTAATAGGGTAGATTATTGATGATAGTCAAACTTTGTAACTTTGACAAGTTACATATTGTTGCAGTGATAAGTCATGGGTGTCATCCCCACCCCAATTTTACCTTCTCATTTTTGAGGGTTTCTGGGTGATCAAACATTGTGTTGTCTATTTTCATGCATGCCTTTACTTTCATGTTAATTAGAAGTGTTAGAAGCATGTATTAATTTCAACTAAAAGGTTTTATAGGTTAAATTTTGGTACTTCTAATTCACCCCCCTCTCAGAAGTATTCTTCCCACTTTTAAATCCAACAATATAGAGACTGAGTAGATTAATGAATAAATATAAGTTGTTAAAAGTGGTTTAATGTTTATTTGGAACCTTTGGACCTTAGGATAACTAATTCACCACCCTAGTCTCAATTACTCTAAAATAATTTTAACACTTGACATAGACTAAAAACTTAGAATATATTAGAACATCAAATGCATCAGTTGGAGACACCTCATCCACTAGATTAGGCAACTCTACAAATTTAAACTAGATCAAAAAGGTCTTGATAGGAACTAAATTTGAATTTCTAAATCATTCCATGAAATGAGTTACCTATTACCATATGTGAGATGCAATAGGAAAACTAATGTAAAATTAAAGTTAGTTTAGTGAGTCAGTTCAATAGAGTATGGTATTCGGTGGAAACACAATATTAACCAAGATAGAATATTGGTCACTATTATTAAATTATTCACCAATAAAGACATGAAGTCAGTAATAATTGAAGATGTTATATTACCGAATTAGAATATCAAGAATTTATTATACATTATATAAACCTTAAGTTACTCTACTTATAAATAGGGTACTCATACATGTCATTATCTACCTTATATGAACATGAGTATTATTGAAAAAATTTGAGTGATCTTGAGCTGTCATTGTGAGATATTAAATCCAAGGCTACCAAGATTAGATTTGTTATAATATTAAGCTACTAGAGTAACTTAGTGGAATCTTTGAGTGAAACAGAGTTATTTTATTTTATTTTTCCAAAACCTTAATTTTAGGTTTGCAACAATGGCATCCAACTCTTCACCTATAAAGACATCAAAGGTAAGTAAATTCTATAAGGAATTAAAATTGTCTAGACTGAAATTATAAGTTCCATCTAACTATTACAACATATATTGATAAAGTTGGAGCACTATCTTTGACACCCCAAGGGTTTTAATAGTACGAGACATTTGTGCCTTCATCCATTATAATATTTGAGAGGTTGGTAATTATGAGCTACAAAAAACTTATGTTTAATAATGTGAGAATGATCAATTAAAATATTATCATAAACATTGAGAGATTAAGAGTTCAACCCATATCTTACACTTTCCCAAGGCTTTCAAAACTATGTAGATTTGCATTGTGTTGAGATGAGTAAATGTGATAATTATGTGAATAAATGAACATGTGAAGATAATTAAGGATGTAATCTACATTGTAATCAATTGCCTAGTTTTTAAAAGTTACAAGCTTATAAGAGTCATATCGAGGAAGGAAATTAAGTAGAACACCAGAGCATAATGAAATAGGAAAGGTTTGAAAGTTGCAACCATTTTTTATCCTAAAATTAAGTTTGGCACAAATGTTATTGCCTATAAAATATATAAATCTAGTGGACCCAATATCATAAGTATCCTATGGAGCAATAGATATAGAAAACAAGATTAGTAAGAAAGGTCTTATTCTTGACCTAGTCTAGCTGTTTTTGAGTAATTTTGAAGAAAACATGAAGACCATTAGAGTATCTACTTGACGAACACATATAAATATGGTTCACTATTGGTATGTATATTTTTCTACTTGCAAAAATATTTTCCTACTAGAGCACATTTTATTAAGATATGAATAGACCAATGATCTACCATATTAATAATTATATGAAGAGTCTAGGTGACACTTTTGAGTTTTCTATGGATGAATATTTCATGCAATTTAAGTATAGGATGCATAAGAGATTAAAAATTCATCCCCAATTAGCTAAAAAATATAAATAAATTTATTTTTTCATGCTGGACACTGATACTACTTTGATTAAGGTTATTGAACCAAGAAAAACATGACTAAAACCTAAGAAACATGAACTCTTCATTCATAGAGCAACCTAAGCCATTGAACAATTATTAAGGTAACCAAATAATAGGAATGACAAGCCTTATCACCTATATGAACATGCCAAGAAAAGAATAAATATGGATATATTGATTCCTAAGATAGAAAAGAAATCAAATAAAATGATAGATACCTTGGTAGGTAATTTTTTTGTAGTAGAAGGAAGAGGGATTCATTTGAAATGATAATTGTGGGTCATGACGAAGAAATTTGTGAGGAAGAAACCAAGGAAGATAAAATAGAGAAGGTTATTGAGGAAGAAGAGCCCAAGAAAGCTAAGGGATAAACAGAACAAGTTGTACAACTACATAGTCCTAAGGCTACCTGAATGAGGACTAGAGTTGCTACATGATCCGCACCCACTGCAAAGAAGAGAAAAACTAGATATACTAGAGTTCTAGACAATTAAAAATGAAAACATAAGAGGAAAGCCACCAATCGTTGACTACTCAATAATCAATGACAAAGAAACCAAATAAATAGAGCAAAATAGAGAAAGGTGATGATAGTGAACAAATAGTATCTGATATTGTTAGCTAAATTAAGGTGGTAAGAAATGTTGTTCCCAAAACTATTGATGAACATGATAAGGAAATAAGAAAAACTAGTGGATTAGAAAATATAAACCTTATTAAATATCATACATTGAGTGATAATGATAAATTTAAAATTGAAGAAGCTATTGTTTACTCCATGTATGGAAGAAAATATATCCCCATTTAGATTTCTAGTTATGTTCCTGATGATTTGTATAATCAAATTTCTTCAAGATGGAAATATGTTTTAAAAACTGAGAGGTAGATTAGAGAAATGACACTTATTGTGACAACATCAGTCATCACTATGGAGGAAAATTGACAAAGCTATGCAATTGTATAGTAAAAAATTTAGAATGAAAAGTAGGGCATTGAAGGTTATGATGGGGAGAGCTCAAGAAGTAGAGCAAGATAGCTTAAGGTTTAGATGATAATATATGAGCTTCAAAAAGAATAAGATGAAGCTCTAAATACTAAGCCCATAGATGGTATTCAATTGGACATTCTAGATGTGAACACCATTGATACTTTAAAAGAGGTCATAGGTCATATTCCATAGATGGTAAAGGGAATAGAGGGAGAAAAAATTTAAATAGTAGCTATAACCAAGAATGATCCAAATGCTATAATTAATAAGGACCAAGATGCTAGAGAGAGAATTGAGGAACAAGATAACAAAACTCCTATTTTTTTTCCAATCATATCCAACCCTTCCTAGTACTACTGATAGTGTAAATAATTCTTTTTATTCAACTAATTTTTTTTCTACTAATGATCCCCATGATGTAGACAAATGATAGTCAATCACTCAAGCACTAGGTAGATACCAATAATGAAATTGAATAATGGGAAACCAACCAAGGGAAATAAAACAAAAATGATAAATATAAAGCTTCCAAGTAAAGTAAAGATGAATGTACTATGAGTGCATGAGGCACATCTACTTGTGGCAAAGGCTCAGTCATACATGCCACTAGGAAAGATACTAAAAAGTGACAAGAGGATGGGAAAGAAAAGGAAGAGGATGATATTATATCATCTATTGTGGTAAAACCTCTAGAATAGAAACAAGAAATACACCATCAAATGCACCTATCACTAGCATTGAGGCCACTTTACAAGAAAAGATGGAGAAGAAGAAAAGGGTAGACCTTATACTACCAAGCCACCAAAGAAATATGAGGAGAAACATGCTCCATTGTAGGAAAAATTAATATCTTGAAGCACTAGCTCAATCACATCACAAGAGAAAGAGAAGAAACATAAGAAGAAGGTTAGGAGTAGTTTAGTCACACTAGGTGAGGGTAAAAGAACAAACCCGTGTCACTTGTTATAAAGAAAAAGAATCCTACAATATAAGTTGCTCAACTTAAATGACATAAAAATGGTATTTGTGCTTAGAATTTAAAGATAATGTAAACTAATGAAATGTATGAAATTGGATGAATTTTATGCCTATAATTCTTTTAATTTTTTGAGTAAGAATTCATTCAATTTTTAAAACAACTTTGTAGTCCTTTTTTCTACCATGAAAGATATAGGGTGTAGTTCCTGTGAAACAAGTATTTACAAATAATCATTTTTTTCTTTGATTTAAAACTATGTTATAAATGACATGTATAGAAAGGGAACAAAAAATGAAATATTGGTTTTTGGTGTATATTTTCTTTGTTATAAGTACTCAAGTTTGACCTTTTTGGAAACCAATAGTATTTATCTTCTGTAAAAACTTTCATATCAAATCAACACCTTTTAAAAAATAATTATATATTCTTCAAGATGACTCTCTCTAGGGATAAATATAAATTTTAATTTTTTTTGGTATGATTTACTACCTATTTTCATTTTGGAGTGACCATCTTCTGAAATGTTAAGATACCCACTTATAATACTTTAAAATTATAACATATTATAAGTATTCAAAATAATATGAATTTATATTATGATGATATTGATACTAAGATCTACAAAAGGGTATTTTAAATTTTTTTTTTAATGTTGAATTTTGATAAAGAAATGAGATTTGACTAAAATAGGTTTAGAGGTCCTAAAAGGTGACACAAATCTATGCTTTTACACTAAGGTTAGTGTAATATCATAATGTGACTTGATTGATTATTTTATTAATGAAATGAAAAAATATGTTAAATTTTGTAAGAGGAAGGAAACCAAAGATGAGATAAATAAGGAATTAAATAATAAGAGGGTGTTGTTAGATATTCAGGAAATACTACTAGAAGTTGTTCCAAACACACCATTAGCAAAGAATAGAATGTTGAACAAGTTGATTAACTTGCATCTCTTATAGAGAAAGAGATTTTCCTTGATATATATATATATGAGAGAGAGAGAGAGAGAGAGAGAGAGAGAGAGAGAGAGAGAGAGAGAGAGAGAGAGAGAGAGAGAGAGAGAGAGAGAGAGAGAGAGAGAGAGAGAGAGAGAGAGAGAGAGAGAATAAATTAGAGAATGAAATAATGAAGAAGGTTAGTGAATTTGTGCCAGTAATATTGAGAAATATTATCTAAGTAATCCACAATCTATGTAATTTTCCTCACTTTACAGAATAAATTTTAGAAATGATAAAGAAGCTTGAGAAAGAATGGATTCTGTGATACATTACCAAAATATTAATTACTTTAGGGCTGTATAGTTGGAGTTAAGGACCAAGGAGGAAAAAATAAGCCTTGAAATTATTGAACTACAAGAACTCCTCATAACTCTATTATAGTAAAAGGAGAAGAATGTGAAGAAGGACATAAATCTGATTACAACCAAAGAAATATTGGTGATAGACCATAAGCTTGAGATATCATTGAAACAATAAGCCAACAAATTGCATTGAAATCTCTCAAGGCTTCATGGAACTCCACCATGGATAGTGCCAAGAACAAACATGAAACTTCATTTTATAAACTGTGAGTGTGTCTTGTACACACTTTCCTTTTTGCATTATTGTCAAAATGGAGGATAAATATATGATAGATAGATGATAAATGGGGATAGATATGGTGATAAACAATTTTAATTTGGAATAATAAGGGAAAGGAGATATAAGATGATAAAACTTTTGAAATAGATGTTGACAAACTCAATTTACTGAGAAGTAGTGATTTAGGGGGAACACTCCAATTTTTACTAAGTTTAATTTTGATTCTTTGAACATATTTAAGCACATGAAATAAATTTTTGTTACTAATTCCAATGGGGGAGAATGTTACTCCTATTTTTATTTGAGTGTTGTTATTTGAACCAAACTTTGATGAACAAAAATGTCAATAAATGAAAGACACAGACTTTAGTGAATCTAGATATCAAACATTATATAAATACCAAGCATAGAAGTAACTGAGCATAGTGATGATAGAGGAGTGTATGGGGACCTAGTGCAAAGGTTTTTGAGAATGGATATTTCAAGGGACAACATATTACTGAGGAGGACATACCATACATATCAAGTGACATAGAAAGAATGTAAATATTTTTTATGGCACAAAATTTGATATTTTTTATTCCTATTGAGCTAGGAAATATTTTGTATATATCACAAGAAAGATTGGCTAAGATTTCTTAGAAATAGAACATGAAATTATAGATCCATAGGCACAAGTATTGGCCAATGAAATAAAGCCATAATATTCTTGATGGTATGGATGAATATAGATAATTGCTTTGTCTAATAAAGCATTCCATAAGTTCCAAACCCTACTTAGGTCACATATGTTGGAAGCCAAAAAAATTATCTATAAAGAAGGATTGAGATCAGATTATAGATTGATGAAAGATTAAGTTATAACAAGGGAATGAGAGTTTGAATATATTAAAGTAGAATTGAGCCATGAAGTACATATTAAGGAAATATTGGAAAAAATCATTCATAGGAATGTGATATAAGAATAATGAGATTGGATCGTAATTAGAAAAAGTAATTTTCATTGTATCATATAGTTTTCTACTACTTTCATACTATTGTAGCACAAAATCTCTCAATAGAGTGGACCTAATAGTATTATTGTAAAATCTCTTAATAGAGTGCACACTTGAAGAGTGTTTCAAAATTCTCTAACAAAGTGAACTTTAATAGGTTATAATCTATTACTCCTAATAATGTAAGTAACTAGAAGAGATAGCTTTGTATCCCCTAATATGAAACATTATTACTGAGGTAGTGAATGATTTACAATTGTCATTTCCACTATATTTTTTTCCCTCAACCAAGGGTTTTTGTGTGACCAAATCTTTGTGTCAAATGAGCTAATCTATTGATGAATGCATGTGATGTGTTTACTACTATAGATATTAGATTTACTTAATGTTATTTACCAAATTCTATTATGAACATGCATACAATCTAAACAAATTAATAAGGAGGGTAAACTAAGTATTAACATATTATATTTTTAAGAGATATTTATTAACCTTCCCCTTCTCAACATCTCAAATTTCAAAAACTTTTCAATGGTTTCTACAAAAACCAAGGAGGTGTTAGAGACACATGCAAGAGATGTGAACTTTTCAACGGAAATTATCTCATGTGAATCATTGTAGGATGCATTAGAGACACTTAGAGGAGATCTTTAATTTCATAGGAACTATATCTCATGGTACAGGGGAGGTGGGAGTGCTCATATTATGAAGACAACTTTAGGATTCATAGTTTAAAGATCTAGTGATATGATCTATATTTTTTTTCTTTAACAAGCAATGAGGATTGGTGAAGAAATTTCATAAAATTCTTGAAAGGGTTGGGTTAATACCTTTTAGCTTCTAACCTTGTGTGGAATAATTTCATATGGATATTGTAATTTTACATTAATTTAGTTTGACTTTTGGTTTAGATTTAGGTTAATACTCTTGTGAATAAATATTAAGTTAGTTTCATATTAGTTTGTAAAAAGTTACACTCCCATAGATGGTTATTGACAAGAATAATAACCTGTAAAGCCACAACTATTCAATGTAATGAATATCCCATTGTAGAATATATATATATCACATTTAATCAAAAACGAAATTGATAATAGTTGAATGAATCCAATGGAATGTCAATTTGGCTTTTTTTGTTGGTAATATACAATAATAATTTGATTAATGATTTCAAACATTAAACATTAGGTACCGTGTTGAGCTACCATTTATACTCCAATCTTAATTACACATGTATAATATTTAGTTTCAAAAAAATATTGGAGGGTGTTCATATATTAATAAAAATGAAAAGATTTTAGAATAACTAATTTTACGAAAGAATATTAAAATCAACCTAGAAATATAAAGACTATTTTAAAACTATCATTATCTTACAAAAATATGCTATAACTAAGTGAAAGTGAGAACCTAAAATGCACTTGAAAAAACCCATGAATCTAAAAAAATTCTCTTATACTATTTGACCCAAATTATATTCTAAATTATTGATTTAAATTAATTAAAGAGAAATCAAAATTTAAATATTTTAAATATAATATATTTAGATATGAGAATAACTTATAATAAAATCACACCTTCACATCGAGAAACCATATGCTTTGTACTAATTAGAGGGAAATCTCTTACTTATACCTTGAATTGATAGTCCAACAAAAACCTCAAAAAATCATAGATCAAGGTCATGTCTGAGTTATCAACTCAATTTCTACAATGCACTCCATAATAACACACCATAGGAGAGAATATCTTTATCTTTCTCTAACAATTAACATCAACATAAACCCTTCTAATGAATGGGAGAGGATGTAATCATCCTACTCATACACATAGATACACATGAAACATAGAAAAATGATATGGATTTTTTTGTAAGGTGAGAAAATAGAGAAGAGGAGTTAATAATAATAAGTTGATAACAATGATCATTTATTTTCAACAAATTATAATGTTCACAAATATAATCAAACAAAGAAATGTTCTATTAGAGAACTTGTTGCATTTGTTATTGCTACACAATTGTCAAACTATGGCTTAGTAGATTCAATAATTGTACATATGAACTTGTTATAAACTTACTAATTTCAAGGAGAGAAACAATTATACTCATGTAATATTTTTGGATAGAATAAGGTCTTGTACATGGAACTTTGGGTTATGTTGAGGAAATGTTCTACAAGCTATGTAACACACCACTTGAACTAGCCTTGCATGTCATGATAAAATTTGATACCTACTATTGCTCACCATTTCATAATGGACATTCTAAAATAGTATTTGTTATTGATGTATAAAGAGGCTCTACCACTTAAAAACTATTGAGATTGGCCTAAGGATTGATTGCTCAAGAATCTTAGAGTTTGACACATGAAAATGAAACAATTGATATCAGATCAAGAGAAAAAAATGAGATGTCATTTATTCTAATTTCTTGTGTAAAGTCACTACAGGGTCTAATGATAATGCCACCATTTTCTTATGCCCATGATAAGAAAATGAAGAAGGGGGCCCAATTAGGGAAAAAAAAAAAAAAAAATTGAAGAAAGAAAACTTAAAGCTTTAGAAATAACCTAACATATTTTTTGAAATAAAGTATTATGATTAAATAGTATAAGGGTAGAAGTAAAAAGTTGTGTCACCTTTAAAGTTGACTTATTAGAATGATTGAATTTGAATATTTCTATCTAAAAATAAATTTTGTTTGCGTCTCTATCATGAGCACATACACACACAGATATAAATTTGTTGTTTTTAATTCGTCGATTGTCTAGGGGTTGTTCTAATGTATATATATGTTATTGTTTTGGGCAGAGGAGAGAGGTCTCACCCACATATCCCTCTATTTGCACCTCTTTTTATTAATGCCCCCCTTCACAAATCGGTCTTTTCATCAACTTAATTATATTACATCTTTTTTGGGTCATCCCTTTGGCTATATTGCATCTCTTCATGATTGGTTTTATTGATTATGCCTCTTGGAGGTCAGCTAGATTGTACTATTATTATTAAGGGCTTTAATTAGGGTATTTGTTGTTTAGTTAAGGGAGTTGCTACTTTTGTGAGTCAGCCACTATGGTTATATCCTAAGTCACAAGGTTCAAATTTGAATTCGAGTTTGTCGAGCATAAAATTTAGAAGAAATTTGGTAAGGGTAAAAACTCAAAAAAATTGACATTAAATTTCTACTTATATAAATTTATTTATTTTTCAATATAGTTTGGCATTACTAAATAATTGAACTAAATAACTCAATTTTATTTAAAAATAATAATATTATTATTACTAATTTTTGATCGATAAATGACTATTGCCAAATTTTATTAATTATTAAGAATGTTACAATCTTTTATTAGCCCCATTCAAGGTGCAGGCACTAGGGAAAAAAGAACGAGGAAGAAAACCCCTAGTCTTGCCCGGGACCAAAGTGTTGTATACAAAGGGAGGGGGTCCTCCAATACAAATAAATAAGGGCATACCCTTGGTGTACAATGCCATAAAGTTATAAACCTATGACAGAGGTGGTACACCACCTGTACAAGTACTTCCAAACTATGTCTTGAGCTGGCATACTAGTTCTTACAAAAGTGCCCAAGAGTGGGAGCACCACTAATACCTATTAGATTGGAAATTGAGTTGAGAAACCGATGCAATGGGAGAGCAAGAGTGAGCAATTTTGAGAGATACATGGGAAATGCTCCCTTGCAACCATAACAACACCATGAATAGGCACCATATATTACGGGAGGGGGAGGGTTAAAAGGTTCCCTTGCCCCCTCCAAATGGACAAATTTATATAATCAAAGAAACATCAAATGAAAGCATTGGAGATATAATATGGAATGGAGTAAAGCATGGAATGCTAATAAACTATAAGAAAGCATGCTGAAGATGAGGGATAGAGATGGCCTTGCAAAAATGAGATCCTCTGCAATGTCAAGAAAAGAGGAATAGGAAAAGAAGATAACCTCATACAAGTCTCACACAGGAGCTCTAAAGTGTAGTGGTGGAGGTTGGATAGAAATACTCCCACTCCAAAACCAAGGAGGGGAAATGGAGGTAGAAGAACTAGAGCAGAATTTGTGGGCTTTGAGGGGCTCACCAGTTAATGTTTTAGCATTAGTAGAAGCAAAACATGAATTATTTAATATACTGATAATTACTACTGATTATATATATATATATATATATATATATATATATATATAACATATATACTTATGTTCTTGTAGTATTATGATATGGATTCTCGGCAGTCACTTAATATACTGTGATCAGATTTCAATTTTCATTGATTATTGGTAGCCTCTTACATATTGTGATTGGGCTCCTTAATGATATCAGGAGATATTCATGTTATTGTGCCACATTATAATTTGGTTATCAGGCACATACTAATTACGTAGGTTGTTCATTATTATGAAACATGCCTCCGAAGAGTCATGAGGCCACGTAGAGACATGACTCTTCGGAGTCATGTGTTTTGCCCAAGTATATATATGCACTCTGATCATAGGGAAAGGCAATCAATCTATAACATTCCAATACCTGCGGTTAGTAAAAGGACATTTGATTAATATTGCACTTTGCTGATATAATCACATCAGATATATATCACTTCATTCATAATAGTATACAGTCAAAAGGAAGGCAAACTATGATCGCTGGCAAAGGAGGAAATACTTTCAACTCTATTCAAGTAAGATATTCTCTGCAGACATTCATTTTGTGATCTAGATAAATTCATTCTAGCTAAGTTATATATGGTCTCAAACTTTTCCAATTGCAATTGTCTATTAAATGCATGTTTCATACTAGTTTTTATCCAATTACTAAAGAAATATAATTATTTCAAAAAAGTGGCTCTTCAATAACTCTTACTATTTTTTATGATTTTTTTTTTATAACATATAAACACCTTTTTGTAGAACTTAGAGTCAAGAATATTCTCATATAGAGTTTAGAGTGTTCTACTTAAATATAATATATTGTAATTAAAAAATTCTACAAGGACATATTTTAGTACTAAAAAAGATATTGATTTTGAGAAAGAAAAAATTATTAAATCATATTTAAAAAATTAGAGAGTAATCTTTTAGAATGAACAATTTTCCCCCTGGTTAGAATAGATTTGTTTTGAAATATGTGGTGGGAAATGAAAACTATCGATTTCAGGTGAGTTGAAATTTGAATCATTACAAAAGAGAAATTATAGGTCTAAGATCTTATTTTGATTTTTGATTTTTCTAGCTATATATGTAATATATAACATAGTCTAAGATCCCCATATAGTTTTGTGGTAGGAACTAGACCCTTAATTTTTAGTATTTTTCAATAGCTAAAAATTTATCTATAAAAATTAGGAAACTATATCAATTATTATTCCAAATAATTATTAAAAATTATAATCCTAAACTTCATCCATTTCTACACATTTGATTAGTTTACTTCATTTTCAAATTCAAATTAATAATACCAATTTTATGTCATTGAAGGTGAACAATTATACTTTTGTTAGCCTTTTCCTTTACAAAAGGGTGACACAAATTTGTGCTTTTACCAATAATATTGTCCTATTTGATTAGAAAAAATTCTTCGATCTCCACAAACTAGTACTCAAGGTCTATAGAGCTATCATTATCATGGTCAATTTTTTAGGTTGCAGATTGGTGAATTGCAAAATACCCAATGGAATCAAGATTTGATAGATATATGGGGACATCAAGAGATCTTCCTATTTTTTCCCAAATTGTGAAAGAGTAAGGAAGATTATCACCAAAAAAATACCAACATGGATAGAAAATATTTGTGATTTTCAAAGAATAAGGCATGGAGTTATAGACACATGTTATTTGTGACATTGAAATTATGAACATCTCTATGGGTTTGACCTTTTGGATTTGAAAATTTTTAATTTGTTTCAATGAAATATTTTTGATGTGATAATGATAGTGATTCTAATTAGAATATTTAACTCTATTTGTTTCCTAAAACAATGTAATTATGATGTTAAAATAAAATTAGTGAATTTTTCAAAGTTTTATATAAGAATTAGATATTTAGTTGAAACAAAATTCATTATGATTTGGATTGACATATGTTAAATGTCAAATTCAATTTTACAAATATATAATTTATATTTTTTCTTTTCCTAACAATTTGAGAATTGACATGGTTAAACATTTTTCTTTCACATTAAATGATTACATAAATGTTTTCATTTTCTATATATAATTTGATAGTTTATACTATAAATTTTATATGATCTACATTGAATTGACTATTACCAAAATTGTTATAGTTTTCTATTAAATTTTATTTTCTCCCTCCAAATTGTGTAAATTGTGAACATATTTTGTCTTGAGAAAAACAATGAGTAATAACATGTATTAATATTTTTATCTAAAACCATGTACTGACTTTAAATATGATATTTCCACAAAGGTAACACTTATTCTTTATCTTTTCTCTATATATATTATAAATATGGAAATTATAATTGTTCATAATATTGATATATTATAGTTCTATAATGTATTTCCTTTTGTTAAAATTAAAAATATGTATTTTTTTTACAATTTTAAAAGTTAATTATATGAATTTCACATTTTCCTTTACTATAAATTATATTTTTACTATATATATCCATTATGTTTATCTTAGCTACCCCATATAATAAATGACATGCAGTAATTTTTCATTTATAATATTTTTATGTTCGTTTATAAGAGATAATATTGAGATAATGGATCACTCCAAAAATGACTATGAAATTAATATGCCAAGTCTTGTTGCCTTGATGAACTATGATGGATCTCCACAAATAATTATTGATAGATGTGAAAAAACTATATTGCATTATTGTTACCAAATGCTTCAACTTTTTAAAAATGTAGTAGCAACAGTTGCTTTCATTAAGGATAATGAAATTTTGAGGATAAGAAATGTTATAGAAAAAGTGATGAAGATATTTAATAGAATAGTTATTTCCCAGATGTTTTGGAAGAGCTCAAAGTTGATCATGAACAAAATTAAGGTCACAATACTAATCTCATATGTGATTATTTTATAAGGTCTATATGTTGGCCAAATTAGTTATTTATGATAAGTTATGATGTTTATTCATGAACAAAATATTAATTAATGTTATATAAACTATTATAGACATTTATTTTTTAATTTTTTTTAATCAATAAAATAAAAGTGCCATTTTTATTAATATCAAAGATATTTACAACCTAGTTCAAGTGTATGCATTGGGTGAAATAGAACAAGGTTAAGAAAACCCATGTTATAGCCCATGAGTGAAGTCTTGAAAAATAAAAATGCCTTGAGAGGTGTTAGAATTATTTAGAATAACTGGGGGGGTGAATTAGTTATTCTTGGGTCCACATGTACGAATTAATCTGTTAATCACTTTCAAATAATTTAGATCTAAATATTTACTATCTTGGTCTCTATAACAAATAATTAGTAACATAAACTTGAAGTCCACTTTCCTAATAGTAATGAACTTGAAAAATATAAAAAATTAATAGTAAAACATGTTAGATAACATCCACACAAGTATCACACTAGGATTTGATGTGGAAACCCAATTTGGGATAAACCACTTATAACATGAAAATAAATTTTCACTCTTCTAAAGTGAGCGCTATTAGGAGCCAATCTTGTTAAAGGTTAAAAAACATATTGTTAAATGTGAACTTTTTATAGGATTTGATCACCTTGTTGGGAGTGTCCTTGTTAGAGGTCTTAAGAAAATTCCATTAGAATGTTAGCTTGATTTAAGGATTTACATATGACTATTAGGCCTGTTAAAATTGCTTTAGAATAATTGAGAGCGGGGGGGGGAGTGAATCAATTATTCAAGGTCCAAATATCCCTTTCCAAAATTTTCACTAAGTGTAGTGAATCCATTCAACCATTCCTTCACCCAAACTTTAACTTATCTAATTAGCAAGTTACTGTAAATCAACATGCATGCATAACACATAAGAAATCAACACATGACATAGTAATTTACGTGGAAACCCAATTTGGAAAAAATCACCAGTAACATGCTACTCAATTCTCACCCTTTTGAAGTGATTCCTTGTGAAAGGCCTGCCCTATTAAAGGCTTACAATACACTATTAAATGTTACCTTGTTAAAAGGATTTAACCAACCTCTTAGAAGTGGGTCTAGTTAGAACTCTTTAGAACATTCACTTGGAATGCCACCCTATTAAAGGATTTACAAATGGTTGTTAGGCCAACCTAAGTCCATAGGATTTTCAGATCTAATACAATTGCTAGAGAGTATTAGAAAATCTTGACCTGACTACAACATACAACTTATCTTGTAGATCTCATATCACTTCTCAGCTCATACCCTTGCCCAGCCTTTAATCTCTACAACTCTTAACAACTTGCCTTCCCTTTCAAGCTTTGTCTCCTTGAGTCTTCATACTCAACTTACCAGTGCAATCATCTCTTCATGACCAGTCATAGAAGTAGAGCCTAAGTGCTCTTCCTTCTCCTAGATTTCTCCTTCTTGACACCCTTTCAACCACTTCATAGATTTGGCACTTCAACAACAATAGTATCAGCAGCTCTTTGCTTCTTGGTCTATGACTTCTTAAATATATGTCTTAGAGTTCCTTTTCTGACTTGATTCTTCCATTTTTCAATTTCAATTTGCATGGATTAGGTAAGATTCATTGTATCTAACCCATATTTTGTTTCCTCTAGAAAATTCTTGAATAATCCTTTAGAATTTGGCCAAAAATGATTTACATAGGATTCTATGCCAACAACTCATCATCATTATCTTTCAACTCATTCACAAAATTCAATGTAACCACTGAGTTGGCTTAGATTTGGTGAATCTTTGTCATTTGAAATAATGCACCAACTCGACATTATTGAAATATTGGTGCTTAGCACATAATATGTTACTAGACACCAACTATGTTTTTCCTCATGCTTGGCACCTGAAGGTCACTCAACACTTACCAAATTTTTTCTAATGCTTGGCACCTGATCTTCACTTAGCACACACCAGAGATGTCTATTACTCGACTTCTACTAAGAATTTTCTTGGCTTCAACTAACTTTCTCAACATCCACTGATGATCTTAATTAAGGCTTTGCAGTCAACCTTGTTACAACTCCTTCCAATGTATCTAAGTGTGACCAACATTAGTGTCTTTGAATATGTCATGAATGCATTTCTTAACCACTATCTTAACTGATCCTTCCACTTCATTACAACATCATAACTCAACATTTCCCTTAGGTGCTCTTGTTACATCTTGTTGAACAAATCCTCTTCATCAATCAACTAAGTGATAGTACTTGGATCTTATAAGCAGATAACATCCCTACAAATAGAAAGTTTGACATCAATGGAAAAAAAATGATTGAAAACATTTTTTTACAACAATCTCCCTCTTTGATCTTTAACAAGAATGAGCTTTTCAATTAGATTTCCAACAATCTCCATCATTAGCATTAATGGAAAACCAAACTAATCAAACCACAAACTAACTAGTTTAGAATAGTAAGTGAAATGCCAAAAAGTAAATACATCTCCTACAACTATTCTAATTGATTCATTTCACTTCTCCCTCTTTGCTATTGTATCCTTTATCTTTATCTTTCTCCCTCTATGTTATTCATCTATTGATGTTCTAATCAACCTCTAAAATCTCCCTCTACTTCTTTGATCTTATATCTTCAATAGTTGTTGATCAGTTGTTCACTTCTCCCTCTTTGAAAACAATGCCAAAGACAAATTAGCATCTTACTATGCAGATGTAGCTCTTACAGGTTCATTTAACATCTCCCTCTATCACCTTGCTTGTGATTGATTTTGGAATTTCAGCACTTCTACTACTTCAAGCGAATCCCAAAGTAAACATCCTCTGCATCAATGTGTAAAATCTTCAACATTCAGCTCATTTGATGTAGGCCATTCTTGCTTTTGTTTTAAGTAGCCTTAGCTAGGGCTATCACCCCTAACTTACCTCTAAGATACTCAAAAGCATCTTTAGATAGTGCTTTTGTGAAGATATCAACAATTTGTTGCTTTGAGCTAACATAATCCATCTTTACTTGTTTGTCTTCTACTAGCTCTCTTACATATTGATATTTGATTGCAATATGTTTAGTTTTAGCATGCATTACTGGGTTCTTTGATATTTTAATAGCACTTGTATTATCACAATAGAGTATCACAAGCTCAATTACTTCTTCCTTCATACCTTGCAGAAAATATTTGATCCATACAATATTAGTGCAGTTTATAGCAGTCACCACATATTCAGCTTCAACAATAGATGTTGAGGTGCAACTTTTCCTTTTTCTTGTCCATGTAATCAACCTCTTGCCTAAGAAAGTGCTCTTCCACTAGTGCTTTATCTATCATCAATGTTACCTCCCCAATCTACATCAGTGTAAGCTTTTAGTTCAAACTTCTCATTCCTCTTATAGTATAAGCCAAAGTCATCAATTCCTTTTAGGTATCTCAATATTCTCTTCTCTTCCATTAAGTGATTTTCTCTTGGGTTTATAGAAAATCTAGCCACTATTCCAATGGCTAAAGTAATGTTTGGTCTACTATGTACAATGTATTGCAACTTTCCAATCATTGACCTATACAATGTTTGATTTACTTCAGCAAATTCGTCATTCTTGGATAGCTTATGTCCAGTTGTCATTGGTGTGCTAACTGGTTTTGAGTCTTCTAGCCCAAATGTTTTGAGTACTTCCTTGATGTATTTGGATTAAGACACAAATATGTCATGCTTCAACTGATGTACTTGTAATCCAACAAAGAATTTGATTTCTCCAAACATTGACATCTCAAATTCATGCTTCATTTGATTGGAAAAATCTTTGCATAAAACATCTTTTCCTACAAATATTATGTCATCAACAAAGATTTATGATATCAAAATATCTTTACCTTCCTCATCTTCAATGTACAAATTTTTGTTGTCATATATTCTTTCAAATCCTATTTTTACAAGATATTTGTGCAACCTTTGACACCATGCTCTAGGTGCTTGCTTCAATCCATAAAATTATTTGTGTAGCTTGTAGACCATGTCCTTGTTCTTCTCATCAAAAAATCCCTTTGGTTCTTCTATGTAGACTTCCTCTTCTAGTATACCATTCAGAAAAATAGACTTCATGTCCATTTGGCAGACTTTGAAACCTTTGTATGTAGCATATGCAAGTAATGTTCTTACTCCTTCCATTCTTGCAACAGGGGCAAATGTCTCTCCATAATCAAGTCCTTCTTTTTGTGCATAGCCTTTAAAAACTAATATGGCTTTGTTTCTTGTTATTTCACCATTTTCATCAAGTTTGTTTCTAAACACCCATTTGGTACCAATCATATTCTTATCAGTTGGTCTATGAACTAGAGACTATGTTTTGTTCTTCTCAATTTGATCTATCTCTTCTTTCATGGCTTTATACTAGTCATCATCTTGTAGAGCATCTTTGACTGATTTGGGTTCAACCTTACTCAGTAGACATGATTCATTCCTCATTCTATTCCTTGTCACCAATGATTTGATTTTCAAGGTGATGTCTTCTTACATACTTGGCTAATCTAGGTTCAGTCTTTTGTTCCATGTTTGATCCTTCAGCTTCAAAGTCATTTTGTTCTTCTTCATCCAGCATTTCATCATTTCTTTCTTGCATACTATTCTCAAAACCAGAATGTGCATTTTCTACATTCTGTAGCTTAGCTTCTAAATGTAACTCGGCATTCAGTGGTTGAGACTCGGTAGATACTGAAGTTTGTTGCTGATTCCCAACTTGATTTTCAACATTGTCTTCAATTGTTATTCCTTCATATAAGTATACAAAGGATCTATAATCCTCTATTTTCTTTGACTCATCAACATGAACTTCTACATGCTCATCAAAATTTACATTTACACTCTCCACAATTTTGTTAGTAACAGTATTCAAGCACTTATATGCCTTACTTCTAGTGGAGTATCCAAGGAATACGCCTTCATCACTCTTAATATCAAACTTTCCATTTCTAGTATCTTTAAGAATATAACATTTAAAACCAAATACTTTGAAAAGTTTAACATTAGGTGAATGACCATACCAAAATTCAAAGGGTGTTGCATTTGTACCTTTCTTGACTTAAACTCTATTTAGTGTGTAGACTGCAATACTTATAGCTTCTCTCTAGTATTTTAGGGCAACCTTTTTCTCCATCATTAATGTTCTAGCATAGTTAATCACTAACCTATTCCTACTTTCAACAATACCATTCTATGGTGGAGTCCTTGGTGTTGACATTTACCTTTTGATACCTCTATCATTGCAAAATACTTCAAATTCTCTTAGTGTGAACTCACCTCCTCTATCTGACCTTAGGCATTTTAGGTTCTTTCCTATTTCCTTCTTAACTCTAGATAAAATCCACTTGAACATTTGAAACACATCAGATTTTTTCTTTAAAAACATAGTAGTCATCATTTTGGAATAATCATCTACAAATAGAATTATGTATCTATCTTCTAGGTAGCTTTGTACTTCTATTGGGCCACACAAGTTTGTATGAACTAACTCTAGTACTTCTTTGGAAGTGTATGTTTTGCTTTTGAAACTAGACTTAGTCATCTTCCCTAGTTGACATTGTTTACATGTGTTTTCAGGTTTCTTCAACTTGGGCAATCCTCTGACTTTCTTTTCTTGCTAATACTGATTAGATTATCAAAATTAACATAACACAACCACACATCATTAAGTCTAACAATAAGACATGTTTCATCTTCTATATCAAGATAAAATGGATTACTCCTAGTTTATTCATCTTTTCCTATCAAATTTCCATTAGTGTCATGGATCTTGGCAGTTTTGTTTCCAAATTACACTTTGCATCCTACATTGCCTAACTGAGATACACTCAACAAGTTGTAGTTCAATCCTTCAACATAGTATACATTATCACATGAAATTTTCTCTATAAGTTTGATAGAGCCTTTTCCTTTGATTTGACATGGGGCATCATTACCAAATCTAACACTATTTCCATCAGATTGAGTAAAGGTAATGAACTTACTTTTATCTCCTATCATGTGGTGTGAGTATCCACTATCTATGATCCATTTGTCATTCTTGTTTGCACAGGTAACCAATGTTATTGCTTCATCTTCATCTTTGTCTGATTCATCCTTCATGGCTACATAGACTTCTTCATCATCATTTTCATCAGAGTATCTTTTTCCTTTTTCTTTGTAATATTTGTTGTCATCTTCTCTTTTTTTCCTGAACTTGTTTCCTTCTTTATAGTTTTTCTTTTGTAGATATCTTGCAGCTATATGACCTACTTCATTGCAATTGAAACATATGATAGGGAGCTTACCTTTGAATTTTCCTTTACCTCTATGGAATCTCCTAGCCAGTAGTGCTTCTAACTATTCCACATCTTCTTCATATGTGCTATTATCAATAGATGGGTGTTTTCCTTTTCTTCTCCTTTTTCTTGATATGTCCTCCTTAGTGTCTTTCATTGTCATCTTGGCCGTGAAAGTAGATTCAACATTCTCAAATCTGTAGTTGTCAAAATTGGATAGTTAAAATATAGTAAGTCTTCCAACTATTCCTTCAAAGGTTAGTGTGTTCCCTTGTACACACCTTAGCTCTTGGATGGCTGAAAATCTTATAGAATAGATAGGGAGTATAGTTCTTAAGTTTTTTTTGATGAATTTTGCATCTTCTAGTTGTCCACCTAGACTTCTTATTGCCCTCACCACTTCTTTTATTCTTGCAGCATATTGAGCAACATTTTCACCTTCCTCCATTTTCATATCATTAAACTTCCCTCTTATGCTTTCTCTCTTTTCTCTCTAGACATTCTAATCTCCTCCATAGATTTTTGATAAGGTTTTCCACATTTTGAATGTAGTATCATGGTTTTTGATGTCATCATATTCAGCATAGCTAAGTGCAGATGCAATTTCCAACATTGCTTGGTTATGCTCCTTCTTTTTGTTTAAGTCATCTATAGTAAGAGGTCCTATTAGAGTTACATGTTTTGTTCCAATTGAGGTTTGTGCATAATCACCTATTGATCCAAGGTGCAATTTCATCGAACCCTGCCATGCAAAAAAGTTATCTTTGTTGAGCTTGGGAACTTGTCTCTTGGACATCTTGATCTTCTTGCCTCTAGTACCTTGAAACTAAATCAGCAGATGGCTCTGATACCAATTGTTAGAATTTCTTTAAAATAATTGGGGGGTTGGGGGGGTGAATTAGTTATTCAAGGTCAAAATGTCCCTTTCCAAAATTTTCACTAAGTGTAATGAATCCATTCAACCATTCATTCACACAAACTCTAACTTATCTAATTAGCAAGTTACTATAAATCAACATGCAAGCATAATACATAAGAAATCAACACATGGCACAATGATTTATGTGGAAACCCAATTTGGGAAAAACCACCAGTAACATGCTACTCAATTTTCACCCTTTTGAAGTGATGCCCTATGAAAGGCTTGCCCTATTAAAGGCTTACATCACATTGTTAAATGTGACCTTGTTAGAGGATTTAACCACCCTATTAGAAGTGGGCCTGGTTAGAGGTCTTTAGAACATTCACTTGGAATGCCACCCTGTTAAAGGATTTACAAATGGCTATTAGGCCAACCTGAGTCCATAGGATTTTTAGATCTAATACAATTTCTAGAGAGTATTATAAAATCTTGACCTAACTACAAAATACAACTTATCTTGCAAATCTCAAATCACTTCTTAGCTCATACCCTTGCCTGCCCTTCAATCTCTATAACTCTTAATAGCTTGCCTTCCCTTTCAAACTTTGTCTCCTTGAGTTTTCATACTCAATGTACCAGTGCAATCATCTCTTCATGACCACTTGTAGAAGCAGAGCCTCAGTGCTCTTCCTTCTCCTAGATGTCACCTTTGAACCACTTCATAGATTTGGCACTTCAACAACAACAGTATTAGCAGCTCTTTGCTTCTTGGTCTATGACTTCTTAAATAGATGTCTTAGAGTTCTTTTTCCCACTTGATTCTTTCATTTTTCAATTTCAATTTGCATGGATTAGGTAAGATTCATTGTATCTAACCCATATTTTGTTTCCTCTAGAAATTTCTTGAATAATCCTTTAGAATTCACCCAAAAATGATCTACATAGGATTCGGTGCCAACAACTCATCATCGTTATCTTCCAACTCATTCATAGAATTCAATGTAACCACTAAGTTGGCTTAGATTTTGTGAATCTTCATCATTTGAAATAATGCACCAGCTTGGCACTATTGAAATATTGGTGCTCGACACATACTATGTCACTTGACATTAACTATGTTTTTCTTGATGGTTGACACCTAAAGATCACTCAGCACCTACTAAATTTTTTTTGATGCTCGGCACCTGATCTTCACTCAGCACTTGAAGATCACTTGACACACACTAGAGATGTCTATTACTTAGCTTCTATTAAGAATTTTCTTGGCTTCAACTAACTTGTTCATCATCTACCAATGATCTTAGTTAAGGCTTTGCAATCAACCTTGTTACAACTCCTTCTTCCAATCTATCTAAGTATGACCAACATCTGTGTCTTTGAATATGTCATCAATGCATTTCTTAACCATTATCTTAATTGATCCTTGCACTTCATTACAATATCATAACTCAACCTTTCCCTTAGGTGCTCTTGTTATATCTTGTTGATTAAATCATGTTCATCAATCAACTAAGTGATAGTACTTGGATCTTATAAGCGGATATCATCCATACAAATAACAAGTTTGATATCAATGGAAAAAGCAATGATTGAAAACTTTTTTGTACAACAATCTTTCTCTTTGATTTCAACAACAATGAGCTTTTCAATCAGATTTCCAACAAGGCCAACCTTGATTATATTATTTCAATACCGATATAATTATTAGAAATTAATAGCAAGTTGATTAGACAAATACAACTCACTTTGCAAATATACATCCTAGTTTTGCCAAACAATTGACTTGCTAACTAGCCTTAATTAACATCTCCATCACTTATTCGTTTGGAAATCCTTCAAGAAATTTCTTGTCACCTCAACACTTCACTATTTATCCTTCTTCTCAAGTTCACCAATCAAAAAAATCAACTATTGCTTCAACCTTATTACGGTCTCCACTAGCTCTGCTAAACTCTACAAGTTTATCCCTCATGCCTCTTTAAATAGGTAATCTAGATTTTTTTTTTCTTAAAAATCACTGTGGATCTTAGGGTTTGGTTACATTCAATGAGTCCTTCACCATTTCTTCTCCTATTTTCTCTACTAAATTTTTTTCTAAACTTATCCTTGAATTGAGAAATATAAATGCTCTAGATCATTCATCCTTATGTTCAAAACACTTTTTATATTCCAAGAATTCAATTGTGTTAGCTAGAGATCAATATTTCCTCATAACCTATCAAATGTTTTCCCTTGACCAAAACATAACTATGTTTTGACACTCAGTCATCACTGAATTAGTCAATCACTACTACCCATTCTTTCTAGCATACTTTTTGATACTTGATTAATACTGATTCTTGATTGACACTATATTTTTCTTGGCTTATACTATTGCTCAATAAACTCTAGCATCACTCAAAAAAAACTTCAAGTTCCTTAATCTTCTTCTCTTTTTCTCAGTAAAGCCTATGCATTTGGTATTTCTTTGTTCACTTCTTCTAGGCTTTAGTTAACTATCTTCCCAACTTAGGTTATGATTAAACAATAATATTATCTTGTCAAAGTCTAACTAATCAAGTGTGTTTTGTAGTTCCTCATCTCAAAATTTCTTTTGGATCCCTTTGTTATGTCCTTCTTCTCAAATCCTCTCCATTATTCATCTTGATATGGAACTCGACTCAAATAGAAACTATCTTATCAATAAGGTTTAACATCAATGAAAACATATTAATTATTCAAATTATTGTTTCCAACAATCTCCCTCTTTGGCATTGATCAAAACACCTCTAGTTACTATTGTCACTTTGGTTTGCACCCTTGTCCAAGGCCTATGCATGAGGACAACCTAGTGAAACATGGAAACAACCTCTAAGTTGTGGGACTTGAACTGCGAGGTTGAGTCTCCAGAGAAGGCCGGCTTCCTCTTACTATCAGGGCGCACCTAACTACTCTTAGAGAGGAAAAGGGAGAAGGAGAGCATGAAAGAAAATCTACCTAGTCTAATCTAAGGAGGTGATGCACCAAAATAGAGTGTTCAGACTCATTTGTGCCCATATATGCACTGCAAAACCAAGATAACATTCAAAAGACATACACACCCAGACTTATATCAATCAACAACCACATACAGATCAGGAAACCAAACTGAATAACAAAAGGAAAAGGATTTCACTTATATATTATCCAATAGGCCAAAAATAGATACAGTATGCAAGCCACAGATCTCAACAATACACCAATGAGAGGCAAGATGGATGCACATACACATTAATGGCTGAAGGAGATGATATAGAATGTTATAGAGCTCAGAGACAAAGGGAATTTTACACTGTAGACCTGCAAGCAGTAGCAAAAAAATCAGAAAAGGAGTCCCCACAAAATGAGAACAAAACTTGCCTTTATAGTTCAGGCATAACTAAGAATTTTACCTCTGCAATAACTTCTACCCACCATCATAAATTCTTAGCACTAAAAATCCAATCAAAGATCTGATATGGGCACAAAAAATCTAACAATTCCTTGAAAGAATGCCTCGAGTAGATAGAAACGGTGCTACAACATTCCTCTGACATGGGTAGATAGGACGCCATGATAGATTAGAAAGTCCTCTGCACTTATCATTTACTACTGAGTTGGTGGCAATTGATTGTGAAATCAAATTCCCAGCAAAAAATTGATTTCCCCATGTTTCTGGGCTCATGAACCCGCAAGGTCAAAGTAGGTCAAACAATTCCACAAGCCAACTGGGCCATGTGGGCCAATTGCCTCCTTTTGTTTTTCCACTTAGGAATTCCTCCTATGGTTGACCACCTTTTATCGAACTATCTGCGCCACCTTTCAATGGCTGACATTAACTATGATTATTGCACTGACTGCTAGCCGCTAGCCATCAACTTTGGTCGAGCCAGCAAGACACGTGTTCACAAAATACTATGTCGCCATGGTAAAGATTGCACAACTTCACCATAGTGAGATGGCGCCTGCCCTTGATCTCTGCAGATCTGACGGTGGAGAACTTAACCCCTTACTGCACTAGCCGAGTTGAAGATCTGGTCCCACAATCTATCTGTGTTCTAATTTGACATACATGGCAATCCCCCATTGGCCAAATGAAGCACCACCTTGGCAAATCCAAGACTTTGACCCCACAGAGTGGCCATGTGTCAACTAGGTGCCATGTCGCTATGAGGAAATCGAGGCTAAATCCCCATAGTGCCATAGCGCCCAATTGTAATAATTCCTTCCTTTGCAGACGTATTCCATTTTGATTGGCTAGCATGGCATGGAACTTCAACTGAGCTGACAAGGTACTAGCTGGGACCCACTCACTTGCCTGAAGTCTCACTGTGGTGACTTTTTTGTTCAGGTGCTATGTCACTAACAAAAAACTCATGAGTTTTTTGATGGCAACATGGTGCCCCACTGGCATTTCTGACTTCCTAGCCTACTTTCGTTGGTCCACCCATGAACATTTTCCATTTTCGTTAACCTTGCCTGCCGAACATTGGGACTCACCATAGAAACACCCTCTGGCCGGCCTGGTGCTATATCACTAACGAAAAACTCGTGATTTTTTTTTTGTCGGCATGGAACCTTGCTGCCTTTTGAATTTTCTAACTCGCCAAAACATGTTCGCCCGACAAGCTGGACCCATCGGACACATGTCAATAGGGTGCCATGTCGCTAACAAAAATCTTGTGTAGTTTCTTTATAGCATGATGGTGCCTGCCCTTGATCTCTACAGATCTGACGATGGAGAACTTGCGAGCCACAAAAAATATCATAAGGTTTAAAACTTTGGTTTTTAAATATTTCCACAGGTATTGGACTATGGATATTTCAAAGGCGAGAAGGGAAATATGAATTATGAATTTGGTGAGAAGATTAAAATACAACATTTCTGGCAACTCACAGGGGGCATGAGCATACTCGATGCATGACTAGTGCCTGTAAACAATCCATTGGGTCATGGAGTCAAAAAAGTATGAGTCTGAGAACTGAAAAACCCTTGCCTGTTTGTGAGGAGATCAAAATATTGAAAACCCTAGCTCTGCTTCTATAAACTCAAAACTGTCAAAACTTTGGATGCTGGCAACTCAAAGAGAGAACCATGTGCACGCGCACTTATTGAAAAGCAGGAAACAACGAAAAAGAAACTAAACTACTTATGTACATGGATTCCCAAATTTTTAGAAACAAGGTTTCAGATAGATCCCATTGACTGGAATGGGAAAAATCTCTCCATTGGGCCAGCTTAGCTGGAATGCATTAGCCTATTTGCAACTGGAAATCAGATAGGGGCCACTCCATAGTGCATCAAATTTGGAATTTCTTCCTAGTTTTGCCCTATTTGCATCCCACTTTAGAACTAAATCTCCTTCTTTGAAGGTTCTGACCCTAGTTTTCTTATCAAAACTCCTTTTCATCTGCTGCTAATGCATCTCTAGGGTCTGCATAGCTTTATTTCTTTTCTCTTCTAACTCAATTAGCTCTGCCATTCTTACTGACATGTCACTATCTTCAATCAATTCAAGCTGATGAGCCAACTTCAAGGATGGGAATTCCAATGAGATTGGGAGTCTGGCTTCCCTACCATATACCAGCACAAAAGGTTAATTCCCAACAGATCTCTTGGGTGTTATCCTATCAGCCCACAGAGCAGTTCTTAATTTCTTATGCCAGACCCTCTGATTGTCTTCTATCATCCTCTTCATGATTATGATCAGATTCTTGTTGGAAGACTCAGCCAAACTATTACCCTAGGGATAGTAATTTGATGATGTGCTCAGGTAGATATTATGATTCATTGCCCATGCACAAATTTGGGTTCCAAGAAAAGACTTAGCATTGTTCGAGATGATAGTAGAAGGAGCGCCAAACCTAGATACAATTCCATCAAGCAATTCAACAACTAATGGTTCTATGCCATCCCTCAAGGCAACTGCCTCTGTCCATTTAGTGAAATAATTAGTAGCAGCCAAAATCCATTTATGACCTACACTAGATGGAGGATTAATGGGGCCTATAAAATCCAACCCCCACTAGGTAAAGGGCTGATCCACTTGAATAGGACGAAGAGGGAGAGCTGCAAGCATCTGTTTGCCTGAGAAGAAATCACACTTCTCACATTTTCTCACATATCCATAACAATCATGGAACAAAGATGGCCAATAATAACCAACCCTCATGATCTTCATGGTAGTTGTTCTTGCAGAGAAATGGCCACCATCAGGGCCATCATGAAGTTCCTTAATCATCCTCTCAGCCTGATCCTCTTCAATGCATTTCAACAGGGTCCCATTAAAATTCCTCCTGAATAGGATACCATCAATTACAACATAGGGAATGGACTAGAATCTATATTGTCTCCTTTTAGTTCTGTCCAATCCTTGAGGGTATACATTCCCTAATAAGAAGTTCCTTATGTCATTTATCCAGCTCCTTGGGCCATTAACATTTCTTAACTCTTGCTGCTCTATTATTACTATAGCAACCTCTTCATCTAAATCCTGGCCTGATAACATTTCTTTTCACAATCCTCTCCCTCTTACCAGCTTGGTAATTTGAATATCAACATCATACTCCATTACCTTAGTGATCCATCTAGCTCTCTTTTCACTGACATCCTTGCTTAATAGGAAGTCCTTTACACTAGCATGGGGCACCAACAAATGGATCTTATTGTAAGACAATAGGTGCTTGAATTTCTTCAAGGCTTTGATGACCACGAGGGCCTGCTTCTCAACAAAGCTATAATTATCTTCATTTTCCTTGAGCCCTTCACTAAAGAAGGCTATGGGCTGCTCCTCATCCTTGCCATTTGTTTGAGTCAAGACAACAGAGATACTTGACTTACCACCTAAAGTGTAGAGGATGAAATCTTTTTTAAAATTTGGGTTCATGAGAGTAGGGGCTGAGGCTATGGTTGTCTTGATCTCTTCAAAATTCTCCTTCCCTTCCTTGGTCCATGAGAAGACCATACCTTTCTTAAGCATAGTTGTAAGAGGTTTCACCATGGTAGCAAGATTATGAATAAACCTTCTTACAAAATTTATTCTACCAAAGAAACTTTGCAACCCCTTCTTGTGTTTAGGAAGAAGAAGGGCAAGTATTGCCTTTGTTCTTTCTGGATCAATGGTCAGCCCATCCTTAGATACAATGTGTCCCAATAATTTTCCTTGGCTTGTAGCAAAGACACACTTGGTTGGGTTAAGGGAAATCCCAAACTCTCTACATCTTAGAAATACCTATCTTAGATGATCAAAATGATCTTCTATATTTTTTGAATATACAGTTATATCATCAAGGTATACTAAGAAAAACTTGTCAATTAATTTTTTGAAGGTCATCTCCATTTCCTTCTGAAATGTGGCACCTGCATTTGTTAGTCCAAATGGCATCTTGCAATAAGCATAGGTGCCCGATTTAGTAGTAAATGTTGTTTTATGTCTGTCAGATTCTTTAACCAACACTTGGTTATAACCAGAGAATACATCAAGAAAAGAGAATCTCCTTGACCCACTGACTCTAGACAGGATTTGCTCCATGGAAGGGAGAGGATGGTGATCTTTAAGAGAAGCCTGATTAAGATCCCTAAAGTCCACACATAGTTTGATTTTTCCATTCTTCTTCCTTACAGGGACAAGGTTAGCTACCCATGATGAGTGTTTGATAGGAAATATTATATTAGCCTCTATCAACTTGGATAGTTCTTTTCTCATTAGAGGCTCAATCTTAGGATTCATTGGTCTCTTTTTTTGCCTTATCAACTAAATCTATGGTGTGCTGAAACAAACTAGGGTCAAACCCTTTTAAGTCATCATATGTCCAAGAAAATACATCATTAAATTCTTGACATAGATGAATGAAGTTTTCTTGCTCAGTTTTGGAACATCCCTTCCCCATATTTAGAAATTTTCCATCAGCAATTGTAACTAGGGCATAATCATCCTTTTTTGCAGCTAGATTCATTGCTTTGCCTCTTGTTTGATCATCAGGATTAAAGACACTCTCCAAGGTAATGAGACCCTTGGGAAACTTGTTAGAACTGAGGTGAATGGTCTGATCACCATATTGATCTCACAGTCTTGACTGGTTTCTTTTCAAGAATTCTACCTCATTCTGCAAAAAACTCACAATTTGCTCATCAGAATCAAACACCTTCCAATGAGTGTTGTTGTCAGGGATGGCTAGCCTCACTACCACCCTTATTTGTTGCTTCTTTTCTTCCTCAAGATTCTATGGTACATCATAAGATGCACCCACTACTGCAAGTCTATTAGCATGTCTATTTTCTTTCCTAGGAATGCTCTGAATATTAAATGCATTGAAGCCCTCAAGAAAATCCCAGACTTTGTGTTTGTAAGACTTGAGCAGGCCATTTTTGGTGATATTCTAGTTTCTCACTTGGTTAACTACCAACTCACTATCCCCATATACTCTCAAGGCTTGAATTCCTCTCTTTTGGGCAAGTAAGAGATCTTGAATCAAAGATTCATACTCGGCCACATTATTAGTGCAACTAAATTGGAGCCTAAAGGAGAAGTAGTATCTTATTTGTGCAGGAGAGATCAACATAACACTAGCTCCTGATCCATTTCTATTCCTTGAGCCATCAAAGTACATACTCCATGTTCCACTTATATCATCATTAGTCCCGATTAGATTAGGAACTTGAGCATCTTTCTCTATTATGCAATATGTACTAAGGCCTGTCTCAAGAGTTTCTGACATAGGTTCAAACCGATATGTACTAGCCCATTCATCCAAGAAGAAATAAGGAATCTCTGCTATGGAAGTGGCAGGCTCATTTACTATGTCATTTTCATCCATCTCTAGAATAGGGCAATTCATGTTGATGGGATTGGGGGTGTAAGATTCAGTGTGATGAAGGGCTTGAGGTTCTGCTCTAATTGAGGCATTGGCTCCATATCTGGTCCTAAATGACATATATGACCAATCAGTAGATATGAATCCACCAATTTGAGTAGTGAAGTCTCTTGAAAGATAGATAGAAAAATGGGGCTTGACTTCAGCAACAGATATGTCTTGAATCACAGTGCAACTAGGGCATGCATGTAGGGCCATCTCCACATTCCTAAGGATACCTATAGTTTTGACAGTACTACCATCTAATTGTAACACATCCCTAACAATGGGCTCATATTTCATTCCTAAAGCATCAACAACACACCTAGGCATTACTGAGCTACTAGCCCCTGAATCTATCATGCAATTGTGGACTAATTTTCCACCTATAATCAGAGAAACATAGAATGGAGGAGGTCTAATCTTTTTATTTGTCTCCACATTCCCTGCTGGTTGTACTAGACTTGTGGCACTCTCCATGATAGATGGCTGATCCTTGGGTTCAATCTTCTCCAATTCTCGTTGCAGCATCTTCTTCTACATTGGTATGATAGCAACAACATCCCACATAGAAATGTTCACATTTGTCTTCTTCATTTTCTCTACCACACTAAATGGTGCATTAGGAACTTTGGAAGAAACTTTGAGAGTTGCACTTATAAGAGTTTAAGATGGGGCAACATAAGGATCACTTGCATCTTTCTTTCTAGAATCCTACCCTTGCTGCTACGAAGAACTTGTTTGTTCATTTTCTGCTTGTATATGAGGTGTAGCACTTGAAGTTGAGGCCTGCTTAGGAGAAGGAGGGGTAGTATGTTCCATAGCTCTCTTCTTACTTCTTGTGTTATGAGCAATGGAATCTTGGTTTACATTACAGTGCTCCTCCATCTAATGATTCATGAAAGAGAAATCATCCTATCCTTTAATAAATGAGGCCTCCTTGGGATGATCCTCTTTGTATGATTGCTTTGCTGCAGGCTCTTGGTCAGTCAAGGCCAAATAAGATTCTGCCTTCTAACACATGCAATAGGCATAAGAATAGTTGCAAGAAGGACAAAAATCTTGATCTTGGGCCAAGTTATTTTGAGGGACTATAGCTCTATTCTGATTTGAGCTTGAAGTAGAAGCATAACTATTTTGCCCACCCTGATCAAAAGAGCTATTCCACTGATTAGGAGGCCTACCACCATTTGGAGCCTAATATTGCAATTGGGGAGGCTTGCCACCTTGAGCTTTCTGCCTTTCTAAGGCCACCACCTTATTACTCATTTTTTGTATCATAGAGAAACTATCCTCTAATCTCTTTCCTTGGTCCTTCAACTCCCTCCCCTGCTCTTGCAATTTTTTATCCAGGGTCCTCTCTCTCTTATCTGTATTCAACACTAGACCTTGGAGCATCTCTTTGAGTTCATCTATTCCATTTGAGGGTGTGGAAACTTGGGGAACTAGAGTAAGGGTTTGTGATGTAGAGGTTGTAGGAAGAGGGGCCATTTTCGGTTGATGATTTTGGATATCAGGAAAGAAGGGGATAGGGGGCCTTGGAGCCAACTTTCCTCCTTGTATCAGGATGTTCTTAGCTTTTATGGCTATCTCATAGGCATTAGGAAAGGTAGCTCCTCCCATAGTTTGGATTATAGTGGCAATATCACTGTTGAAGGATCTAAGGTAATGCAAAAAGGCATTACTAGGGGTAGGTTTCACCGAAGTAGGTACTCTATCCCATGTCTTTTGAAATCTATAGTTAAAATCAATCATAGATTCATGGGTGGCTCTTTTTATAGTAGTCAGCTGCTCTAAAAGTGACAAATGGTCACTTCTATCCTCAAAATGTTTGCATAATCCTGCTCCTAGTCCATCCCAATCAGTTATAGAACCATGAGCTAAGCCTCTATACCACTATAATGCTTTTCCTTTTAAAGATGAGGCTAGAAGTCTGACAGTGACATCATCCTTTGTAATACCATGAATATTATAGACATTTGCTACTTCTTGGATATGCTCTAAAGGGGAGCTGGAAGTTTCACCAGTAAAATTAGGTATACTTTTTAGTGCAGATACTGGTACATCATGTCTTTGGGCTAACAATAGAGGACTTCCACCATTAAAGGTGGCAAAAGAATGGACTCTTGGCTGTGCCATGTAAACAAGTGTTCTATTGATGAGTGTTGATGGAAATCTAGGTTGAGTTCGAACAGTAGGAGGAGTAGAGACAGATCTTACAGGTATATTAACTATTATTACAACCCTAACTGGTGATAATAAAGTTCTAGTCCTCCTTCTTCTAGGATTTGAAAGAGAAAGCTCTTGATATTGAAACTTACCTCTAGAAGACACCCTTGTTTCAGCTCTAGGCATGAATCGCTGCAACTTTGGCCTGGAACCAGATATGTATTTGAAGCTCAGAGTCACCAAGTACTTTGAAGAATTAGCCTCTTCAAGGCTCGAATACTGAAGCTAGCACTACCTCTTCAGTATTAATCTCTGAAACTCTTTCTTCTTGACACCAGTAGACTTTAAATCTTTAATGGATGAGTCCCACCAGGCATGCCAAAAACTGTTGTCACTTAGGTTTGCACCCTTGTCCAAGGCCTATGCGTGACAACAACCTAGTGAAACATGGAAACAACCTCCAAGCTGTGGGACTTGAACTATGAGGTTGAGTCTCCGGAGAAGGTTAGCTTCCTCTTACTATCAGGGCATACCTAACTGCTCTTGGAGAGGAAAAGGGAGAAGGAGAGCACGAAAGAAAATCTACCTAGTCTAATCTAAGGAGGTGATGCACCAAAATAGAGTGTTCAAACTCATTTCTACCCATATATGCACTACAAAACCAAGATAACATTCAAAAGACATACACACCCAACCTTATATCAATCAACAACCACATACAGATCAGGAAACCAAACTGAATAACACAAGGAAAAGGATTTCACTTATATATTATCCAATAGGCCAAAAATAGATACAGTATGCAAGCCACAGATCTCAATAATACACTAATGAGAGGCAAGATGGATGCACATACACATTGATGGCTGAAGGAGATGATAGAGAATGTTATATAGCTTAGAGACAAAGGGAATTTTACACTGCAGACCTGCAAGCAGTAGTAGAGAAATTAGAAAAGGAGTCCCCACAAAATGAAAACAAAACTTGCCTTTATAGTTCAGGCATAACTGATAATTTTAGCTCTACAATAACTTCTACTCACCATCATAAATTCTCAGCACTAAAAATCCAATCAAAGATCTGATCTGCGCACAAAAAATCTAACAATTCCTTGAAAGAATGCCTTGAGTAGATAGAAATGACACCACAACATTCCTCTGACATGGGTAGATAGGTCACCATGATAGATTAGAAAGTCCTCTGCACTTATCATTTACTACTGAGTTGGTGGCAATTGATCGTGAAATCAGATTTGCGGCAAAAAATTGATTTCCCAATGTTTCTAGGCTCATGAACCTGCAAGGTCAAAGCAAGTCAAACAATTCCACAAGCCAACTGGGCCACACGGACCAATCGCCTCCTTTTGTTTTTCCACCTGGGAAGTCCTCCTGCGGTTGACCACCTTTTATCGAACTATCTGCGCCACCTTTCAATGGTTGACATTAACTGTGATGATTGCACTGACTGCCAGCCACTAGCCATCAACTTTTGTCGAGCCAACAAGACATGTGTCGACAAAATGCTATGTCACCATGGTAAAGATCGCACAACTTCACCATAGCGAGATGGTGCCTACCCTTGATCTCTGCAGATCTGACAGTGGACAACTTAACCCTTTACTGCATTGGCCGCGTTGAAGATCTAGTCCCACGATCTATTTGTGTTTTGATTTGACATACATGGCAGTCCCCCATTGGCCAAACGAAGCACCACATTGGCAAACCCAAGACTTTGACCCACAGAGCGACCACGTGTCAACTAGGTGCCATGTCGCTATGAGGAAATTGAGGCCAAATCCCCATAGCGCCATAGCGCCAAATTGTAATAATTCTTTCCTTTGTAGACGTGTTCCATTTTGATTGGCTAGCATGGCATGGAACTTCATCTGAGCTGACAAGGTACTGGCTGGGACCCACCCCTTTCCTGAAGTCTCGTCATGGTGACTTTTCTGTTCGGGCACTATGTCGCTAACAAAAAACTCATGAGTTTGTCGATGGTGACATGGTGCCCTACCGGCATTTTTGACTTCCTGGTCCACTTCCGTTGGTCCACCCATGAACATTTTTCGTTACCGCAAACCTTGCTCGCCGAACATTGGGACTCACCGTAGAAACACCCTCCGGCGGGACAGGCACTATGTCGCTAACGAAAAACTTGTGAGTTTTCCGTTGGTGCCATGGTGCCTTGCTGCCTTTTGAATTTTTTGACTCGCCAAAACATGTTCGCTCAGCAAGCTGGACCCATCGGACACGTGTTAATAGGCAACCATGTCGCTAACGAAAATCTTGTCCAGTTCCTCCATAGCGCGATGGCACCTGCCCTTGATCTCTACATATTTGACGATGGAGAACTTGCGGGCCACAAAATATATCATAAGGTTTAAAACTTTGGTTTTTAAATATTTCCACGGGTATTTGACTATGGATATTTCAAAGGTGGGAAGGGCAATATGAATTATGAATTTGGCAGGAAGATTAAAATACAATAGTTACAATTTAATCCAAAAATGTAATTTCTACAAGTATCTCCCTCTATGTCCACTATTAGAGCAACATGAATATCTTTAGTTTTATTCTAGATCTCATGTTAGCATCTAACAATCTCCCTTTTATTTTCATTTTGATTCTCATCCATTTAACTTTGATATGCAACACCTATACCCCCTAGATATCATATCATATCATATCATGAAATAAATAAACTTCCTCTTGTATTCTCCCTCTTTGCAACATTTTTTATTGAATAACTCCATCATTATATGATAACTGTATATTATCTCTTTCTTTGACAATAATCCCAAAGATACTTCATCTTTTTCATGCATCTTTACCATGTAGATATCTTCATGCAGTACTTTTGATTCTTCTTCACCATTTTTCGTCTATTCTTGTGAGGTATTCTAATCAACTCATTTGATTTAGAGCTTGATCTCATCTTAAGTAGCCTTAGCTAGGGGAATCACACTAATTTACCTCTTAGATACTCATGTGCATCTTTAGGTAAAGCCTTAGTGAAAATATCAACTATTCACTCTTTGGTGTTTACATATTCCAATCTCACTTCTTTATCTTGAACTAACTCTCTCAATCAATGATACATGATAGAAATATGTGTATTCTTTGTGTGAATTATAGGGTTATTTGATATATTTATAATACTTGTTTTGTCATAATAGATAACAACTAGATCAATGATCTCTTCATCCCTTTCAATAAATTCTTAATCCACACAATGTTGGAAAAATGTATCATTGTTTACACAAATTCAACTTTAGTTGTTTATTGTGAAATGTAGTTCTTCTTCTTTCTTGTCCATGAGACTAATCTCTTTCCTGGAAAGAGAGCTCTGCCCTTGTACTATTTCTATCATCAATGTTGTCTTCCCTATCAACATCTGTGTACACTTTCAATTCAAACTTGTCATTTTTCTTGTAGTAAAGGCTATGTCCCTCTATTCCTTCAGATATCTTAGTATTCTTTTCACTTCCATCATATGATTCTCCTTAGGATTTGTGGAAAATCTTGCCATAGTTCCAAATGCTAGTGCAATATCATGTCTTCTCTGAACAACATATTTTATTTTCCCAATAATTGATCTATACAATGTCTTATTTGCTTTAGTAGAATAATCATTCTTAGATATCTTATGTCAAGTAGCCATAAGTGTGCTTACTAGTCTTGAATCTTCCATCCCAAAAAAAATTGGTATCTCCTTCATGTATTTTGATTGAGAAATGTAGATACCTTTCTTCATCTAATATACTTGTCAACCAGCAAAGTATTATATTTCCCAAAAGATAGACATTTTCAATTCCTTCTTTATCTCATCTACAAATTATTTGCATAATTTATCTTGTCTACCAAATATTATATCATCAACATGTTGGAAATATTCAAGATATGATATGTTACTAAAAGTGGAGGGGTGAATCAATAACATCAAAACTTTAAAAAATTCAACACTTTAACCATATATACTATTCACCATTTATTCTTCTAATCTACTTCATATATGAGAAATTAAACATCCATAACACATGTACACAAAGATTTGGTAACCCAGAAACCTTCCAAATAGAAAGTAAAACTGGGGTGGGGATGATACCCACAAAATTTTGTTATTGCAGTATGAAGTTGGCCTATTAAGGCTTATATTGACCACTTCTGGTGATCTGCCTTGTTAGGAGCAAAAGGGACTACTAGGTCCACCTTGTTAGAGGATTTACAAACATACACTGAAGTATGCACTCTGTTAGGATATTTATACAAAGACTATTAAGTCTACCCTATTAAAGGATTTACAAAATTGATTCACCTGTTAGGATGGAATAGTGTATCAACTTACAAACTTGATCTGCTGATTAGATCCTTGAAGTATAGATCACCTCTTGTGACTGATGAATCTTTACTGCTCCTTGTAGACCTTGCTGAATATTTTGCTCTTCTTCTAATTCACATTTACACTTCTCAAAACATTACATGTCCCTCTTGATACTCTTATCCATATATCATACTTCTTGCAAATGATATGATACATTACATATATACCATTCCAATAATTAAATTTGCAAGGTCGGCCAAAGCACAAGTGAACAAAACATTACTGAGTCAGCCCAATAGTAAATAACTCGGGTTCACTGAACTAACTCAGTGACATTTTGATACTCAGCATCCACTGCATTACTCAGCATTATCATGCACTTGGTAGAAGTGAACACTCGGTCCATAATAATCACTCGATATAGTTCTAAACTTGGTAACCACAGGTGACTCAGTAGATGTAGTGTCACTTGGTAAAAATGGAATCTTTTGTTTACCTTGATTACACTCGGTAAACACTACACTTCCATCACTTGGTAAACATTACACTTCCATCACTTGGTAAACACTAGAATGCTCAGTGTGAGCTGTGAAGCTCAATAGATGTTGGGTTGCACACCCACTCAGTAGCTTTATGAATGCTCGGTATGAACTACTTAAGTGATGAACCTACAAGGTAACCACTAAATGCTTGGTATATACTATAGATTGAGTGATGCACTCAATAATCATTCAAAATTGAGTAATTTTTGTCACTAATGGCAATAATAACTTAATGCCAACAATCTCCCCCATTGGCATTAGTGACAAAACACTTATGAGACAAAATATATGTACATAACTTGACTTCACTGAATTTTGGTTTTTCAAAACTGATCTTTGTAGAAATGTTGCATATACATTTCTATATACCTTCTTGATGACTAATAAAGTATATAAAAAGATACTTATTTACACATGCTAACTCTAATGAGTGCTAACTCCCCCTATCACCTATAGTGATAACTCTCCTCATTTATTATGCTGAAACTCTATTATGTTGAAACTTTGAATCTCTCCCCCTTTTTGATAATAATGGAAAAGGACTTCATATATACAATTTATATGGCTACACCAAAGTGAGATAGAAATTCTTGATGTACCTTAAGGATGGTTGCAAAAGTACTATCCCAAGTCTGTTGCAAAATTTGACAGATGGAGAGTGCAATTTGAACTTCTGTTGATAATTGGATCAAGTGATCAGCCATTGAGAAGTTATGATCTTGGACCAATGTTTTGCAATGAACAAGATGTTTTTGCATTGTGTCCATGATAGGAAGGACCATGTTCTAGATTTCTACGAGTGTAGACTAGATCCTAGCTTCCTCTCTCAATAGTTCTGCTTGAACATCTACCAAATATCCGATCTTGGTGTGATGGGAGTTTGTGGAGGAGTCCACCTTTAACTTGGATGCACTTGATTGCATATCAATGTCAATCTTATTTAGCTTATCCTCTATTTATTTGGTGAAGCCAGAAACATCACAAAGTTTAGCAAAAAGTGATGTTGCATTATTAAAATAATTTTCAAAATTTCCCAAAAATGTTGACAATTCAACTTGCTTTATTGCTATCTTTTGAGCAATATTCTCTAGCATATTATTATCAAATTTGTTTTCAGCTTTCTCAATGAGTTTTTCTTGACTAGAAGAATCCTCATTAAATTTATGTATAGCCTCTTCTAACTGAAACAAAATGTGTTGAGTAGAATCTACTTCAACACCTATGGCATTTTTATTATATTTTTGGCATTTTCAATTATTCTATATTCCTTATCCCTTTCTAATCTTAACTATTTCTGTGTAGCTTTCATCTCTATGAGTTGACTGGCTAACCTCATCTCTTCAGTGGTAGCATTATCATAGTCAATGTTAGGAATCACTATTTCTGTGTCTAGGTCAATATCTTCTATAATTTCCTTTCTAGTGATCAAAAGTTTTAATGGATGATTTTGTTTGACTTCTATGATGACTAGCTTGACTTTAGGAATAGACACAATAGTGGAGATAGAAGGACTAGCAGTGAAAACTAGGATAGGACTTGAGGATTGAATGTTAATAGGAGTACTAACTGGATCAAAAACTAAAAAACTTCCCAAAAATGGTAGCATACTCAATAAAGTACCCATAGTAGTATCTAAACTAATCAGAATGGAAGTGGATACAGATGATACTAGTGGAAAAAAACTATAGAACTTACTAGAATTGATAAAAAAAAAATTGTGAAACTTACTGATACATTCTCTGATGGTGAAGGAACTGAGGAGGCTGGCTCGGTAGCTAAAGAAGTGATAGACAGCTCAGTAGATGAAGTGCTTGGAACCTCTATTCCAGATACTTGGAGCTGGAAGGAGGTTGGTGAAGATTGAGCAATTGATGTGACTGTTGTGCTCACAACCTCACTTGCAGAAGTTGTCTCCATAGTGGATGTAATAGTTTTTGGTGGAGAGTGAGGAAGGGATGCAATCACTTCTGCTACAATTTTAACTAGATCCTCTTCATCTTTATCTCCCTCATCTGCTTCTTCTTCCTTTTCTTCTTCCTCTTTTTCTTCCATTAGTGCATGCATCTCTCCTAGAGTAACTGTGATGGGTGGAGTGCTATCAAAATCATCACTGTCACTACTGTCATCATCCTTAATTTCAACTAGATTTTCACTGGGCTTTTTTAGATGATAGATGTTCTTCCACATGTTTTTTGCAACATTTACAACATGCTCAATGTCTTTAATTAAAATCAAACATGTATGAAATCTAATCATCATTTTACCTTCATGCTTCTTCATTGATGCCTTTATTTCCACTCCAGTAAGACTTAATAGAAGATTCCTCAGAGAATGCTCATATATGTCTTTAGCTATTTGGGTAGCTAACTCCCATCTCGGTTGCAATCTCTCCAACAATTCTTTGGAGATTTGAGAGGCGAGCTGGTACGGAGAGTATTTCCATTTACCCATCTTATTGAGTACCAGTTCTTCAATCTACATTTTTTAGCACCAGCTCTTGTTTCAAATTTCAATGCTTTGAAATTTGTGATGCCAGCCCCCTCTTCCAATTTTCTAAGCCTTTCCTCGAATGTGATTTGAGGCCTGACAAGTACAGGTTCCTGCTTGCCTTTTTTGGTTCTTCTTGAGAACACTGCAGTAGGCTTCTACTTAGGTTTGGTAATAATTGCCTTACCTTTCAATTTGGTAGTTCCTCTTTAGATTCATGTTCCTCTTCTTCTTCACCTCCTCCTTCTTCTTCATCATCTCCTTCATCTTCATATTTTCCTTTTGTAAGCATAAGAGGATCGATAACAGTTTTCAACTTAGCTATCTTCCTCTTGCCTTTGCTTATAGCCTAGGGTAGCTTGACTTCAAGCTCAATTCTAGCCTTTGCCTCATCATATGTTCCAAAGATTGGTTTCTTTGGGTCTACTAGCTAATTGACTAGTGCTTCAATAATGTCCTTGGCCTCATCAATGTTTACCTCATAGGGAAGAGGTTTTACCCATGCAACTCGGGGTCTGACTGCCTGAATGTATACCTTATCGCAGTCAACCATGAAGTATACATCATCTCTGTAATCTTCAACCAATTTTGGAGGAATTCAGAATGTATTATTAACCCTTTCCTTGAAATCTTCAAAATAATTGTCCATGATGCTATCAAAAATTTCACCCATTTCTACTACAAACTCATTTATCTGATAAAGAATGGGAATATCTTTTCTCCATACTATTGTTCCTTTAGACAAAAATAAATTTTGAACATAGAAGAATAAACAAGTCAATAGAGAACCAATAGAGAACCAAATTTATAGGGATTGTTCTTTGAAGTCCTTATACTATCCATGTTCTTGTTTAATTGTTTCAGCAATAGTTCAGATAGGTCAAACTCAAGGTTCTTCTTTACAATTTTGAAGGCCAAATCCACAGCCTCATAGCGTACACTATTTAGTTGACTAGAGCTATAGATTTTGTGGGCAATGACATGAGTGCCAAATCTTAGTTTGACATTAGATACAGTGTTAACCTTTAGACCTCTACCATCCCATTTGGCTAGGGTTTGCTTCTGTAACTCATTCCATCCTTGGGTTTTGGTAACCTTCACTTTGTTGAGCATAGGGAGACCTGTGATTTTGTGAATCATCTTCTTTGTAATTAACACTGGCTGCTCTAACCATAGTTTCTCATTGTGTACCCGACTTAGAATATACCTAATCCATTTTTTTTGGAAGCTTCTTTGCATATGCGATATATGAGTCAAGCCTTTGGTTTCAAGATGCCTATGCTTGGGTTTCAAAGAGCCATCAACACTCATTTCACCTAGGGCATTATCCATCTCAAGGTTTCCAATTTCTTGAATAGAATATTTGAAATGAGTATGAATGTCATTTATAAGGAGTACCTTTGGTGGAATTTGAGATTGAGGACAATTAGGGTCAAGTGATTTTGCAATGGCCAAAATAATTTTGAACTTGGGTGCTTTCCATTCTGTACCCTTTACCAACATTTTTGAACCCTTCTTTGCCTTGGTGTTGTTGCAACTCCTGGATGCCATTGATGCTCGGTAAAAGATAGAATTTTTTTTGAACAAATCTTTCACTAGAAAATCACTTGGAATCACTCAGAATTTCTTGAATTGCACCTAAAAATTTCTTAGCTCTAAAATTGAGATGAAGAATGAAATCAAATTCTACCCTTTTGACAAATTTTTTTCCATAAATGCTTGGTACGAAGGTAGTTGAGATGACACAGTGCTTGATAGGTTGTCATTCATTTTCTCAATAGAAGCTTGCAACTCGGTGATTGAACAAAACTTTTGTTGCTCCCGACCTAGCTTGGTAAGGTCTCCAATTAACTTTCCTCGGTAGACGCAACTCGGTAAAAGATATGCTTTCTTTTATCTTTGTGTATCTGGAATACTAATTTATTTATTTTTCTTTCTTTTATTTTGGAACTACTTGAGATATCACTAGAAGATGCAATTCCATAACCTCCTTTATGAATCTAATTTGATATGGTGGAGTCACCCACTTCTTAAGTGACATTGCCATCATTTGAACTATCTTTCTCGGTAGATTTTGAAATCCACTATTGCCTCATTTGCTTCTAAATGTTTTTAGCTTTAGCTTTCTTTTCATCTTCAACTCTTTCTATATTCATGCAATTTTTGGCTATACGACCGAGTTCTGTACATGTATAACATCTTACTATTGTATCTCTTTTTCTCAAGTGATGTGTTCAGCAGTCTTTGCCAATGTGTCCATATTCTCCATAATAATGACATCCGCACTAGGTATTGTAGTCCCATCCAAAGATTTCCTTAGCAAGTTGTTCAACTGGATTGAATGATTTGGATCTGCATTGGAATGCCTTGTGACCATTTCCTTCAAATTTTGGTTTCTCCTTGCATTCATTAGCTTTATGACCACATTGATTGCAATTGCAGTGTTTACCATTGAATTTACCTTTTCCATTGCTCCAACACTTGTTTGATGTGTTACCTAGCTTACCACAGTGATTACAAGTAGGTCTTTGATTCTTTTGGGTACCTTGTTTGGAGGTTTCACCTTCTTCCTTATAACCAAGTCTAGCTCTACCTTTTTGTCTGTGAAGATTCTGCTCACTTTGTTGATTTAAATGAGTCATATCTGCTTGAGATTTCATCATTGTCTCATTGATTTGCCTTTTCATGATCAATTCATTCTCCAAACTTTCATTGATTTGTCTTTCAGATCTCAAGTCACTTTTTAAGCTTTCATTGATTTGTCTTTCAGTGATTAAATCATTCCTCAGGCTTTCATTTTCAGGTCTCAGATTCATAATTTCTTCATTTGCATTAGATAGTTGATCCACAAGATCTCCATGCTGAAGGAATTGATTATTTCTTGCTTCTAAGTCTTTATTTTCCTTGTCTCTCTGTTCCAAAACTTTGCATAGCCTGATTGATTGGATTTCTTTTTCTCTTTTAAGCTTTCTTACTTCTTCTCGTAGAGAACCATTCTTTGCTAGGAGTTCCTTGATAGCCTCATTAGCTTCATTTGACCTGCTTGATGGTAAAAGGTCCTCTGTCTTTTCTTCAACATACTGATGATCATTCATTTGTCTTGCAAGTTCCTTCCTTCTCTTTAGGGATTGAGAAAGATGCTCCTTTTCTTCCTTGAGTTGAGCCATGGCCATTTTCAGATCTAGCTTTTCATTTTCAATAGCTTTGTCAAGTTTGAATATCTCCATTGTCCTTGATCTTTTCTCAAGTTGTCAAGCTTCGTCCTGAGAACCAAAATGCTCTGATACCAATTCTTGGAAATATTCAAGATATGATATGTTACTGAGAGGGGAGGGGGGAATCAGTAACATCAAAACTTTAAACAATTTAGCACTTTAACCATATATACTATTCACCATTTATTCTTCTAATCTACTACATATATGAGAAATTAAACATCCATAACACATGTACATAGAGATTTGGTAACCAAAAAACCTTCCAAATAGAAAGTAAAATTGGGGTGGGGATAATACCCACAAAATTTTTTTACTGTAGTATGAAGTTGGCCTGTTAAGGCTTACATTGACCACTTCTAGTGATCTTCCTTGTTAGGAGCAAAAAGGACTGTTAGGTCCACCTTGTTAGAGGATTTACAAACATACATTGAAGTATGCACTCTGTTAGGATATTTATACAAAGACTGTTAAGTCTACCTTGTTAAAGGATTTACAAAGCTAATTCACCTGTTAGGATGAAATAGTGGATCTACTTACAAACTTGATTTGCTGATTAGATCCCCTTAGTATAGATAACCTCTTGTGACTGATGAATCTTTACTGCTCCTTTTAGACCTTGTTGAATATTCTGCTCTTCTTCTAATTTGCATTTACACTTCTCAAAACATTACATGTCTCTCTTGATACTCTTATCCATATATCATACTTCTTGCAAATGATATAATACATTACATATATACCATTCCAATAATTACAATTGCAAGGTTGGCCAAAACACAAGTGAACAAAATATTACCGAGTCAGCCCAATTGTAAATAACTCGAGTTCACTAAACTTATTCGAAGACCTTCTGATACTTGATGTCCACTGCATTACTTAGCATCATCATGCACTTAGTAGAAGTGAAGGCATGGTCCATACTAATCACTCGACGTAGTTCTGAACTCGATAACCATAGGTGACTCAGTAGGTGTATTGTCACTCGGTAAAAATTGAATCCTTTGTTTAGCTTGATTTCACTCAGTAAAAACTACACTTTCATCACTCAGTAAATGTTACACTTCCATCACTCAGTAAATGTTACACTTCCATCACTCGGTAAACATTGGAATGCTCGGTGTGAACTGTGAAGTTTGGTAGATGCTAGGCTACACACCCACTCGGTAGCTTCATGAATGCTCGGTATGAACTAGTTAAGTGATGAACCTACAAGGTAACCACTAAATGCTCGGTATATACTGTAGACTGAGTGATGCACTCCGTAATCATTCAGAATCAAGTAAGTGTTGTCACTAATGGCAATAATAACTTAATGCCAATACAACACATATTTCAACTAACAATATCACTTTACCACCTTCCATTTTCAAGTATAGAATACCACTATCATTAGTTCCAGACAAAACAATCTTTACCAAATACTTTACCAAATAATTATGTGGCCTTTCATACCATGCTCTAGGGGCTTTTCTTAATCCATATATTTCTTTTTGTAGTTTAAATACCATATTCTTTTTGCTAGGATCAAAAAATGTTCAATGTAAACCTCTTCTTCTTGTATTCCATCCAGAAATGTAGATTTGACATCCATTTGACATATTTTAAATCCAAGTTATAAGAAGAATATGCAAGTATTGTTCTAACTCCTTTCAATCTTGTAACTAGGGAAAATGTTTCTCTATAGTCAATACCTTATTCTTGTGCATATTCGTTTGCATACCAATCTACCTTTATTCATTGTGAATTGTTCTTTCTCATTCAATTTGTTCTCGAATACCCACTTGGATTGAATATCATTCTTTTCCTTTGTTCTACGTATCAGTGACTAGTTTTTTTCTTCTCTATTTGTTCAATTTCTTCATTCTTTGCTTGAATCTAATCTTCATTATCCAATTCATCCTTCACTAATTTAGGTTCAAACTCACAAACTAAACATGTATCACTTCTATTTCTTTTTCTCATCATAACTCTAGTCTTTGTCTCAAACAATTTATTCAGGTGCATGATGTATTCTCACATACTTTTCTAATCTAGGTTCTTTTCTTCTTTCTTATTATACATGTTCATCTTAAAAATTGATTTCAAGTTCATTTTGTATGTCTCCTTCAATTTCTACTTTAGGTTCTGGTTGCTCAACATTGTCTTCCTGATGTTTGGTGACTTAGTCATATATTTTTCCATTATTTTATTGATGGTTGGCACCTATAGTCATTTTCTTGGCAACCTATTGTTCCTACTCGACATTCACATTTTTCTATTGATTAGTAGCCTTGTTCTTAGGTTCAAGCAAGGTATATGGAATAACTTTATTGAAATATATGATTGTGCTGTAGTCTTAAGGTTTTGTCTTATGTACTTTCCACAAAATTGTTAGTGTTAGAGTTCAAACACTTATAAGTTTTCCTCTTAGTGGAATATCTTAAGAATATACCTTCATCAATTTTAGCATCAAGCTTTCCATTTCTATTGTTAGGTTTAATTTATAACATTTTCTTCCAAAGACTTTAAAATATTTTACATTAGGTCCATACCCATACCATAACTCAAAAGCTGTAATGTTTGTATCTTTCTTGACTTGTACTTGGTTCAAAGTATAGATTATTGTACTTATAACTTCTCTTCAATATAACTATGACATAGTATTCTCCATCATCATTGTTCTAGCACAATCCATGATTGGTTTCTTTCTTCTTTCAGCTATTATATTTTTAGGAGGGGTCCTAGATGTAGACATCTGCCTTTTGATTCCTCTATCATTGTAGAATATGTTAAATTCATTAAAGATAAACTCTAATCCTCTATTAGATCTTAGGTACTTCATAATTTTATCTATTTCCTTTTCAACTCTTGCCAAATACCACTTAAAATTTTGAAAAGCATTAGGTATTTCTTGAAGAGTAGTCATCAATAAAATTAAATATTTATCTCCACATATTTTCTCTCTAATAGGTCTACAAAAGTTAGCATGAACCAATTCCAAAATATCATTATATGTATAGGTTTCTCTCTTGAAACAAGAATTTGTCATTTTTTACCAATTGATATTATTTATATGTATTGTTATCAAGTTTCTTCAATATTGGTAAACCTCTTACTAATTCTTTCCAAATTATCAAAGTTCACATGGTAAAACCTCTTATGTCAAAACCATATGTCATCAAATTGTGCAAACAAGTGTGTCTTGTTAAATAAATCTAGATAGAACAAGCTACCTCTTGTCTATTATGCAATTCCATTTATTTCACCAATATTATCGAATATCTTGGCTTTCCTATGATGAAATTAAACTCTATATCTTGATTTGTTCAACTGTGAAACAATCAAAAAATTATAGTTAAGTCCTTCAACCCAATAAATATTATCACACTTGACCTTATTAGTCAATCATATTGATGCTTTTCCTTTCAAAAGACATGGTGCATCATTACCAAACTTAACACAACTACCTTGATTTTTTCCATGGTTCCAAACTTACTTTTATTACTAGTCATCGGATGTGAGAAGCCGGTATAAATTATCCATCTATCAACTTTACTCACATATGAAATTAATGCAGTTTTCTTATCTTCATCATAATATTCTTTCATCTAAAATTAGATAACTTTATCATTACTATCAAACTCGTTGTCAATTTCTTCTTCAATAATATAATAAGATTTCTTTACATTTTCCTTTGCAATTGATATTTCTTCTATTCTCTTAGACATCTCTTATGCCCTTGTATATGCTTTCCCTTCTCTCATCCTTGTATTCTCTCTTAGTACATCTTGCAAAAATTATAAAAAATTATAAAAAATTAACAATTCAAAATTAGTAAGCCTACCAACAAATTCTTCCAAAATTAGATTTTTACTAGGTGTACATCTTAGTTGTATTTTTATAAAATCTAATAGCATAAATGGGAAGTAGGATTATCAGTACCATGTTGATTGTAGACATCAATATTTCCATTTGATCCTCTTATAAAATTTACCATTCTTCGACTGGTCCATAGTATTGAACAATGATCTCACCTTTTATCATTCTCATTTCATCAAATTCACCTCTCAAAATTTCTAATTTTTCTATCAAAATGTTTTTTTCACCTCCATAGATAGCCAACATTGTATCCAACATTTTCTTAGATGTAGTGCACTCCTTTATGTCATCAAACTCAGAATAGCTTAGGCCTAATACAATCTCCAACATACCTTAATTGTGTTCTTTCTTCTCTCTCATGTGTTAAGATGTAAGAGTTCTTGGTATCTCTGTATATGCATTTTTCACATGGCATATTTCTTCTTCTTCAATTTCTATAAAATTTAACTTCATCAAACTCTACCATATAGGGAAGTTCTCTTTGTTCAATCTTGGCACCTCATTTTTGTATATCCTGATCTTTAGCTTCAAGTACCTCCAATGTTTTCTCTACAAGTATGAATTCTCTAATACCAATTTTTAGAATGATTAAGAATAGTTGAGAGAGGGGAGGGACAGTATGAATTAGTTATCCTCAAGTTACCAATTTAACTTTTAATTAGTTCAAATACTTTAGAGCTAAATATGTATTATCTCAACCTCTATAAAAAATAATTGGTAAATTAACTTGTAGTCCACTATCCTAATAGTAACAAACTTGTAGAATATAAAAAATTAACATTAAAAATCTTAGATAACATCCACACAAGTATGATACTAGGATGTGATGTGAAGACACAATTTTGGAAAAACCACAAGTAATATGTCACTAATTTTTCACTCTTTTGAAGTGAGCTTTGCTAGAAGACAACCCCATTAAAGTTTACAAAATATACTATTAAATGTGACATTGTCAAAGCATTTAATCACCCTGTTAAGAGAAGCCTTGTTAGAGGCCTTCAAAATATTACACTATAATGTCACCTTGATTAAAGTATTTACGTATGACTATTTGCTCAACCTTGATTGAAGGATTTCAATACTGATACAATGGTTAGAAAGTAGAAATGTAGCTTGATCTGAAAAATACAACTCACTTTGCAAATATAGATCATAGTTTGGTCCAACAACTAACTTATTAACTAGCCTCCATTAACATGTCCATCACTAATTCACTTGGCAATCTTTCAAGCAATCAATCTTCACCTCAATACTTCACTTTTCAGCCTTCTTCTCAAGTTCCCCAATCAACAAAATTAGATATAGCTTTGAAATCTTGTTAAGGTCTCCACTAGCTCTAATAACCTCTATAATCTTAGCCCTTGTACCTCCTAATATAGGTAATTCTAATGTTTTTCTATAAAAACATCATTGTATATCTTAGGGTAGGGTTAGATTCAATAAATTTTTCCATTATTTTGTCTCCTCTTTTCTCTTCTACAAACTTCTCTAAACTTCTTCTTGAATTCATGCATAGAAATGATCCAACATGCTTTCTATTGAATTAAATTCTCTAGGTCATCTATCCTTATCTTCAACATGATTTCCTATTCCAAGAATTCAATTGTGTTAGCTAGAAATCAAGATTTTCTCATAATCTATCAAAAGTTGTCCCTCGGCCAACACTAAGTTCTAATAGTTGACCATCATTGAATTACATGGTTAGTACTAACACTATTGTCCAGCCTATTTTTAGTACTCGATCGATAGTGCTACTCGGTCGACACTTTATTTTTCTCATCTTCTACTATCGCTTGGTCAACTCTAGAATCACTTCACCTAAACTTCAAGTTCCCTAATCTTCTGCTCTATTTTCTCGATGATTCCTATGCATTTGGTCTTTCTTTGATCACTTCTAGTAGGCTTTAGTATAAGTATCTTCTCCACTTAGGTTATGATTAAAAAAATCATATTATATTGTAAAAGTCAAACTAATCAAGTGCACATTGTAGTTCCTCATAACTCAACCTTTCCTCTATGTATGTTTGTTATGTCCTTCTTCTCCAATCCTCTACATGAATGATCTTTATATGGTACTCTACTTAGATAGAAACTATCTTACAATTAATTTTTAATATCAATGAAAACATGAGAATCATTCTCATTCTAGTTCCTAACAAGAGGGGGTTGAAGAGAGAAATCCCTCTTTTACAACATTTTAAGAGTGAACTGCCTCAATTATAAATGTTTAGGGAATACATTACTAAAATAAAATATAAAATCCCAAAGCTCACTTAATGAGTCAATTTAAATGAAGATGGATATATCCCACTTCTTCCATGAAGAAGATTTGAAGAGAGAGCTTGGGCAGTAAAAGGAGTTTCTTACAAAAGATCCCTTGCAAAATTGAAAGGAAAGCACAACAACCATTAAGAATCAAATAGTACCTCTTGAAAAATTAAGAATCAAATACCTCTAGAAGTATGCTTGTTTTTACGTAAAGCACTATCAAATTAGACAATAAATAACACATGAAAATATAGTTCCAACCACCCTTGTTTACTATCCTAGTGGCCTTCGAGCCTATTTTTCATTTAGAGTTTAATTAAGATATCCACGTTTAAGTGAGAAATTAAAAGAAGAAAAACTTGTAATAATAGGTGAAATAAGTTAGAATTTAAGATCTTGCTCATTTTAACTAAGAATACTGATCTCAACAAAAAAGAGCTAAATTCACAAATGAAAGAGATGATAAATCAAATATACTAAAATATTCCATCAAACATACTTCCATAGGCTGAAAAATACCACTAAAGAGATTAGAGTTGAGCTTTGTAGTGCCTACCCCTAGATCACATTTATGTTTGTCAAATTCTTTTAGGCTGATTTTATGCATTGATTAGGTTTAGAGATACTGGATTTACAATATTATGATATTATTTCATGACTTGGATTAGTGATATATCAGTGATGCTTACTTAGTTGATTTCATTTCACGTGTTGTTAATGATGTCTTGATGATTCCTAATTTCTAAATGTGATTTCTTTCATAACAATGTTAACACGATGTATGTAATGATTATTATGTTGTATTGACAGAGGTGCATTATTATACCTGAACATCTAATGTTAGACTTGTGATTTTTATGATACTTACCCCATACTTGCATGTGTATGGTGCGTGTGCTTGTTTTATCTTTCTATCTCACGTGTTTGATGAGGTTAAGGGAGGGAGTCATAGTCACCTACTAGTCAGGATCTACACGATACACCACTCCCTGCCATTGCCTGTTTAGTTTAGATATATATTATATACATGTACATTCTGGTCTTTTATGCAGGTACCAAGCATTGACTTCCTTGAATTGTCAGGATGAGCGTGCCCAATTACAAATACTCAAATAGTGAGAATGGTAAGATAACGATCAGGTCCAATCCCAACCATAGCCTATAATACTTGTCCTACAAGGAGGACTCGTAACAGACTATCTACCCTTTTTAAAACCTGTGAGTCTTTTGTGCGCATGTTGTTTTACGAGTCTTTGATGAATTTTCTATTAATTAAGTCTAATCAAAGAATTAAATTAATGATTTAATTTAATGGAAAATTATTATGACATTTCAAATATTTAATTATATTTAATTAATTGAGAAATTAATTAAATAAAAAGAATGGAATTTGAAGATAAAAGTTATAAGATTAAATTTAGAACGTGATAATATTTATTTAATTTAATAATAATATATTTAGAGTTCATTTTTAAATAAATGCTAAATATTACTGTTATTTAAGTTAATAAATATTTATCAAATTAAATGTTTAAAAATAAATTAAAAAGTGAAAAGAAATTAAATTATGAAAATGTTTTAAGTTCGCATGATGCATGTATGAGATTAAAATATAAAAAATTAATTAAAAGATAAAATATGTGAACTTAATAAAGATATTTTAAAGTGTGCATGAGATTTAAAAAGCTAATAAATTAATTTAAAGTGAAGTCAAGTGGAAACTTAAATAAAGTAATTTAATAATTCATTTGACGTACATGAAAGGAATAATAAAATAATATCTTAATTAAAAAGAAAATTAATTATGTGTGAAATAATTAATTAAATTAAATAATTATAATTTAGAAGTGGTGGTGACAGAAACCCTAAAAGGTAATTAGTTTCTATATTAGAGGGTTTTAGGGTCATTATTACACACACAGGGAACACATTTTTGGAAGGGGAACAAAGATATCTTTGAAAACTTTGAAGGGTTTGGATTAGTAAGGGTCTCACCAGATTGTTAGCATCAGATCAAGGTAGGGTTTGTCAACCATTGTAGAAATACTTTCAAATCTCTGTCTTCTTCATGCCCGCCATATTTGAAACATTGTTGAAAATTTTGTGAATTAAAAATTCTACAATAAATGGATTGTATTGTGGAAAGTTGGATTAAATTATATGTGAAATTTATTTATTTATTTTTTAATCCCTTGTGTTGAAAATAATAGATCCTTATTATTAAAATTCCTATTGGAAAAATAAGAATAGAGTCAATGTTAGAAATGTAGAAAGAAGAGAAAGATTAGATCTAGGATTCTTGAATTTTTCTAAATATGACTATATATTAGATTATCAAATTTTCTTTTATTTGAAATGTAGATTTTTTTATCAAAAATAAAATAAAACAAGACTTATCTATTTATTTTATATATATATAATCAATGGAAAAATAAAATTAAATAAAATACATATTGCATTAAGGAGATTGGTTTTAAGGTTTAAATTAAAAAAATTTAAAAAAATTAAATCAAATTTTAAAAAATAAATAAAAATAAAAATACACACATATATATAATAACATGCAACTTACCCAAACTTACCATATCATCCGCGGCTCCCAAAAATTAGGCGGGGCTGGGTGCGACATATTTAAATAGCTACACAACCCTCTCTTTTATTAAAGCGGCATCCTTTATTAATATATGAGCTGGATTTAATATATGCGTTAGATTTAAGTTTATAATGTTAAAAGGAACTTTCTTTAGATTATTATTTTGATTAATAGTAATTGTTGATCATATTTATATATATATCTAATTTACAATACTTATTAATAAAGATTAATAATATTTTTATTTTTTATTTTAATTAATAATATTTATTAATAGATTTTAATGTTACTTGTAATTATTTAATAATATTTAATAATAAGTTTATTATTATTTATTAATTTAAATATGAATGTGTTTAAATATAATTAATTTTTAATTAAGTTTTATACAGTTTATTAATTAATTTAATTTAATTTAATTTAATTAAGATTAGTTAATAATTGAATTAATTTAATGAATTATTAATGAAGTTAAATTAATGGAGTTTTAAATTTATTTAATTGTTGTCAATAATATTAATCTTAATAAAGGTTAATTTGAATTTTCAAATGAGACTTATTTATAATCGATTTGTAAATTATTATTTTTAAGAATAATTAATAATTTAAATATAATTTAGCAAGACTTTTATAAACTTTAATTATAATTAAATACTAATAATTGTATATGTTCTTTTATTATTATTATTTTATCTGTTCTTGTGGTCAAATTAGACAATTGAAATACAATTCAGTTTATTTTGTAAATGAAACTTTGTATGTTTTATGTGTTTCATTTGAAGTGATGTAGTTTAATTTCATGACGGTTTTTCCTATGGGCATTTAGTTGGCCAAACTAGGATGTACACCAGAGGCTCTGTGAGATTTCTTTTATACCATTTACATGGATAGATGTCATGATGTGTCTTGTGATTCAAATTGAAAACTATACTTATGAAATTTACTTTGTGGAGCATTTATGTGTACTTGGATGGGAGAACCATCTTATTTTCAGGTTGCCTATTAAGGAACCACATTTGATCATTATGAGTATTGTAGTATGGGACACAACTGTGTTTTATGTTCTTAGGAGAGGTTGTCTAGGTACATGTCTTTGGAGTGGCTTACAGTAGGGGTCTGGGACCCAAAGTGGTTAGTGCCAGGGTAACCTATTGTAAGTTATGTAATAAGTGATAATCTAATAATTAATAGTTTGGGGGGGAAACACACTAAAAAGATAAGTTAAAGATATTTGATCCACCCATGCCTTGAGTGCTTGTATAGACTAAGGATGAGAATGGGATGACTGCGTCGTCTTCTTGAGACGGGTTTCTAGTTCCACATGTGTTACGTTGAGGGTCTGGGGTTCAGAGTAACCGGTCCAGGGTAACTCAATGCTTGAGGGTCTAGGGTCCATTGAGAGACTAATCCAAGGTAACTAAAGTAGTTTGACCATGTGATGACACTCCCTAGTATGTAGCTTGAGTCTCCTCTATAGATTTTGCATACCTTTGGTGGAGTACTTATTGTTGGATGTGTTTATTGTGGTTATTTACTTCCATTGATGATAATTGGTGATTCATGGATGATGTACTTTTGACGTGTGGCTTTTGACTTGAGGTGATTATCTTTCATTGACTTTATCTTATGATCTTGGTATTCGATTTATACTTGGTTCATGTATGATGTTTGGTTATGCGTTGTTGGTATTGGATTGAGTGTTCTTTCTTTTGGATTATTATATCTTCTTGAGTAGCATGTGTCACCTTTGAGGTAGTTTTGGTTATTAGGAATTCCTTGCCTAAGAATGTTTTATGTTGATTAGCTGTATGTGGATTGTTCATTATCTTCCTTGCATGGTGAGAGTGGAAGCCTGACTAGGTAACTACACAGTCAGGAGGTAGTGTCTCCTTACCATTTGGGTTCCCCTCACATTGCCAGCTATTGGATGTTCATTGTAGAAGATGTACCTTTATCATTCATATTTCTTATCTCAGAGATTTCTGTTCAGTTGATGTATATATGTTATCATGTATTTTGATGTATTGTACCTATTTACACATACCCTGTGACATGTACAGTGGATGTTATTAATTGGATGTACTTTCATTGTATTATTTATACTTATGCTTTGCTTATGCAATTATGTGTCTATTATTTCTTATGATCATGAGACATTGTACTTGGAACTTAAACTAATTAATTTAAAATTATTAAATGTGACTCAATGTAAAGGAACCCTTGAGGAATTGAAACTATATCTATAATTGCTAATGCGTATTTGATGTGTATGTTCATATTGCTTCCTCATTTATGTTATCTTGATGTTGTTTAAACTTTATAAAAAAAATAGTTCAGTAAACATTGTAACATGTTAGGTTTATTTCTCTTGGGTTCCCGAGCAGGGCGTTACAAGCTTTTAGTCTCATAGAATGAAATGTAAACACAAATTTCCTAATTTAGGAAAACCAATCACCAAGAAACTATAACTTGGAAATAGATGCAATATTAATTGACTAGCCTAGAATTTACTAGAAGCAAAGATAAATTCCAAGAATTGTGAGTTAAAGTTGCTACAAGAGAAAATAATTTGAGAATGAACAAAACCATAATTAAAAAAATTTGCAATCATAAGCCAACAAGAATTATAAGACATTCACCATCAACTATAATTTATCATATAAGAAAGAAAATGTAGAACAAGACTGAAGTTGGTCTTGGAGATAAAAGACAAGTGATGATATCAAAAGATCATTAGAGTTATAAACTATAGAGGTTTTAAAGGGATACAAAGATAGAAGTGGCAGTAAAATTCTTAAAGTTCACAAAAATACCCATCAAAAAAACACCCAGGATAAATATGATCAAAGAGACTTCCACTAGTCAATTGTAAAGGCCTCTTGAATTTCTTCATCAATAGTCCTAAGGGACCTATCTTGCAAGATATCTTCTTCACTGAAAAATTACTCCATCCAATCTTCTTTTAGAGGGTCCAAGATAGAGAATAAATGAATGAGGAAACACAAATTTCTCTTCAAAATATCACTCCCTACCTAAAATCCAGCTAGGTTTCCACGAAGATGATTGCATATGTGGTGTAGGAGCACCTAGGGTAAGGTAACACCCTAACACAAATTTTATTTTGTAAATGTTCTAACCTACCATTGAGAAAATAAGGATTACATATAAAGCCCCAAGATAGGTTTAGGAGGAGTGGTTATTTAAGATTTGAGTGTGATTCCTTTTGACCAATTAGATGTTGGAATTACAATGGGAAATGTAAACTTTTAGGAGGGGGGAGTGAATCAGTAGTTTAAAATTTGATCCATAAAACATTCACCCACATCCATCTCATACATTTAATAAGTAAACTGAAATAAAATGTAAAGCATGTATATCTAAATCATGTAAATAGGTAAGCATTCACACATACATGACACCAGATATGATTACCCAGAAACACTCCAATGAGAAGGTAAAACTGGGGTGGGGACAACACCCACAAATATTCACTACTACATTAATAAAGTGTATCCAATGAAGGTTACAATGTTTGATCATGAGAAATGATCTACCCTACGAAAAGTCTACCCTATTAGAGGCTTACAAAGACTATTAGGTCTTACCATGTTAAAGGATTTCAACACCCTGTTAAAAGTGTTCCTTATTAAAGCACTTTAACCTACAATAGAGTAAGCACCTTGTTAGAGGATTTCAATACACCCTATTAGGACTACTCTATTAAGAGATTTAACTGATTCACCTATTAGAATGTCTCAACACTGATCTTATGGTTAGCACTTTTTTTCTTGATGAAAAATCACCTCTAAACTAATGTATTCTTGATCCTTCTTGATTAGATGTCTCTCTGTTGTTCACTATCTCCTAAATCTATTCTCCTTTAATTGATTCTGCATTGCAATTTCAATTCACAATTCCTTAGTCACCATGAATACTCTATTTTTGCATGTGAACTTCTCTCTTCACTCCGTCTAGATACATGAAGTTTTAGAGTTTGTCTTCCTTAAGAAGACCTAGGTGACTTAGTGTTAGGTATGAATCATTGGCTGTGATTCATCTATTTTGCCACTTCGATCTTCCCTTTTTGGATGCATGTAGTTCATAGGGATTCCAACTTAAGATTCATCCTTATCACCAAAATATCATAATTCAATCTGTAAGTTGGCTCAAAAATGGTTTACATAGTAGTTTGTGCCAATACAAACAACTATGACAAAACTGTGTTACTTAGCATTTGAAGTCTCTAATGCTTGGCATATACTACAATCTATATTGTGACTCGACATCTGAATGACCTAGCTTGCATTGTTTTCTTAGCTTCTATATCACTTAGCATACATTATCTACTTAGCACTTGAGAGAGTTGACACATGAGTGACTCAACACTCACTGTGAACTCAACATGCTCTATCTTATACACATTGTGCTTGACATATACCAGTTATTTGGCATGAACTAAGTAAATGACTTAAGTGTATATATGCTCACTAGTCAAAACCAATCTGAGATCAACAATCTCCCCCTTTGACATGAGTATCAAAAACATTTGGTCATGTATTAATACTATTATTCTTATGAGCATAACATATCTCTTATTCGGCTTATGTACAAAATTTCAAAATTTCAAAATTTTACAACAATTGTACCTCAAAATCTTATACTCCCCCTGAGTTGTTAGATCTATTTTTGTACTCAAAATGTTACTCCTACTGAGTAAATATGCTTCAAATAATACTCTTTTACTTGCTTGCTATTTGTGCTTGCTCCCCCATGCTCCCTTTCTCTCCTTTGCTTAAGATAACTTTCTCTCCCTTTTCTTAGCTCTCTTTTTAGCTCTCTTTCTCCCCCTTTTTGACATTGATGTCAATGGGTTATACACTAATAGTTTTTTTGTCCAAGAAAGATTTATGGACCTCAAGGATAATCTTAAGAGTTGCATCCCAATTTTTACAAACTACATCCAAAGACTTAATTTGGATAGCTAGCTCGGCAGCAAGGTGAACTAGGTCATCTAATGTAGAAAGATTGGGGTATTTCTTCATAAGATTTTTTGCATAGCCTAACTCCTTTTGAAAAATCTCCATGTGAGGAAGCGATGTAGATTGGATGCTTATTAGTTTGGCCCTTATGTTTCCTTCATCTATAGATAATGCTGCTAACTAATTCTGGGTTTGCAATAAAGTCCTGAAGTGCTTCTCACTTTGAGTTGGAGTCATAGGAAATTTTGCACCTGATGAATTTATTTGACTGTCCAAGCTCAAAATTTGAGTTCTTGTCTCTTGTGTGAAGAGTGTGGGATTGCACAATTTGGCATACAATGAGAAAATATTCTCAAGTACCTTCTTCACACTTTCTACCTTAGTTGCCAATGCAACTTGTGTAAGTGTTATATCAACTAATATTTTCTCATTCACTTTACTTTGAAATTTCTTTTCAAACCATTCTAATAATCTTGCATTAGTATCAAGGTTTGCATCACTTACCTTCTCCATTATATTTTTCAATTGTTCAATAAGTGGCTTGGGTTCATCTAGAGTAGGCAGAATGAATGCATCTAGGAAGATGTCTTTAATATCAAACAAAGCTTGCTTCTTCCTATTCTCCCTTAGGTCTTCTTGCAATATACCCATCTTTTTTATTGTCATTGTGGCATAATCATACTTTGGCAAAACAATTTCTTCATCCAGGCTTACATCTCCATATGTTATGACCTCTTCTACCTTTGATGAACTTAGACTTGGCACTAAGAATTGCAGAAGTATTGCATCTGTGCTTGGCCTCTAAAGAGTGTGACTAGAAGGAGTGCCAGATTCTAGTAAAGTTACCAGGCCTTGAATTGTTGCTTGCTCCTTCAGCTTTGGTGTTAACTCAGTCTCTTCAGGCTTGTCCTTTTCTCCCACAATGCCTTAAATTGTACCTTGAACTTGTGTTGGAGGTGAAGATAAATCTATCTAACTTGTTTGACTCTATGTATCAGTAGTGGCTTTGGTTTCCACTTTATCTTATCCAATTGTATCAACCTTTGTTGGTGTAATTTTTGGTGCTTCATCCAAAGGTTTTACACTAGTGACTTGAGGGGTGATGGTTGGTGGTTCTTGTGTTTTCACTTATTCCCTTGTAGTGTCAATCACCAATTTTTAAATTTTATCTACACTGACTAATATAGGGTTCTCACATAATTTAGCCTATAGTGTAGATTGATCAAGTATCTTTTTCAAGTCATCCTCTGTTAGGGGATTGATGTTCTAAGTAGTGAGATGAGAAACATCCTTTACTCTAAAAGTTTTATAATTTAAACTTATTATTTGTTGAGGGCTAACTTTTGGCAATTGTGTATCTTGTACACTCTATTTTTCTTGCTAATATTTCTCAACTATTGCCTAGTCATCTATATTCATTTCTATAACTCTGTCAATTGTACCTTCATTGTTGTCATCTTTAACCATAATAGGCTTTTATTCTCCTTCTTTGACTATTGCTAACCTATATGTGACTTTCCACATCTGTGTAATCTTGTTTACAACATCTTCTATGTTATTTTGCAATAAGCTAAAGGCTCTATATTTAGGGATAAATCTAATAGCATCTTTATTTATAGCTTTGACCAATTGTGCCTTTCTAAGTTCATGACATATATTGCCTCCTCCACTTGATTCTTCTCAACTTTTCCAAGGTTGTCAAAATCAATATTAGAAAATCCTAACAAATCTGCATTATTCATAACATTCTCACATAGGTTGTCTAAATTTAAAGATGAATTATGACTCACCACTTGGAACTGGCTATTACCATCAAATTCAACTCTTTCTTCATCATATTAAACCTAAGTAATGTGCTTTCTCCTTGGTCTTTTCTGTGATCCTCCTTCCTACTCTGTAGGTTTGGCTTTCTCTTTAGCCTTTTGTGTAGTGACATGTGCACTAGCCCTTGTGGTAGGTGCAATAGGTTTGGGCTGGCTTGGTTTAGCAATCTTCTTGGATCTTGTCCCTATTTAAGCCTTAGCCTTTCTCTTCTTCTGATCAATAGGAGTAGGTGCTTCCTCATCTTCTTCTTCCTCAACACCTTCTATAGTTTCTATCTCTTCCTCTTGCTGATCTTCACCCTATCCATGTGTTAATGCAAGTGGTTCTTGGATCTAAGTGTCTTCCTCTTCTTCATCCTCATCCTCTTCATCCTCTTCCTACTTGGCACCTTTACCCAATTTTTCTTTCAATTTCTTTACTAATTTCTCTTTTTTCTTGATGACAGAGGCAGTCTTTAATTCCATGGTAATCTTAGATTTGAACACCTCATAATTACCAAATGTTGTAGTACCTTTGTCTATTTCTTCTGTAAGAAATGTTGTTATTGCTACAGACGTCTCATCTACATTAATTGCATAGCCTAACGGCCTTAGCCATCTTACTCTTAGAGTAGTTGCTTTAACAAATGTATAATCAGCATCAACTAGGAAACAAACATCATCATAATGTGTTTCCACTAATAATACTAGAATCCTCAATCTCTTCTTCATAGATTGCTTGAAGTCCTCAAAGTAATTGGTCATTATTAACTCAAAATTTTCACCCACCTATTCAATGAACTGTCCTATTTGAACTATGATAGACCTATTTGTTTCCATGTCATAGTGCCAAATGTAGGAAATGTGTTCTGAACATATAATAAGATACATATCAAAATAGATCTAAATTTGCATTGAGCACTCTTTGTTCTCTTATGTCTCCTAAGTTTTCAATCAATTTTTGTAGCTATAGTTTGGAAAGATCATACATATGATCATTTTCATAATCTTGTAACCCACATCTACTACAATATAGAGCACACTATTGAACTTGCTTGATTGGTAAAACTTATGTGCACTTGCCCTTACTGCAAAGTCTATTGGAGGATCTATAATGGTATTTATGGTCCTTCCTCTCTTATTCCACATAGCGCCTATGTTTTTCTCAATAACTTTGTTGGATTCACTCCTCATAGTCCTAGGCTAGTCTAGGGTTGGATACCCTATTACCCTATGGAATATTCTTTCTATGATTTTGATAGGCCCATTATCTAACCATAGTGAACTATCATGAATCATAATCAAAACAATTTTGATCCATTCAGTTTTAAAAACATTAGGGAAATCTAGGGCACTAGTTAACCCTTTCTTTTATGCAATCTTAAATTCTTCCCTTAACACTCCATTTTCACATAGTTTATCATATGCTTCTCTTATTTCCATGTCACCAATACTCTGAATTTTACAATTTTTACACTTTCTAACATTCTAAATCATTAAAATTTTTGTTAGTATCATAGATAGCACACTAGAGGGATCTTGTTTATATGCAATGTTTGGAATGGATTTAAAAATAAGTTATTTTACTTCATTGCTAACCAGTTGAACATTCAAAACCTCTTTACCTTCTACTCCTTTTGCCTTCGAAGAACTAGATGGCATTATGAAAAACTAGAGTTTATAAAAATAGAAATAGCATAGCTTAGGATATGATAAATGGTGTTAAATAGTTGTTCAAATATTATGGAATCACTTGGGATAAATTTCCAAATCACCTCTAGCTCTCCTTGCTCTTTCTTGATTTCAAAATGATGTAAAATGAGTGAAAATTGATCAAATACCCCTTTGAAGTACTACAATTAATGTTGAGTGCTTACACAGCTATAAGCTCAGCATCAAGTGATTTTTGGCTCACTTGGCATCCACTAGCATTTCCATTCATTTGACAACCATTACAAGTTCGACAATAACTATTCAATCTATTAGTTTGGCATCTTGTAGCATTTCACTTGGAAATCATAGGAAACTTTTCATGCTCAACACTAACATGTAAAACTTAAAGATTTTTCTTTGATTCCTTATAACACCTTGCATCTTTATTCATTCTTGTGTAATCATTTTAGTACTAAATCCTTTGGAACTAATGTATGATATAACCTTTGAGTATTAGTCCCACATACTTATTGATTGCTTAGTTTGATAAGGTGTGATCACCTGACCCTTTGGGTGAAGTGATTCCTTCTCTAATTGGTTTGTTGCAATCTTTTTTTTTCTTCCATGTCTTGTTCATTTCATTTTTGAAATTTTCAATATCTACCTTGGCTTTGCCTTTATTAAACTCACAACTTGGTGCCTTTGACCTTGTTGGACAATATCGACTGATGTGATCAATCTTCAAACAACTAAAATATGTGGTTTGACTCAACCACCTTATGTAGTCAGTTATGAAGTGTGTTCTAATACAATTCTCAGGAACATGTCCATGCTCTTGACAATAATGATAGCTATACCTTATATTATAATCCTAATTATAAGGGTTGCCATTGTTCTTTACCTTGGTTTTCCTATTTGATGACCACATGGGTTTATCTATGCTCAAAAGCTCTATGTCCATAATTCTTTAAAGTAATAACAATATCCTTCAAATCTTTGAGTGTGCATGGTCTTAGTTTTGCATTCATGTGCTTAATGACCTTGTTTTCTGCACTTATGGTAGTGAACCATGCTCTTATGCTTAACATTGTAATTTATAGTCTTTCTCATACACACATTAGTTGTATGTCCTCCCTTACCACAATTATGACAAGTAGGTTTGGAATTCTTACCTTTTTTTCTCCTTTCTTCAATACTTTTGGATGACTCTTCTTCCTCAATACTTGTGTATCCTAGTGCATATGTATCATTGTTAGGTCTAGGTGATCTCATTAATTGCTCAAAGTATTTGATGGATTCACTTAGTTTATTTAAACTTTCAAAAAAATTCATTTCCCTTTTTAGGTCATTATTCAATTGCTCATTCTGCAACTTCTATGTTGTTATCTCAATGTCCTCGACATTCAATTCATAGTTGGCATTCATCATTTGACTCAAAGTATCTAATTGCATATTAGCAATCTTAGTTAGCTCTAATGATTTATCTTCCATTATGTTCATCAAAAATCTTTTGTCATCTTCAATCATGGATTTATCTTCCATGGATTTCTTTTTCTATTTAGTTACCTCACATAGTACTATGGCTTGTGATTCTTGCTCTAACTTGAGATTTCTAATTTCTTCACCTTGAGCTCTGTTCTTTTCCATTAGATCTGCAACTACTGCATCAAATTAATTGGAGTCTCCATTAGCAAGTGGCTTAGTAGTGTCCATATCTCTATATCATATGTCATTCTCCTCAATAGAAATTTCCTTACTCTCTTCAAAGATTTCTTTAAGTCTTCTCTTGGTTTATTCAGTTGATGTAGAATGAGTTTTATTTCAATTCCCTAATTCTCAATGATCCTTCCCAACTTTTAGACTTCCATTTTCAAGATCTTTCCTCAAAACTATAAAGCTTCCAAAGAACTAGGCTCTAATACCAATTGTTGGAAATACAATAGGAAAGCTAAACTTTTGAGGTCGGGGGGAATCAGTAGTTTAAACTTTGATCCATAAAACATTCACCACACATCCATCTCATACATTCAATAAGTAAACTAAAATATGTAAAGCATGTATATCTAAATCATGTAAAAAGATAAGCATTCTCACATACATGACACTAGATATGATTACCCAAAAACCCTCCAATGAGAAGGTAAAACTAGGTTTAGGATGACACCCACAAATATTCACTACTATATTAATAAAGTGTATCCAATGAAGGTTAAGATGTTTGATCATGAGACATGATCTACCTTGTAAATGGTTTGCCCTGTTAAAGGCTTATAAAGACTGTGAGGTATTACACTATTAAAGGATTTCAACACCCTATTAAAAGTGTGCCTTGTTAAAGGACTTTAACTCACAATAAAGTAAGCACCTTGTTAGAGGATTTAAATACAACCTATTATGACTACTTTGTTAAGAGATTTAATTGATTCACCTATTAGAATGTCTCAGTATTGATCCTATGGCTAGAACTTTTTTGATGATAGATCAACTCTAAACTAATGTATTCTTGATCCTTCTTGATTAGATTTCTCTCTGATGTTCACTATCTCCTTCTTCTATTCTCCTTTAACTAATTTTGTAATGCAATTTTAATTCATAATTCCCTAGTCAACATGAATGCTCTATTTTTGCATGCAAACTTCCTTCTTCATTCCTTATACACACATAAAATATTAAGGTTTGTCTTCCTTAAGAAGACCTAGGTGACTTAGGGTTAGGTATGAGTCAATGGCTATGATTCATCCATTTTTCTGCTTAAACCTTCCCTTTTCCTGATTGGATACATGTACTTCATAGGGATTCCAACTTAAGATTCATCCTTATCACCAAAATACTATAATTTAATCTATAAATCAGCTCAAAAATGGTTTACACAATAGTTTGTGCCAATACAAAAAATAATGAAAAAATTATGTTACTCAACATTTGAAGTCTATAATTTATAGCATATACTGATTTCTATACTATGACTCAACATCTAAATGACTCATCATACACTGCTTGCTCGGCTTCTGTATCACTTGGCATACATTGTTTGCTTGACACTTGAGTGACTTAGCACTCACTGTGAACTTGGTATGATCTATCTTCTACATGTTGTGCTCAACATATACTACTTGTTGAACTAAGTAAATGATTTAAGTGTATAGACACTCACTAGAAAAAACCAATCTGAGATCAACATTAGGTCTTGATAAGAAACAATTACATAAAATTGCTCAATAGGGAAAAACATGGAGAAATTCCTAGAAAAGGGGCTAGAAGTATTCAAAAGAGGTCCTTAAGTGGTTTAGGTTCATTTTAAGAGGTTTGAAAAAATTGGTCATGTTTGAAGACATAACTTGCAAAATTGCAAAAATTGTCAAAATTGCTCATTGACAACTTTGCAATTTTTGCAAAATTGCAATTGACAATTTTTGCACTTTTTGAGAATGGAGCAAAATAGGAAGTTATGGCTCAAACCAAAGGCCAAGATGGATGGGTGAAATTATTTAAACACCTTTCAACTCATTTCTAAGGGTTGGTTGTCCATTTTTATGGACACCACATAAGAGAAGGAAGGATTTCGCTGATAGAAAACACATTTTCGAGTGTTGTAGAATAATTGGATTGGTTGGCTTACTATTTTGATAGAATAGATAATTTGTTTGTTTTCCTACTGTCCAATTTTGGATAACCAATACACAAATGGCTATGGCTTGAAATTTCATGGTAAAAAAACAATGGCTTTGGAAATGAAGCAATCGCTAGTATATATTATGTACATAATGATTTTGGGGTTTGTAGAAGTTAAGTAGTTATTTATACTAGTGATCCCAAGGTGGGAAAGGAAGGTAAGGTGCAACAAAGGCTTGCAATTGATTTTCAGCATGAACATAGGATTGGCACATGCCAATCAAGTATGGTAAATGATAGAGTAGAGCGTTAAGTGTCCCTTGCACTAGATGAGAAGGTCTCATGAAAATCTTTGAGGATTTGGGGATATTTTTGTTGTCATTAACCATAAAACTGTCAAAATAGGGGTAAACTAGAATCGTATAATACAGACACCATGGAGGCCTAGGACCTAAAAAATATTTTAGATTAGGTCATTAGAAATTAAATTAATAATAACATCAACAAACCTTGTTAAGGGTTTTTGAGAGTCAAAGAAGGTTCCTTGTTTCTAGGAGGGCTAATAGGGGTTCTTAGAGCTACAAGGGAAAATAGGGAAAAATAGGTTCATGGGTGTCTAAAACTAAGAAAAAGGGTGTAGAATGGTATGAAAGGTGAAAAGAACAATAAAAAGAGGGTGTAAACTTGATTTTTTCCCTTTGGGTGCATTTGGGGGATTTTTGACCCATTAGGTCGAAATGTGTACTTTTGGAGATTTAGAGGAAGAAGTTGGAAACTTGAATTGATTGGAAAGTTTCTTTGTGAAAGGGGATTGGGAAGGAGTACTCTAGGTTAGGGTTTGGAATATTAATCCTCGATAGGCTAGGAGAATACTTGGTAGAGAAAGAAATCTCTAAAGTGAAGAAGCTCCCCATCAAGGTGTTATCAGAGCCATTAGATTGTGGCTTGTGGTGGCATGTTGTACTCTCATAAATCAAGTGGATCTTCAAGGATGGTGACCAATGTAGAATTGGATAAGGAGGTATATGAGCATTAGGGAGTCATGGAAGAGAAGACCAGATTTATATACATGGCTATAGAAGAGATGAAAGACTATTTGAAAGAAAAGGAAGATGTAGCCCAAGCTAAAGAAGATGAAGAATTTAATAAGGGTAAAGAGAAGGTGAGTTTGGAAGATGAAATATCTAAACTAGATCACCCACTTACCTTCTATTTACCCTTGTTGAAGTCTTCATCTTCCTTAACTTTGGCTACATCTTCCATTTCTTTCAACTTTTCTTTAATCTCTTCTATAACCATGTATAGAAATCTAGTCTTCTCTTCCATGATTCCCTAATGCTCATCTACCTCCTTAGCCAATTCTACATTGTCACCATCCTTGAAGATTCACTTGATTTAGGAGAATACAACATAACACCACAAGACACAATCTTATGGCTTTAACCACCTTGATGAGGAGCTTTAGGTTTCCTTTAGACTAGAGGAGAAGGTCTGATGAAAATATTTGAGCATTTGGTGATATTTTTGTTGTCATTGCCCATAAAACCCTCAAAATAGGGGTAAACTAGAATCATATAGTACAGACACCATGGAGGCTGAAGATCTAAAAAATATTTGAGATTACATCATTAGAAATCAAAGTACTAAAGACATCAATAGGCTTTGTTAAGGGTTTTTGAGAGCTAAAGAAGGTTCCTTGTTTCCAAGAGGGCTAATAGGGGTTCTTAGGGCTACAAGGGGAAACAGGGAAAAATAGGTTTGTGGGTGTCTAAAACTTAGCAAAAGGGTGAAAAATGACATCAAAGGTGACAAGAACCATAGAAAGAGGGTGTAAACTCAATTTTGGCCCTTTGGGTGTATTTGGGGGATTTTTGGCCCATTAGGTCAAAAGATGCACTTTTGGAGATTTAGAGGAGGGAAATGGAAACTTGAATTTATTGGAAAGTTTCTTTCTTAAAGGGGATTAGGAAGGGGTCCTGTATGTTGGGGTTGGGAATAGTAACCCTAGATAGGCTAGGAATATCCTTGGTAGAGCAAGAAATCTCTAAAGTGAAGAAGCTCCCCATCAAGGTGGTATTAGAGCCATAAGATTGTGGCTTGTTGTGGTATGTTGTATTCTCCTAAATCAAGTGGATCTTCAAGGATGGTGACCAATGTAGAATTGGCTAAGGAGGTATATGAGCATTAGGGAGTCATGGAAGATAAGACCAAATTTCTATACATGGCCATAGAAGAGATTAAATACAAGTTGAAAGAAATGGAATATGTAGTCTGAGCTAAAGAAGATGAAGACTTCAACAAGGGTAAAGAGAAGGTGAGTTTGGAGGATGAAATACCTAAACTAGATCCCTCACTTGGTGAAAAAGAACCATTACTCAAAACCCTCAAGGCATCTGGACGAAAGAGTCTTGAAAATGTCTCATCATTTCATGGCAAAATGGATGTAGAAGTGGTCCAAGAATGGAATGAAAGCATAGAAAACTACTTTGAATGTCAAGGTACAAAAAAGACTAAAAATGTGAGATTTGAAAAAAATCAATATTGAAGGGACAAGCAATGACATGGTGGAAATTTGTAAAAGAGTAAAGAGTGAGTGAAGGGAAGAAACCAATATCCAATTGGAAGGCTATGGTAGAAAAGATAAAGGAGACCTATTTTTCAGAAGATTATGAGATTAAGATTCACAAGTAGAGATAGAATCTCAAGAAGACGGATCTTGATGAGGCTACCTATGTTGAGGAGTTTCAAAAGTTGGCTCTAAGTTCAAGGGTACAAGAGGTAGAGAGAATCAAGGTACTTAAGTGATCTATTAATGATTAATTGAGTTTGTTAGTCTCAACACATTATAGAGCTATTTTTAGATGGCTAGGAAGGTGGAAGACAAATTGTGGAAGAAAAGTGACTCATTTTCCAAAGGTAAAAACTTCAAAGGTGGTTCAAGAGGAGGTTCTAGCTAAAGCACCACTGAGTAGAGAGGCTATGGAGATCCCAAATAGAATGAGAAGGCCAATAACTCTAGTCAAAGGGGAGGCTCCGATAGAGGAGGATCCAATAGTAGTGGCAAAGGAAGATATGGAAGCAATAGTAGAGGCTCACACTTTAGTAGTATGAAGTGTTACAACTATGGTAAGTTGGGGCATCCTACCTATAGATTATTGGAGAAGGCATAATTGTCTTATGGAGATAGGAAGATCGCTTATGTAAAATAGGAAGATAGTGAGAAAGAAGGGGAAGTGGACCTTGAATAGAGAAGAGTGAGAATCTTATGTTGAAGAGAGTATTGGTTAATGAGCAAGTAAAGGAGGAACCCAAATAGAGAAGAACACTTTTCAAAACTACTTGCAAGATACTAGGTAAGGTATGCAAAGTAATCATGGACTCAAGGTCTAGTGATAATGTATTATTAGAGGGATTAGTACAAAAAATTGGTCTAACAAAGATTCCTCATGTGAGTCCTTATAGGCTGACTTGGTTGAACAAGGGACAAAATATATTAGTGAATGAATGAGTTTGGGAAGACATCACTATTGGTAAGTAACAAGATAAGATCCTATGTGATGTGCTTCCCATGAATTCTTTCCATCTACTGTTAGGAAAACCTTGGTAGTATAATAGGGAGGCAATGCATCATGGGAAGGAAAAAAAATACTCTTTAAAAAATAATGGAGTCACTTGTAGGATATAGTCCATAGTGGAAGAAGATAAGGTAGAGAAAGCTACTACTAAGAAATCACTAATAAGTGGGAAATAGTTCCTTAAGGACTTGAAGGAAGGTGAAGGAGTAGGATTTTCCATCATGGTGAAGCCCAAGGAGGAAAAGACATCTTCACAAGTACCTATACCTATAGAAATGCAAGAGCTACTAGATCAGTTCAACGACATAATATGTGATGGATCACCACCAACACTACCCCTGAAGAGAGCCATAAGTCATAAAATTGACTTCATACTAGGGGCATCATTGCAAAACAAATCTTCCTACATGATGACACTAGAGTAGATTAAGGAGATTGCAAGACAAGTTCAAGAGTTACTTGATCAAGGGTTGATTAGGAAGAGCATCAACCAATGTGAAGTACTAGTTGTCCTAGCATGTAAAAAGGGAGGCAAGTGGAGAATGTGTATTGATTCTATGGAGATCAACAAAATCACAATTAGATATATATTTCCTATTCCTAGGAGAGAAGATCTAATGGACTCTCTAGGTGGAGCTACATTCTTTTCCAAAATTGATCTCAAGAGTGGCTATTATCATATTAGGATGAAAGAGGGGGATGAATTGAAGCCTACATTTAAGACCACTAAGGGTCTCTATGTGTGGTTGGTAATGCCATTTGGCCTTCCCAATGCACCAAGTAGATTCATGAGAGTAATGAATGAGGTCTTGAAAGACTATATAGGAGTTTTTGTTGTCATGTGTCTAGTTGACATCCTCATCTTCAACAAGACAAAGGAAGAGGATATGAAGCATCTAGAGATGGTGTTGAAGAAGCTACAAGAGGAAAATTTGATAGTAAAGCTTTAGGAGACTGAGTTCATGAAGAAGGAGCTATTATATTTGGGCTTTGTAGTATTTTTGGGAGATCATTATACATGAGGCCAAGACAGGAATCCATTGTGCAATTCCTCTCTTGAAAATCTAATCCTTTTGAGATCAACTCCAAGGTTTCGTATTTGTCTTGCAACATACCAAAATCTGCTCAGTTGAAGATAAATGTGATTGTTCATGAGGAGGCCTTTGCTAGTTCTACTATGATCTTGAAATGAACGAAATCTTTTTTCTATCTCAAAATCACAAACAAAAGAATAATATTTTTTTGTATTTTTTGGTTTTTAATGAATGTACTCTAATAGTGTAACTAAAATGAGTTCCTATTCTAACAAGGGGTTAGCAAAGAAAATAATGAAACTAAAAGAAAATAACATGAAATTGAAATCCTAATGGACATAAGCTACAAAAAACAACAGCTACAAGTTAAAATTTTGAAAAAATTGATAGGAAACCAATGAAAATAGGAGCAACACTTCCTAGAATCCACTGATGCAATCATCAATGAGAAATTTCAATAACCAAATGATATTTCACTCTTCATCAAATTGCAAGGCCACATAAAGTGGGCTCATATGAGACAAAGAGTTATGGAAGCATAATTTGTGATCTCTCTTCAAGCTAGATATGTCAGTGGAATTTGTAAATCCATAGCAAACACCAGAACTAAAAGATTGCACAACCAAAAATAATGCAATAAACCTTTGGCTCAATCACAATTCCATGAACAAAATTCGTAAAATAATGACACATTTAGGAAATAATGACTACACTCCAAATGTGAGCACCAAAAGCATAATTTTATTGCATAATAATGATGGACCTTATTACATATTACAAAGGGGTATTTATAAGAAATTGTCTCCTCAATTTGTGTTGAGAGTGAGAGATAACTTCATGCAATATAATGTTTTTAAAACATTAAAACAAACTATTAAATATATATAGATTGACAATTAATATGGTCCTTAGAGGGACTCCATCCATATTTTATTCATTAATTGGATGCATGAGCCCTTTACATGTCAAAAAAAAGAGAGAAAATAGGAGGAAGCCTTTAGTCGAAGTAGGAGTGTTAGGAGGTGTCAAAAATAGAAGTTGATCCTTTACTAAGCATGTTCTGAAGTTAAACTAGCATTAGAGCGCATTTTTAATGCATGGAAAGTGCTTTTTTTTGAACAAGCAGTTAACTGTCGATGCATCTATGAATTGTAGAGTTGCGGACCTATGTACCTCTAGAGCTGTGCACCTTGGAAGCTCAATTTGCCAAAAAATCAAAGTCCTCAATTTTGAAAAAAGTTTCTAGGTATTGTTCAAATGGGGTTTTATAGCACTTTTTGTGTACATACTTTGCCCCTTTTTGATGATTTATATCCTCTTTACATCCAATCACTTTTATAAACTTGAACTCCTACTTCTTCAATCTAAAATCCCAAGGTACCTAATCTTGTCATTAATAAATGTATAATATGAGGGACCTATTATACTTCATGTGTCCATCCTCTATATTTTTGACCTTTGTCTTCACTCCAACTACCATATCCTTCCCAGTGAGAAACCAAGTGATCCAGATTATCCAAATGACCAAGTTTTTGAAACTTTTTCATATTTTATCACAAGTTTTTCTAGGCTTTTTAAATGGCTTTTTTGAAGGTCTTCTGCTCAAAATTTCAAATTGAAAGCTTCATTGGTCCCTAAAATTGGGAAACCTTCACTCATTATTGTAGGGATTGAAATTAGATTTTTAGTTCTTCTTTCCAACAATGTAAAAGGTTCTAAATTTTGAGCTCCGAATCAAAAGTTATGACCTCGACAAGTTAAGGATACCTTTTTACCTACCAAAGAAGCAAGCAATAGTCTAAAGAGTTGAAAATGCTTTATCAATAAGCCCTAACATGAGAAAAAATACTAAGAATGTAAAAAAAAATTTAAAAAAATACAAAAACTTGCAAAAATATAATTTTAGCCTTTGATAAGCAAAAAAGAGCGCATTAGGTGCACCTTAGAGGTGTAGAATCCGTGGACATGTGTGTGATGTGGCTTGGTAGAGCACACGACATATACATAGTGTGCAACACCATGTTTGAAGGGTGGATGGTGCTATTTTTTCATGGGCACGTGGTGCCAAATTTTGAAGGGAATGCATAGTGTGTATGGGTGTGACACGGTGCACAAGTGCATATGGGCACAACATGACATGACATGCATAGTACACATGGACATGATGTGACATGTGTAGTGACACACATATTATCATGGCATGCACAGTGCATGTAGACATGGTGTAGTGGAAGTGGCACTAGAAGTGTTTGGCACATGTGCTTATGGATCGCAGTGCACGGTGTGTCATGGGTGCACGTGCAGTGGTACGATGCTGCATGTGGCACATTGCATGAAGGGCATATGAATAGTGGCATGGTGCAGACGAGAACTGTGCTAATGTGCATAGGGTGTGTGGCACATTGTGGGAGTGCATGCAACTACACAACGTGGATGCATGACACATCACATGTGGGGTGTGCAGTGCGGATGCGTGGTACTCGTGGTGCACCTTGTGCGCATGTGCAAAAATGGGCACACGTGCTTTTTTTTGTATTTTTCAAATTTTCTATGTTTTTGTATTTTTTTTTTAATTTTCTATTTTTTTGTAATTTTTTCAAATTTTCAACTCTAAAACTTTAACTATAATAAAATATTCTTCTCTCGACTCTCAAACTATGATTCTGGGAGTCAGAAAAAGGTAGGGGGTCCCCATTCCTAGTGAGGAATGGGGTGTGTGTTGTAGAAACCACAACAAATAGCCTCAAAAAAGAAAGAAATGACCAAGGCATTTCTTCATTAGCAAATATTCCTCCAACGTGTGTCAGACACTAACTAGACTTTGAACATCTCAAGCATCTTTCAAATGACTTTACAATCAAAATCTCAAAAATTGAAACCTTCAAACTCAGTGTGTGCATTGTGTATTCATTCCCTTTGACATCTCAAGATGTAGTTTATCAAAGTTTTCTAACAATTTGGAAACAATCTTCCTCTCCTCCCAGCTCATTCATTCAGAATCTCCACAAAGGCTTTTATCAATCAGTTGCTTGACCAGATGAGATAATTAGTTCAAGTGCTCTTGGTAAGATGCCACATTCTTTTAATTTCATAGCTATTTGAATAATTGCTCCATGTCATTCAAAATGTTATTTTTGATGAAGCACTATTTTGAATAGAAGATACTTTGTTTTGAAAATGTATCTTTCGCTATCTCAGATCTTTAGGATCCTTTAGACTTAACATTGTATTTTCTTTTTTCTTTTTTCATTTTTTTTGTCCCTTTTTATTTTATTTTTTGTATCCTTAGTACACTTAGACTGTGTATCCAAGAAATTAGTATCATTTCTTGGATTTGGTCTTTTGTGAACATCTCTTGTGTTCCTCTTTTAGAATATTTAGAAACTCTTACACCAAATAATGATCTTAGCAACCTTTCAGGAAGACCCCTCCTATTTGAACCAATTGAAGTTTGAATCATCCCTCATCATCTTTGACTTCAATTCAACCACACCTAAAAAAATCAAATTTTTAAATTTGCAAAGTGTTGAGAACTTGTTGGTCTAGGCTTTTGATTTCCAGACTAAAAGTCCCCTATTTCCACAAGAAATGTTAGTTGCTCAGTTGGTATAAGACACATAATCATCCAAATGTTTTGACAAAGAAATACCTCTTCCTAAGATCAGAACCAAAGAGTGCTTAGTAAAATCTTAAGAAACATCTCAAGTACACCATACCCCTGGGACTGACATGACTTAAAGAGAAAAACAAAAAGAAATGAAACCCAAACAAAAAGACTCAACTCAAAGAAAACTAGCACCTAACTAGAAAGACTAAAAAGACTAAGGAAAAACAAAAACAAAAACTTATCTATAGAAAACCTTAATAATAAGAATGTGGGGTAGTTTCTAGTAGATTTCTCATTATGCACAATAGTGATGAACCACCCCATATAGTTCTCAAAAATACTGACTTGTCTTTGTACTCAAAAAAATAAAGTTTGGACCATCTTGGTACAAATTCTGAGCACAGATCACTCAAAATCAGAAGTTACGATAATTCTTTATGACCATGATTAATCCACAAACAAGTTTTCTTACCTTTAGCACCATATTCAAATTGAAAATCATCAAATTGAGAGGGATAATGGAAAGATATCACCAGATCTAGTGAGTCCCCTTGCATAGGGGTACACTCACACATTGTAACTTCTCTTTCTGGCGATCTTGTCTCATGGTACACCACTTCATGCACACATGGAAACACTTTAGGTTCCTTTAGACTAGAAAAAACAATCACCAATCTTTCTTTCAAATTATAGGATTCATCACTATCATTGACCAAGATGTTTTTACCTCATATCCCAAAGAAGCTTGTTCAAAATCATACTTTCCCTCCACTGCAATCTCCCAAGCTAACAAGAAATTGGGGCAAATTTCTTCTTAATGGAACTCAAATGGATGGATTCTACATGACTCATTTATTGCATGGTTTGATATATGTGTGGAATACCCACAAATAGACATTTCCTCAGTCAAGCTTGAGACCTAATTGAACACTCTATCCATCTCTTCTAATGACATATCTTTCTTTGAACAAGGTAGGTTATCATTATCCAATGGGGAATAAAAATCATAATAGGAAGAATTGGTGTCTTCTTCTTGATGACTTTGTGATTCAAAAATCTCACCAACCTCAAGATCTTCTACATTTCCATCACTTTTTGCAACTTCATGGAGTTTTGGAACTTCAAAATTTTCCATGTCCTCAAAATTTCTTGGCATATCCACACCTATTGAAACATCAAAAATTGGAAGAATTTCTTCATTTAATGGAAATACAAACTCCTTTTGATCATCTTCATCATTGTGTCCTTCTTGATTTATCGCATGATTCAAACACCATTGCACTAAATTGAAAAGGTTGTTCCTCCATGATTTGGGGAGGCTGATCTGAAACATCATTATGCCCATATCCACTTTCACTTGGTCTCATACCTGTAATACCATTATTCTCATTGTTGATGTTACTATAAAGGCCAAAATTTTCACTCTAATTTTGAGAATAATTGTTCTGGGCAGCAAGTTGTCTTGGATGATCAGCTTGATTTCTTGAGGAATTTGGCTTTATTTTGATGAGCTCATTGGACAAAAGAGACATCATCTCCTTTATGGCCTTAAATTTTATAGCCATATTTTTCTCAAGTTTAGTAGTTGGAGAAGTCTTTTGCTAAAAAAATATAGTCTTTTGAGACTCATATGCAAAATATGTAATTGTTGGCATTGGAGCAGCAGTAACCTGATTTGTGAATGTAACAGCCTCTTTGTAGACCTTTTCAATGGTATCAATGTCTTTGGGTGGGTGCCTTCTTAGAAAAATAGAAGTTAATTAATCCATTTTTCCAAAATAGATCTAGATGGAAGCCTCTTGTGGTATAATGTAAGGAAACTCCATTCTTTGATACACCCTGTAGAAGTGATGATAAAATTGTGAAATAGTCCCTTGGGGATCCCTCTTAATTGAGATGAACTGATGATATAGGATAGCTGGATCAATATATATCTTGAATTGTTCTAGAAACTTGCTCTCAAAGGAGTTCCAATCTGTTATTGACGCTGGTGGTAGATTGAGGTACCAATTGAATGCCATTTCTCCCAAAGTGTAAGGAAAAAGGTGACATACTATGTCCATATGCTGAATCTGGTTTCGATTGCAAATCTCCTTGAAAATTTTAATATGATCTTTTGTTGTTCATAATTCTCCATAGATGAACTATGGGCAAAATTTTTTAGTATTTTTGGGCAACTCATGTAATGGAATGGTTAGATTCAAAGGTGAACTTTGGGCATTGAAGAAAGAAATGGTGTAAAGTAATGGGAATGTGTGAAGTAGAATGTAAAGCAAACAATGATGCTGGGATGTGTAATATCAATGGGTGGAATTCTTGGTATCCCTTTATCACTACATTGTTTGCAGAAGTAGGTAAGCTCAAGAAACTTGTGTGTACTTGGTGAAGATCTTAATGCTCATTTAAATGGAGATTCTGGATCAAAACCCTCCAGTTTGCATCAATTCTAGAAAAAAGCCCACCTCTACAGAAGTACACTTTCTGAATTTTCTAAATTTTGCACACCATAGAGTTTTGTGCACCTATGCACCTGCATAGCTATGGACTTGCATAGCTGTGGACCTACATACCTGTAGAGTTGCAAAGCTGTAAACCTAAATTTCTCAAAAACTTGGGAAATTTTTTCTGAACTTTTTGAAGTGTAGATTATTATAGAAGTACAAAATTTCAAAAATTAACAAATTTTCCTCTGCGAGAGTTAAAAGGGGCCCTCTTCTAGTGCCACTTCTGTTGGGTGGTCATTGTGCACGAGGCCAATGGTAGGAATTCATTGCACAATTCCTCTCTTGAAAAACTAATCCTTTTGAGATCAACCCCAAGGTTCTGTATTTGTCTTGCAACGTACCAAAATTTTCTCAGTTGAAGATAAATGTGATTGTTAACGAGGAGGCCTTTGTTAGTTCTACTATGATCTTAGAATGAAGTGAATCTATTTGCTGTCTCAAAATCACACACAAAAGAACAATATTCTTTTGTATTTTTTGGTTTTTCAATGAATGCAATCTAACAATGCAACTAAAATAAGTTCCTATCCTAACAAGGTGTTAGCAAAGAAAATAATGATACTGAAAGTAAATAACATGAAATTGAAATCCTAACAGACATAAGCTACCAAAAACAACATGCTATGAGTTAAACTTTTGAAGAAATCAATAGGAAACCAATGAAAATAGGAGTAGCACTTCCTAGAATCCACTGATGCAATCGTTGATGAAAAATTTCAATAACTGAATGATGTTTCACTCTTCATCAATTCACAAGGCCACATAAAATGCGCTTATGCAAAACAAAGAGTTATGCAGGCACACTTTGTGATCTCTCCTCAAGATAGATATGTTAGCAAAATTTGTAAATCTATAGCAAACACCAGAACTAAAAGATTGCACAACCAAAAACAACACAATAAACCTTTGGCTCAATCACAAGTCCATAAACAAAATTCATAAAACAATGACACATTCAAGAAAGAATGACTACACTCCAAATGCAAGCACCAAAAGCATAATTTTATTGCATAAAAATGGTGGCCCTTGTTACATATTACAATGGGGTATTTATAAGAAATTGTCTCCTCAATTTTTATTGAGAGTGATAGATATCTTCATGCAATAAAATGCTTTTAAAACATTAAAACAAACTAAATATATACAGACTAACAATTAATTTGGTGCTTAGAGGGACTCCATCCATATTTTATTAATTAATTGGATGCATGACCCCTTTACATGTCAAAACCAAAGAAAAAAAGAAAGAGAAAGTAGGAGGAAGCCTTCAATCAAAGTAGGAGTGTTAGGAGCTGCAAAAAATAGAAGTTGCTCCTTTACTAAGTGCGTGTCAAAGTTAAATTGTCATGAGAATGCATTATTGATGCATGGAAAGTGTTATTTTTGGAACAAGCAGTTAACTATCATCACATATTTGATTTTTAAAGCAATGGACCTATGTACCTACACACCTATAGAGATGTGGACCTATGGACTTGCACACCTTGGAAGCTCAATTTGCCAAAAAATTGAAGTTCTCAGTTTTGAAAATAATTTCTGTATTTTTCTCAAATGGGGTTTTAGATCACTTTTTGTGTACATAATTTGCCCCTTTTTGATGATTGATACCCTATTTATAGCCAATCAATTTCATAAACTTGAACTCCTTCTACTTCTTCAATCTAAAATACCAAGGCAGTTGCATTGAATCTTGTCATTAATAACTGCATACGTTGAGCAACCTATTCTGCTTCATGTGTCCATCCTTTATATCTTCGACCTTTTTCTTCTCTCCAACTACCCTATCCTTGTCAGCTAGAAACCAAGTGATCCAGATTATCCAAAATGATCAAGTTTTTGAAACTTTTCATATTTTTTCACAAGTTTTTCTAGGCATTTTTTAATGGCTTTTTCAAAGGCCTTCTACTCAAAATTTGAAATTGAAACCTCCATTGGTCCCTAAAACTAGGCAACTTGTGCTCAATATTTTAGGGACTAAAATTATATCTTCAATTCTTCTTTCCAATCGTGTAAACGATTCTGCATTCTGAGCTCCGAGTCAAAAGTTATGACCCCAACAAGTTAAGGATACCTTTTTACCTACAAAAGAAGCAAACATTCATCTGGAGAGTCAAAAGTTCTTAATCAATAAGCCCTAACATGACAAAAAATACTAAGAACATAAAAAAAAATCACAAAAACTTGCAAAAATGTCATTTTAGCCTTCGGTAAGAAAAAAAGAGTGTACCAAGTGCACCTTAGAGGTGTACTAGGTGTGGAGGATGTGTGGACATGCATGTGCAGTGTGGCTTAGTAGCACACATGGTGTATACATAGTGTGCGGCACCATTCTTCAAGGGAACACAATGCTTTTTTTTCATGGGTGTGTGGCACCAGATTTGGAAGGGCATGCATAGCATGTATGGGTGTGGCACGACACAGGAGCACATATGGATGTGGTGTAGTGCACATAGTGCATGCAGATGTGATGTGGTGAAAGTAGTGCTTGAAGTGTTTAGCATGTGCATACTCATGGATCTCAGTGCACAACACATTGTGGGTGCGTGCTTTTTAATTTCCTTTTTTTATTTTTCAAATTTTCTATGTTTTTGTGTTTTTCTTATTTTCTAATTTTTTTGAATTTTGGACTGCAAAACTTTAACTCTAATAAAAATTTCTTCTCCCAACTCTTACTATGAGTCTGGGAGTTGAAAAAAGGTAGGGGGTGCCCATCCTTAGTGAGGAATGGGGCGTGTGTTGTGGGTCACACCACAACAAGTATCCCAAGGAAGTCTGAAAATGGACAAGAGGAAAGTAGAGACAATCTTAAGCTGGCCTACTCCTAAATATGAAATTGAGGTTAGAAGTTTTCATAGCCTTGCACAATTTTATAGAAAATTTGTGAGAAGGTTTAGAGAGATTTTTGTACCCATGAATGATGCCATCAAAGGAAGCATGAAAACCAACTTCACATGGACCAAGGCCATAGATGAACATTTTGAGAGATTGAAGAAGGAAGTGGAAACTCAACTAGTGTTGGTTTTACCTAGTTTTGAGAAGGACTTTGTTGTGGAGTGTGACACTAGTAACATAGAAATTGTAGTAGTTTTAATCTAAGAGGGAAGGCTTGTGGAATTTTTTAGTTAGAGGCTCGATGAAGCTAAGACAAGGTATTTAGTATATGATTTGGAGCTCTATGCACTTGTTCAAGCTCTCAAGAAGTGGAGGTATTACATATTGCCTAAAGATTTTGTTGTCTACACTGACAACCAAGCATTAAGCTTTATCAACTCATAGGAGAAGCTAAGCTTGAGGCATATAAAGTGGATGGATTTCTTGAAATCCTATACTCTCACTATTAAACATAAGAAGGGAACCAATCACCAAGTAGTTGATGCTTTGAGCAGGAGGTTCCTGACAGTACAAGAAGTCGAGTCATAGAGCATAGGACTAGAAGGATTCAAGGATTTATATGAGGAGGATACTGATTTTTTTAGAGACCTACAAGGTATGTACTAACTTTGAAAATTATTTCCATAGAGAATTTTCTGAATATACTTTGCAAAATGGGTTATTATACAAGGGTCAATAGTTGTGCATCCCAAGGAGATCTATTAGGGAAAACATCATACAAGAGAAGCACAATAGAAGAATTAGTGGGAATTTCGGCATTAACAAGACCTTAGACCTTGTGTAAAGGTTCTACTACTAGCCTAAGATATAAATTGATGCAATGAGGTATGTGAAAGAATGTAGTATATGCCAGAAGTCAAAGGGGACCTCATCTAATGTAGATTCTACCAGCCACTACCCATTCTTGATAAACTTTGTGAATGCATCAACATGGACTTCTTAGTGAGATTACCAAGCACTAGGACAAGGTTGGATAGTGTATTTGTGGTAGTAGATAGGCTCAATAAAATGAGCCATTTCATCCCATGTAAAGCAACACATGATGAAAGAAACATAGCCAGTCTTTTCTTTAAGGAGGTGGCCATAATACATGATTTACCAAGGAGCATAATTATTGACAGATGTATCAAGTTTATGGGGCACTTTTGGAAGGCCTTATGGAAAATGTTGGGAAAAAACCTATCCCATAGCTTTTCCTACCATACCCAAATAGATGGGTAGACAAAGGTCATCAATTGGGTCCTAGGAAACCTCTTAAGATGTCTCACTAAAGAGTATGGGAAAAGTTGGGAAAAAGTCATTCCTTAGGAAGAATTTACCTTAAATGATAAAAAGAATAGGATAACATGGTTAAGACCTTTTCAAATAGTGTATAAGATTCATCCAAGAGGCATAGTGGAGTTAATGGACCTATTGGGCCATGACAATGACAATTGAATAATAGATGACTTTGTTCAGTCTATGAAAGAGGTGCATGATCAGAATAAGAAAAATTTTATGGAGGCAAATCAAAAGTTGAATGAGAAGGATGGGGGGAGAAGAGAGCTACAATTTCAAGTGGGAGATTGGGTGATGGTGTACTTGAACAAATCTAGACTATAAAAGGGAATCTCTAGTAAGTTACAGATGAAGAGGATTGGGCCTTGCAAAATACTAGCGAAGTATGGACCCAATGCCTATAAGGTAAACATACCAAGGATATGGCTATCTATCCCATATTTAATGTTAAAGACCTAACACCTTACAAGGGTCCAAAGGTAAATGAGGTAGACTATTAGGAAGAGTGAAAAAGAGTAAAAGAAACAAAGTTTTTAAGGAACATATGGTGAATTGGTTAGATAAACCCTAAGCTAAAGAAAATTGGATTGCTAAGAGTGACTTCAAGAAGCATGACATTAGCTAGGATTTCCTCTCTCCAACAATACTTTAGGCTCCTACTTGCAGGGGGAGAATGGTGTAGGAGTACCTAGGGTAAGGTATAACCCTAACTAATTTTTTTATTTGTAAATAGTCTAACCAAGCATTTAGAAAATAATGAATACATATAAAGTCCCAAGATAGGTTTAAGAGGTGTGGTTAGGTACGATTTGAGTTTGAGTCAAGCTTTTACGAATTATATCCTAATAGGAAAAAATATGTAGAAATACCTAGAAAAGGGTAAAGAAGTGTTCAAAATAGTTCCTTAGGTGGTTTAGGTTCATTTTATGAGGTTTACAAAGAAACTAGTCATGTTTGAAGGCTTAACTTGCAGAATTGCAAAAGTTGTCAAAATTGCTCATTTACAACTTTGCAATTTTTGCAATTTTTTGGATCAAGAAAAATAGGAATTTATGGCTCAAACCAAAGGCCAAGATGGATGGGTGAACATATTTAAACACCTTCCAACTCATAAATAAGGATTGGTTATGCATTTATATGGACAACACGTGATAAGAAAGGATTTTGCTGATAGAAAATAGATTTTTTGAGTTCTATTGAATAATTGGATTGGTTGGCTTACTATTTTGGATGGAATAGCTTCTTGAATACATGTTTTAACTCTATGCATATTTTTTTTTATTTTGAGCATTTACTTTAAAAGGTTTAGAAAATTAGTTAGGTTTGTGTTCCTGTTGTCTAGTTTTGGATAACTAGCACTCAAAAGGCTATGGCTTGAAATTCCATGGTCAAAAAACCATGGCCTTTGAAAATCAAGAAATATCCCCTGTATACTATGTATATAATTTTTTTCTTTTTTTTGGAAGTCAAGTACTTATTTTTACAAGTGATCCCTGGACAAGCAAGGAAGTCTTGGCAAGGTGCAATGAAGGCTTGGAATTGATATTCAACATGAACAAAGGATTGGCATGTACCAATTAGGTATGGGAAATAATAGAGTAGAGTGTTAGGTGTCATATTTGAGCATTTGGTGAGAGTTTTGTTTTCATTTCTCATAAAACCATCAAAATAGAGGTAAACAGAATTGTACAATACAGACACCATGGAGACCTAAGATCTAATAATATTTGAGCTTAGATCATTAGAAATAAAATTCTTGAAGACATCAATGGGCCTTGTTAAGTGTTTTTGTGAGTTAAAGAAGGTTCCTTGTTTCTAAGAGGGCCAATAGAGGCTCTTAGTGTAACATGAGAAAACATGGCAAGATAGGTTTGTGAGTGTGTGAAACTCAGAAAAAGCATATAGAATGACATGAAAGGTGACAAGAACCATAGAGAGAGGGTGTAAACTTGATTTTGGCCCTTTGGGTGCATTTGGGGGAATTTTTTCCCTTTAGGTCAAAAGGTGCACTTTAGAGATTTAAAGGAAGGATATGGAAACTTGAATTAATTGGAGAGTTTCTTGGTGAAAGGGGATTGGGAAGGAGTCCTCTAGGTAGGGGTTTGGAATAGTAACCCTAGATTGTCTAGGATCAGCCTTGGTAGAACAAGAAATCTCTAAAGTGGAGAAACTCCCCATCAGTATGTAATGATGAGTTCCCTTCTAAATTGCAACATATCATAGCTCTCTTGTAATAGGATTATAAGGTCATCCCTAAATTTTTGAAGAATAATATCCAGGTTCCCTAATAGGACATCATCAAATAACTCTTGAAAAAGAGTGGAAATAATGTTATGATCAACACAGAAGTGATGCACTACTATTATAAACATAGAAATAATTTATAGGTTGGACTGACTTTTTAAGGGTAGGTTATATATTGAGTCCTAAGACATACTAGGATGACTCTCCATATAACCATATTCCCAACTTTGATGATCTACATAATTCTTTCAATTTTTATAGGCCTATCAAAAGCCATATGTCAGGAATGACATAAGAGCTTAATCAAAGTATCCATGGTGAGATGTATGACCAAAATAGGAACCACCCAAAATAAATAAGGATAGGAAAGAATGTCACCCTATCATTATAAATGCATTAAAGGTTCATGTTCTAGTAAGAGAACCAAAACTGAACGAGAACTACATTCCACTCCAAGAATTAAATACAAATTGCAATTGTAAAATCTAGGGAGTGACATCATGAAAAGAAGACAAGATTATAAACAATAAAAATGGTACCCAGCAAGGGAAGTAATAATGAAAGAAAGTCACCAAAAGGAAAATAATTTTGAAATAACTAGAAGGAAGAAAGTCTAGGAGGAAGAGGGATTACCTGTCACCTTGCTAGATGATATAAATAAAATTCATAGAGATAGAATAAAAGAAAAGAAAATAATTGGGGATGAAGCTCAAGGTGGGAAATGATGAGGATAAAGGATAGTTTCCTCCTTTCAATTAGCTCCCCCATTGGAAAGTTTATTATCCATATCATTGCCCTCTCAATAGATGTGATAATGTTAAGTTTTTGATGTTTTTGAATAAATCTAAAGCCTTAGTTAAAATATAATTTAATCTCCAATTGAGAAAAGAAGTAATCCTAAATGTATTTACCACAATTGTAGAATCATCTTCAATTTCAGCCTAGTTTAGATTCAGTTTAATGAAAAACCATAACTCTTCAACAAGGGCCTTAAATTAAGCTTCCTTATTGGTGGCCTTATCTATGGTTTTTATACTTTGATCTAGAAGTTCACCTTTACAATTATGGATAAAAAATCTTATCTTAAATCTATTCCTAGGTTTCCCTTTGAGGCCCCATTAAAGTTCTATTTTACCCAGTATTCAAGTAGTGAATTCTATTTGCAAAGAGCTTTACTAATTTTACTTTCTCCACCATCTTTACTAGAGAAGCTAGGTAGTTTTAGACCTATCCATTTGTTTCTTATTTTTTCATCCGAAATAAACATATATTTTGATGTGACAATAAGGTTTAATAGTTTTCCATTGAGGCTTTCTATGATAAGAGCCTCTATTTTTAGGTAAGCTTCTGCCAAGAGATAATAGAATTTTTATAGATCCTTCTATTACATTCCTTCCATAATTTCTAAATAATTATGAAGGAGAAATAGTAAAAAAACCAAGGAAGATGCTTCACAAATAAAATTTTGACCAACATAAATGCATAAGGGCTGGAATCAAATTAGAACAAGTGAGCTTATAGTTCAATTTAGTGCATTTGAACCAATACCATAGTTTAGATGAGCAGGGGAAATTGAGAAGGATGTAATCCACATCTTTCTCAAAGGAATTACATAGAAGAAAACTATGAGGACCTTCAAAACCAATCCTTGTAATTCTATCTATGGTCAAAATTATTTTATTAAGTTCTAGCCATGACAAGGCCACATCTTTCGGTAAATATAGAGGGTCCCAACACAAGGAATATGTAAGTTCCACCTTAGGGTGGTATTTTAGATTAGTTAAATAGTTGTAACCATCCCTAGTTTTATATTCTACATGTTTGGAACCATCCCAAATATGCATATCTTCTAATCATATAAAGGTAATATTTCTATGTTTTTAAATATTCATTTGAACTAATTCTTCTCCTTTGGGGTATGTATGATAGAGAATGATTTCCACTTCTATCCAAGTGAGGAATCATTTTCTTTCTCTATGTAATTGATTAGGAAAAGCCCTAATCTATCTTCTAGGATAGATCTAGTAGAAGGAATTTTCATAAGTTTACTAATAATTGGATAACCACCTCAAGGGTCCATCTAGAAATGTATTTGATCTCCTTTTCCAATTTTCCAAATGCCCTTATTTGAGATGAATTGTCTACAAGTTATAATAAAGTTCCATAAGTGAGGTTACCATTAGGTTGTAGACATTTTTTGAATAATGTTCTAGCCCATTTACTGTGAGGACATCAGATCATTCTCTAGATCAACTTAACTCCTAAAGCGATAACCTGATCCTTCAAATTCTTAATGCCAAAGCCATATTCTTTCTTAGAGCAACAAAAATTATCCCAAGACAGTACTTAAATTTTCTTTTTATGTTCTAATCCTTTCCATAAATATTTTATTAAATTTTTATTGAGGTCATCTCTTATTTTTGTTGGTATCTTTAGCACTAATAATTAGTAGATTGGCACAGTGGATAGAATTGACTTAAGCATAGTGATTCTACCAACCAGTGACAAATACTTTGATATCTATGACTAAATTCTTATCTTAACCTTTCTAGTGAAGGCATCCTAGATAGATTCCTTTTCTTTCCTTGTTCAAGGTAAACACCAAGGAAGTTGTGTGGCAAGGTAGCCTTCTTAATATTTATGATCTTTCTAATATCCCATTTATGGGCAAGAAAAGTGTTGAAATAGAAGATTTTAGGCTTAGATAGGTTAATTTCCTAGCCTAATGCTCATATATAAGAATGAAGGAAACCTTTTAAGCCATATAATACTTTAGCACTAACTTCCCCATATAACATGGTTGTTGAAAAGTACAATTGGATTTTTTTTGTTTTGTCATTGATGTCATATATACTAATGAGACATGTTTCTATCTAATCTAAATGTCATATCTATTTTGATTAATGAAGAGGATTTGAAAGATTGTTCATAATAGTAGAACCTAAGAGGAAACATTTAGTTATGAAAAGGAAGATACAAGGGAATTTTGATTAGTTAGACTCTGACACGACAAAGTAAATTTGTATATCATTAATGTAAAACTTAACTGAGCAATAGAGAAAAGTCTAAGGAATGTCAAGTGATGCTAGTGCAAATAGTGCCACAATAAGTGCTTAGAAAATTTAATGTTGACCAAGGATCAATATCAATTGAGGAAGCTAGTTGATGCTGAGCCAAGAAGTTCTATATAGACCAAGTGATTAAGTGATGAACGAGTGTCTGAACTTAGTTATTGTTGGGTAACAGTATTTTGATTGCATTTGAGAAATAATGATTTCTAGCTAACTTAGTTTATTTCTTGGGATATAGATGATACACTAGGTTTTTTCCTAATTATTAATTTTAGTTATTTTTTTGACATCTCCTTTTTTTCTACTATTGTGAAAGAATTTTATGTTTTTTTCATCCTCACTTAACCATGTTTCATGAGATTTTTGTTTCCTATATATCTCTTCTTTGGCCAAAATTTCCTCTAGTGTCAGAGTTAGGTTTCTTTCTTTGAAATATAAAGCCACATACATATTGCTTATCATAACTTATGAGTTAGTGCATGCTAGGTCTACTTCTAAATCCCTCTTGATTTCAAAGATGTTACCAAAGTTTATTGTTCTCTAGCAAATAAGGTTTCATTTTATTATTTTTAGTTTCTCGAGATCCTTATACAATATGGACCCTATAACTTTCACATTAACCCACTAATGTTCTAGAGTTGGAATCAAAGTATAATTATTGAACCACATTAATTTGAACTTAAATAGGTTTCTATCTATGGTATCTTCACTTTCTACTCAAAGGAGGACTGAGTAATGGTTTGATCCTGAGAAAGGTATGGTTTTTGATATCATTAGAGAAGCTACTCTAGGAAAGTTTCCTAAGACCAAGAATCTATCAAGTTTATTTTCTATCTCACTAAAGCCTTGTCTTATATTATTCCAAGTGAAGGAGTTTTCTTTGGATTTAATTTATAAAAATGCCCATCTATTCAACTAGTTGTTAAAATCAAGTGATGCTTGGGGAAATTTTGAGAGGCCCACAATTTGTCTGAGGAAGATGTAATAGCATTGAAATATCCCCCCAAAATACATTGGAAAAATGAGGATTTCAAGAAAAAATTTATCTCCAGCCATAGGAATCTCTTATTAGCTGAAGGAGTTGGGCCATAAGCATTGAGAAGAGTTTTTGAGGATCCTAGATATTGACATAAGCTGACATCCAATGTATTTCCCCTCTAAGAGGTATAAATAGATAAAGTGTTCTTGATTATATCTGACCCTCTTAAGGCCCTTATGGTAGGGCATCCAATAATCTTCTTGAAACTAAGTTTATTGCCAAAGATATGGAGCTCATCTTGATTCATTTTAGTCTGTTGGATCATAATAATATCAAATTTTTATTAAGGAAAAACTTCAATAAGCATAATTTTTTAGGGGCATTTAATCTCGTAACATTCCATGTAATAATCTTCATTTTTTTATGGGAAGGTTCTTCCACTTCCTTGCATCAAACATTGTAGTAATTTTGGTTTGACCATAGGCCTCAACATATTGAGACTTGAGTTCATTCAAATATTTCCTCCCTCATTTTTTTGGCATCCTACTCAAATTTTCAGAGACCCTTAGATCCAAATATTGTTCTACACCACAAAGATTATCCTTATTTTTTAGACTAATTAAATCATTTTAAGGTCTTCTTGGGTATACACTTCACCCCAAATTTTCAAAAATTTGTTGATGGTTTTTTCTTTCTAAATTGTTAGACCTTCTTGAATGGGCTCCTCTACAGACATGTTGATAAGAGTTTATTAATTTGTGAACATAAAGCTTATTTTTCCTCCTCACTTATCCTAGGACTGTAGGAGCCCTCATTATCTATGAATAGAGTCTCCTTCTTTTCTATTTCTAGAGAAGACATTACCTTGGGTATTAAGCTGGGATGATGATAAATAGGAGGGATGTCCAAGGAAAGATAAAACACATTATTTCCTTTCATGTAAGAATAGAGGATAGACTACCTTAAAACCATACCGAACTCCTATTCTTAGAAGTTGCATGTGTAAGACTTGGAAAAATATGCTCTCAAGATGAAGATTAATTATCTAAAATAATGAAGCCTCCTACATTAGGATTGAAAGAAATTTTCAATAATGGATTAGGAATAGGGACTTCCTAATCAATCATGGGCATATCATGGATCTTGGAGTCAGAAAATGGAGCCTTAGTAGTTACATGTTTAGATTGCAAATTAAGATGAGGGGGATGATTATTAATGGGTTCCTCCATAGGGGTCGAATGACCAACTTTTTTCTAGTAGGTCCAAGAAAAATTAATTTTTTGAAAGATTACATTAGGATTTTCCTCATAAGGAAGCCATAGAAGGAATCCCTTGCAAAATTTTGAGTAAATTTTAGGATAGAGGTAGTAGATGGAATGATTAGTAATAATTCTCATAGGTTTCAAGGATGCCTCCCTAATCTTGAGGTCAACCAATATTTTGACCTCTATAGAGGCAACATAATTTTCCATAAAACACCTAAATCCTTTGAGGGAATCCCTAATTTGTTAGAGTATATTTCATTATTGAACTCCTAGGATTTTTTTGAAGGATACCCATTTCAAAATAGTTTGATCATTTAAGGTTTGACAGTTAAAATTTTGTTTTCATTCAAAGAACTTAACATGTTGGCCTTCTAAAATGAATGGATTATTGAAAAGAAAAGGAAAATATTTGAAAGGTGACAATGATGTTTATGATGATGAACTTGATGAACTTGAAGAAATGATAGCAAGAAGACTTCCAAGAGGTAGAATAAACTACAAAGGTAAACTTCCTATAATTTGTTTTCTATGTAATGAAAATTGTCACTTGCTACAAGATGTCCTAATAGAGAAAAGAATGATGAAAGAAGGGAAAGAAACTAGAAAGGAAGAAGAGATAACCAAGACAATAGAAGACATAGAGACTACAAAGAAAAAGGTAAGAAATCATGTGATATTTCTGAAGAACAAAGTGATAATGAATCAAAAAGTAATGATTAAGAAGTTGTTTTTGTTGCTATGAAAGAAGACTTTATTAAAGATGAGAAAAATTCATTAATCTCTTATGTAAGTAAATGTGTTAGTTGGATAGCTAATAGTGGTTGTTCACATCACATGTGATGCAGTGCAAGGTAGTCGAATCCCCAAAGGAGATTTCCTATTCCCAAACAAATAAGCACACAATGAAAACAGAACAACAAGGCAAGATCTGATGCCAAATCACAACTATTTTTTTTTATAAAATAACATATTGCATGCAATGTGTTGGGTTATAAAGTCTTCCTAGATATGGCCAAATAGAAAGAAAGTAATAGTTCTGCAAGATCCCTCAATATCTAATCCAACCCTAGCTAGTCCAGATCCACAACTAGATAAGAACACCAAGAAGAATCCACACTGGTACCCTTAGACCCACCAAGAAATCCTTTGGTTCTCAAGTTGTAGCTACTAGCTCTTCAAAATTCACATTTATATGTCATCCTCTTCTCCAAGCTGGATGACAATAATAATTATCCTAAACCCTTAAAAATCCCCCTACTTATAGCCAACTAAGCCACAAGTTAGCCTAGCTCATTAAAATTTAAATTAAATCCCTCAAGTTAAATATATGTCAAGCCACAAGTCAGCCACAACACAAATTAAATACCCAGACAAAATTAAATGTGTGTTGCCTTACTTTTTGTTCTCTAACTGATTGGCAAAAGTGACTTCTTATGTATAAGTGAAAAGAACATATTTTCATTTTCATTTGAGTCTAAGTCTAAGTCCATTTAGGTAAGTAAAATCTCTGTCAAATTTTCCCTTTTCTCCCTCTTCTCATTTATAACTAGGTGGGTTTTAATTTTTTTGAGTGATCTTATAGTTAGATTAATGCCTAGTCTGATAGAGATTCAATTTACTCATTCAAAGATCAACTACATTCCAGATCTATTTACAACGTATCACTGTTTAAAAAATTAATACTAGAAGAAATTATGGAATTGCCTTCTCCTCGATAGTTTTCCTACCCATGAGGGTGATTTCCTATGAAAGGAACTAAATTATGTATGTGGATAAAAAACATGCAAGTAACAAAGCATACTATAGTAAATCAATATTTCAATTTACAATTACAACTCCCAAATATTGTTTAGATTAATTGTGGCCCACATGATTGATCTTGGTGGAAAACCCAAAACTAGCTTCTCTTAGTTTTCAACCCATGAAGTTAGTTTTTTGAAAAGGTAGTATGGAATGAAAAGGGGATGTTAATTAGTCCTCAAAAGGGTCTCTATACCTTATTTAGAAATTCCTGACTTTGAGAAAGGAAATTGTCCAAAATCTGACTAAAAAAGGAAACATTAGTGCAAAAATAGAAACTATCTTCTCCTTAGCAGGTTTTCAACCCATGAGGACAGTTTCTAGAATTTTGAAGAAAAATCAAGTTAATGATCGAGTTTGATTCACAAGTTGTATTTAGAGCATGTTAGAATGATACTAAAGAAAATTGAATCATTATGGAAAATAAATGATAGTCAAGATCTCAATTGGTGAACATTCTTCCATGGGGTACCCTAACCGTAACTTTCTAAAACCTAAGAAAAATGGAAAAGTAAGTAGTGTCTTTATAGAAAGTTATCATTGAGTTCAAAAAAATAGTGAAAAGACCCCTAAGAGCTCCATTGAGATTTCACATTTACTACTCAATGGGTATTTCCTTAAATTCCATCTATGTGGTGCAAATTTTGAAGAACAACGGATGAATCAAGGCTCTCATATATAGATACATAGACAGTTGAATGAGATAATGATTTTTCTTTGAACTATTATTCTATTAATGTGCATAGCTTTTGAGAAACCAATGATTTTTGCATTCATTATTCCTTTCATCTCTTTGATTCAACTCTTGTTCCCAAAATCATGGCAACTAGGGTCATGGGTTTTGATGGGTTAGCTAGAATTAAATCCCAATTGCAAAATTTCATAGATACTTCTCTTTACTTCTATGACATGGAGGATTTTCAAAAGAGAGTGAATTTTTAATGGATTCATCCCTTCATCAAGAAACTCCAAGGATGTAGCTTAGTTAAGGTTGCTAGTTTTTTGATTGTATTTCAAGCCCCACAGCTTTTTACAAGTGTATACATCATTACAATTCAAAGACAAGGAAAATTGTCTTGCCTAATGACATAGAGTTAATTTGAATTGATAGGAAAACTGTAGTAAATTGCCTCCACATGCCAAAATGGGAAAAATTCTTCGACTTGACCTTTGGGGGAGTCATTTTAGAGTTCTCCACAAAGAAGATGATCTGGAGGAAAGAAATCACACAGACATGGTTTCAAAAACCATGGGGTGCTAAGAGTAAAGTTCCTAAAACCTTGTTTGGGACCAACCTAAAACCAAATATTATTGATATTTTGGTCCTCCTACATAAGTTGAAAGGTGAGGTAGAATCCATGAATTTTGTTGAGTGTTATTTCTTTTTAGTACAAGTCATTTGCTCAAACACTCAATACACTGATTGGGCTCAAGAGGTAAGAAAAATTCTGTCCAATGCTCTTTAGGTGGCCAAATTTTACAATACATCCTATATGTCTTCTATCCTAATTTACATGTTGGCCTTCTTGCAACTATGGCTAGGCCTCCCAAGATTAGACATTTTTCCTAATGATGTGAAACCTTATGAATTTTATCCATGCTTACAATTATAGAATAATTATGTAGAGTATGTGAAAGTAAATGATGCATTTACTATGAGGATTTTGAGGAAGCTACAAGGATGCCCAAGGACAAGATTCAATCCTAAAGCCATAGCTGCTATCAACTAGTTTGGGAGTTATTTCATTCAAGTCTTATCTTTCTCTTATTTGCATCTTGCAACCTTTGACATTCCCCTTGAAGCGACCAAGGTATCCTAGTGACATGCTCATATTGATTGAGATTGTGTGAGAATCCTTTCAAGTGAACATATTGAGTGGGAGCTTCAAGAAGAAAGTATACAAATTTCCCATGAAGGTGGGGGCTTTAAGCTAGGACACTCACTCTGATGCTAAAAACATGTTGAAGGTGTTTGAGAAGAAGTATAAGTTGGACATGTACAAAGTCCAGAGGTGCATGTTTGACCCAAATGGGTATGTTAGAGATTTTTTTCAGATAGGAAGTATAATAAAGCACATCACCACCATTGAAGGTTATTGGGTTGACTAAAAAGATGAGTTTGAGAGTTGTGATTGAGCCTTCACCAAATTGACAGTTAATCAGGTGAAGATATACAAAGTTAACATTGATGTAGAAGGGGTGGAAGATGATGACCAAAATATGGATAGCAAAACTTACCTGGCTAAGTTCAGAAGCACTCCCATAAGCTCAAAGCCTTATGAAGACACTAGGGAGGAGCTAGATGTAATGATGGCTTGAATCTTCAAGAGGACCAAAAAATGGGTCGAATGGACCATAGCTAGAGAAGTTAGAGAAAAGAAACATTTGCTCAAGCTTCCCCAAAGGTAGCTGTGGCCTCCTCTTTTTAGTGTGATGCATCAGGTGTGACCTTGCCTATCACTCAAGGGCTCACTCAACCATTAGGTAGAGGTGACCAATCTCCTGATAAGAGCATTCCTCTTGCTAAAACTTGCCAAGATAGTTTTGTACTATTAATTGGAATAGATATAAAAGAGGAGAAGAAGAAAGTCAAAGAGTTGAGGGATAGTGTAGTCACAGTGGCTCTCTCCCCTAGCAATAGCCCTATACCATCTATAAATACTCCATTACTCCAACCAAGTAGCCCCCAAGTACAAGTGGTCAATCTTGGAGATGGTGGGAGTAGTGAGAGCGAGTCCACAGAATTTGATGAAGATGAAAAGAAGCCAATAGAAAAAGAGAAGGGCCCTAAAATTTTGAAGCTTATTTCTCGGGCTCTAAAGAATCCTTTCTCCTCAACCACTAGGACATTGACTCTAGTAAAGAGGAATTTTTTTAGAATAGATACCCTTGGTACAAAATTTAAGGTAATTGGTACTGAGTCATGTCTTGAAAATACCCTAGATAGAAAGAGAAAGTGGATAGAGGAAGGAGTCCTAAACAAAGAAACCTTGTCTCTAGCTATTCACTCTAGATTAGCTTTGAGAAAGATCAAGAAATAGAAGACTATTGATTCTCAGATGGAATCCTAGTATAAGGCACCTAACTATGGAGATTGTGATACCCAACAAGGAGGGAAGGATTCAAGATTTGACTACTAGTGATTTCACCTTGCAATCTCTAGACCTTGGAGAAGTCAAGCATGACACTAAGGTGGGCCTATGGAAGTCAACAAATGAGGTGATTGAGGAAGAGTTAGAAGGCCTTGAGCTTGCTAAAGTCTGAATGAAAGCTGAGATCCATGAACTTAATCATATCACAAGCAGTTGGTTTCTTGCTAGCAAGCATATCTGGAGTTTCTCCCACTAGTGATCATATAGCCATGGATGTCTAGGATATTATTTCTCATTTGCAAGAAGACAAACATTTTAGAGAAATTGGTAGAGAGTGGGGTGAGAAATTTAAGTCTAAAGGACATGAAGTTATAGAACAACTAGGAAATGCAATATTAAGACTAGAGATGGAGAAAACCAATATATCTGCCAATAGGTCCACTTTTTCAGCCGAGAGAGTAAAGAGCAAAGATTTCATCTCTCTCCTAAATATGATCATTTAGATGAAGATTGATTAAGTTTTAGAAGCTAAAATCCTACCAAAGGGAGATGAGGCTTTATTTGAATGGTTGTAGAGTCTACAATTTAAGGCTGAGATTATCATGGCAGAACAAGATGGGCTAAAGATAATAGACATCAAAGTAATAGAGGAACAAGAGCAATATTATGTTTTGCTTAATGGCTTGCATCCTAATTCTTAGAATAGTGGACAAGGAAAAGGGCCAATGGGAGTTTCTTTGATGAAGAAGAACTTTTCCAATTATCTAGGCAGTTTGATGGATAAGTCTACCACTCCTTTGAATAGAGTGTCAAATATCTAAAAGCTTAGTAGATCTATACACATGGCTATGAAAATGATGCAAGAGAGGTTAAGTGTAATTAAAGATCTAGAAAGGGAGAATTCCAAGTGGCTTTCAAGATATATGAATGTCCATTTTCACAGACATGAGGAATTGATCCCAATCATTGTTGTCACTAAAACCTACAAAGAAAAGTTAGAAAAAGGAAAGAAGGTGAAGTGACTTATCCCCTTTCATATTTTTGATGTAAGAATTATAACTAATAATTGGTTTCTTTCTATGTGTCAATTTTGAGGAGATGAACTGATTTATCTCATTTTGTAATGGTCATCTCAGAATCCTATATGTACTAAAATGCAAGATTAATAAAAGGTTGACTAATTTTTGGTGTGAAATACTTCATGTTGTAGAGACAAGCTGGGTGTATTTTATATCGATAATTTTTTGTTTCGTTTGTTTTCATTTTAATTTCATGTTTCTCTTTTGGTTTGAATTGAGTCAAGGAATGAATAGAGTTTTATTCCCCTATTTTGAAACAATGAGGCGAAGATAATAGTATTTTTATTGGAAGTTCAAGAGAAATTATTTTTTCGTGTTTTCCTTTCAAGTTAGTCTTTCCCATTCTTAGAATTAGAAGCTTTCTAATATCAGTTTAGTTGTAGATAGAATCCATTGCTGAATTGTTAAACTTTGTGGGTTTATAAGATGTGTGAATCCATAAATTTAACTGATCCTAAGACTCAAATCCTCATCTAAGTTAGTTCCTATTTATGCCTAACTTGGTTCACCTTTCCTATTCTTAGGTTAAGAAAATATGCCATTTAGAGTTAGGAACAAACATAATTCATTGTAAATTACAAATACAAAAGGGAGCTATACCTAAGAATTTATAGGGAAGTTAGTCACTTGCTAAAAAGTTCCCAACTAAGGTAATCAGGTGTTCTTCACAAATATTGGGCATTCAAAGAGTAAAAGAAAAGAACAATATGTTTACCAACAATGCTAACAGTCTACTCATAGACAACTTGACACCAACAGCAATCAAGACCAAGATCAGTGTCAAAGAGACCAAGCTAAAGATTTGTAAATCCTCGAGCATTGTCGAGCTCCTAGAGCATGTTGAGCACCACAATGCATGTTGAATACCATAGCATACACCAAGCTCCCAATGCATGCTGAGTAAAGTAGTGCATGTCAAGCTCCTAGTATATGTTGGGCTCCTTCAATGATCGAGTCCACAAGAGTTAACCAAAATACCTCCAACCATGCAAGATTACAAGAAAGTGTAGGATTCTCCTACATCAAAAACCCTAGATTCAAAAAGATGTTCTTGGTAGCTAGAAGAACATTTGAGATTCAGCACATAAATCCCAAACTAGTTCTTCACATACATATCCTCCATGTCTTCAATTTGTAGACTCATTCCCTTATTTTTATTTTACTTCTTTGCATTCATCTTTAATGTTCCACAAGTCATTTTACCATGTCAATCTCTAAACTACTCAAAATCCTTCAACCTAACTTAGCTACCAATACTAAGGATCCTCCTATCAAGCTCTTCATTCTGCATTCTACCTACAACCTTTCTCAATAGTAAACACATTCTTGACAAAATCATGCACAACCCTACAATCATACTACCAAGCTCTACCAAGTAACACATGACAACTATTCATGTCCACAATATCATATAATACTTGATCCTTATAGTACACAATTTGGAAATCAATAATGCACTACTCCCTCAATTCCAAAGCATGATCACCTTGAAACCAACCAATCTTATAAGGATAAGGATGTCTCACTCTCCTAAAACCAAGATTATGAACCATATCCTCAGAAAAAAGGTTATCAATACTACCACCATCCACAATCACACTATAGACATTACAACTAGACCTACAATAAGTCCTAAACAAACTAGTCTTCTGATAGGATTCTAGTGTCCTATGAACAACTAGTACTCACTGAGCTAGCAAACTCTCTCCTTGCTTAGGTTGACTATCTTGAACTTCAACTTCATTCACAAGAGAAGCATTTTGACCATGTGGACATTCAAAAGATCTATGTCATTCTTGACCACATCTAAAACAATTACCACCAAACCTAGCTCCACATGTCCTCTCTTCTGATCAACAAGTTTTGATTCACCTTTTGCATTCAGTTTATTCTTTGTTGAGTTATCCCACTTCTCCTTCCCTCTAGCATCACCTTGAATTTTTCTCTTCAATTTACCATCTTCCTTCAAGGCATATTGATAAGCATCCTTGACTAAAGAAATATTCAACATACTAGCCTCATCCTAAATATTGAATCTCAAATGATTAATACATTGAACTACCTTCTTCTTTGACAATTCTCTATGACCAAACCAAATGGTCAACTTGTAGAGCTTGATATAATATTTCATAGACATATCCTTCTATTTTAGGTCCTGCAAATTTCTTAAACAACTCAAGTTCATAATTAGTAGGAATGAACTTAGCCTTCAATTTAGTCACCATTAACCTCCATCTAGTGATCATTTCACCTTCTTCTTCTCAATCTCTTTGTAGTTCTTTCCACCAAAGAGCCACATGATCCTTCAACTTAGTTTGTGCCAACCTTACTTTGAGTGGATAGTCTTCCAATTCACCAATCTAATCAATTAGGTCTTTAGGATTTAAAGTACCTGAGAAATTAGAAACCTCTATCTTATTATTTAGCTTCAACAGAGATATAGGTTTAGCAAACTAACTAGCCCTAGTTCCAATAGGTCTCTCCACATGATTATTTCTTTCCTCACCACTAGAACCAATAACTTGAAAGTCTTGAACGATTTCCTCATAGCCATCTTCAGTATTTGCATTTCTAGGTACACCACCTAATGCACTCACAATTTCAGCAATCATGTCAGTCTTCATCAATGAAATCTCATATCTGAATTCTTCTCCAATCTTTTCTAAGATCCTCTCCTCCAAAACATCACTAAGATCCTCAATTTCCTTAGGGTCCAATATTTTTGGAGGCATCTTACAAATTTTTTGTAAAGCCTCTACAATAAATCACCTTCAATAAGATCCTGGTGCAAACTTCCTCAACTTCAGCACTCGGTCTACACACTCATGAATGACCTTCACTCTAATAAGATCAACAAAATAGATCAATCCTCCCTCTGATAATATTTACCCAAGGGTGTAGTGCAAACTTCCTCAACTTCAACAATCTATGAACACACTTAGGAACAACCTATGCTTTAATACCATCTGGCATAGTGTAAAGTAGGAAAATCCCCAAAGGAAACACCCTAGCCCCTAGAAAATAATTACATATTAGAAGCACAACAAGGCAAGATCTGATACCAAATCACAACTCTTTATTCATAAAATAACTAATTACATGCAATTTGTTGGGCTATAAGGCCTTCCTAGTTACAGTCAAATACAAAGAAAATAATAGTTCTCCAAGATCCCTCAAGATCCAATCCAACCCTAGCTAGTCCAACTCTACAACTAAATAAGAACACCAAGAAGAATCCACACTTGTACTTTTAGTTCCACCAAGCAATCTTGTGGTTCTCAAGCCACAACTACTAGCTCTTCAAAATTTGTATCTATCCTTCATCCTCTTCTCCAAGCTAGATGACAATAATAATGATCCTAAAACCCTAAAAATCCCCCTACTTATACCCAACTAAGGAAAAAATCAGCCCAATTCATTACAAATTAAATTAAATCCCTTACATTAAACATATGTTGTGATACAAGTCAACTACAACACAAATTACATACCCAAAAAAAATTAAATGCTAATAGTTGGCTCATAGACAACTCAACACCAACAAGAACCAAGACCAAGCTTAGTGTTAGAGAGACCAAGCCAAGCATGAGTAAATCTAGAAGCATTTTTAAGCTCTTAGAGCATGTCAAGCAACATTGTTCATGCTAAGCACCATAGTGTATATTGAGCTCCCAATCCATGTCGAGTAACACAGTGTAGGTCGAGCTCCCAATCCATGTCAATTAACACAGTGTATGTTGAGCTCCCAATAGCTTCCAAGCTCCTTTGATGACCGAGTCCACAAAACTTAACCAAATACCTCCAACCATGCAATATTGCAAGCAAGCCTAGGATTCTCCTACATAAACATGATTGGTGATAAAAGTAAATTTGGAACCATGGGACCATACAGGGGTAGTTGTGTTAAGTTTGGCAATGATGCATCATGTCTTGTGAAAGGTAAAGGAATAATAAATTGACTAATAAGATAAAGTGTGATAATATTTATTGGGTTAAAGGACTTCATTATAAATTTTTGATTGTTTGACAATTGAACAAATTAGGATACAAGGTTGAATTCCATCATAAAAAGGCCAAGATATTTGATGTTGATGGTAAACTAATTGGAAGTGGTGATAAAATAAAAGGTAACTTGTTCTATCTGGATTTATCTGATGAGACGTTTTTGGTTGCACAATATGAAGATATATGGCTATGGCATAAAATTTTATGTGATGTGAACTTTAGGAATTTGGGAAACATTAGTAAGATGAAAAGAGTGAGAGGTTTGAAAATTTTGAAGAACCAAATAAATATATGTGTGAATAATGTCAACTGGGAAAAATGATAGTCTAGTTTGAAGATAAAGAAATAATCATCTAATGATATTTTGGAATTGATTCATACTGACCCTTTTGGACCTATTGATTTTAAAAGTTATTATGGAGAGACATATTTCATTCTATTTTTTGATGACTATTCTAGGATGATGATTATGATGCTTAAAGAAAAATTAGACAATTTTTAGTTACTTGACTAGTATTTGGTCAGAATTAAAAATGAAACAAGTAAGAGTCTAAAGTTCTTGAGTTCTAATAGAGGTAAACAATTCATCTCTAAGAAATTCAATATATTTTGCAATGATAGAGGAATTGAAAGGTAGATGTAAGCACCTAGGACCCCTCGCCAAAATAGAATAGATGAAAAGAGAAGTAGGTCAATTATGGATTGTGCTAGAACACTAATGATGGAGAATAATGTATTATATAAATATTGGAGAGAAGATATAAGTACAATAGTTTATACTTTGAACAAAGTGCAAGTAAAGAAATATACAAATGTTACACCCTTTGAACTATGGTATCAATATGTTCCTAATGTGAATTATTTTAAATTTTTTTGAAGAAAATTTTATATAATAAAGGATAATAGAAATAGAAAAATTAATGCTAAAAGTGATGAAGAAATATTCCTAGGATATTGTACAAAAAGAAAATCTTATAAGTGTTTGAATTCTAACACTAAAAAAGTTGTGGAATGTGAAAATGTGAAAGTTGATGAAGATGTAGAAAAGAATGAAGTTGAATGAAAGAAAGAACCTAAAGATTACATCACATTCACATATGTGAATGAATTTTCTTCCTTCACCCTACCTAAGAAAGAGAATAAAGCTACAAATTTGCAACAAAATGTGAATGTCAAGTTGCAGAAGCCAGTTGCTAAGTTATAGACTGTGGATACCAAGCAATAGCAAGATAATGTTGAGGTACATGTAGTAGATGTCATACATTGGGAAGAAAATATCACACATGAAGAATCATAACTAGAGAGACAAAATGAACTTGAAATCATTTTTCAAGATGAACTTATAGAAGAAGAGAGAAGGAAAGAATTTGTACTAGCACAAAATGCAAAAAGACATCATGTACCTTAAAAATTCATTGGAGGTAAATAATTTGGATTTATGACAAGTAAAAGACATAGAAGTGAGACATATTTACTTTGTCAAGTTGAGCCCAAATTAGTAAAAGATTCTTTGGAGCATGAGGATTGAATTAAGGAAATGAATGAATAAATTGAGTAGATAGAGAAGAACAAAACCAGGACTATCGTACCTAGACCTAAGGACAAGAATGTTATTGGAACAAAGTGAGTATTCAGGAACAAGCTAAATGATAAAGGTGAAGTCATAAGGAATAAGAATATATTTTTATGGAAAGGATATGTACAAGACAAAGGAATTTACTATGTCAAAACATTTTCCCTAGTTGCAAGATTAGGACTTAGAGAACTACTTCCCTATTTTTCTTATAAAAAATTTAAGATATACCAAATGGATGTCAAATCTGAATTTATAAATGAAATATTGGAAGAAGAATTTTAGATTGTACAACTAGAAGGATATTTAGATTTGAACAAGAAGAACATGCTATTTATGTTTTACAATGCTTTATATGGTTTGAAAAAAGATCATAGAGGATGGTATTAAAGTTTTCTTAATTATTTGGTGAAGATTATATTTGAGAGAACTAATGATAACAACAATCTATATTCGAAGACTGCTAGTAATAATTAAGTATTGTTATCTAAATTCTTTGTTGATCATATCATATTTGGAGAAAAGGAAACATTATGAAAATAATTTACAAATGAGATGAAGAGGGAATTTGAAATGTCTCTTTTTGGTGAGATAAAATTCTTTGTTAGTTTACAAATATATCAAATGAAGAAAGGTATCTTCACTACTCAATCAAAATATATTAAGGAGATAATAAATTTTTTTGGAATGAAATATTCAAGACTAGTTAGTGCACTCATGGCTATAGTACATAACTTATCTAAGAATGATGATTCTATTGATGTGAACCAAATAATGTAGAGATCAATGAGTGAAACACTAGAATATATTGTTCACAATAAACCTAATATTGCATTAGTAGTTGGAATTTTTGCAATAGTTTTTGCAAGTCCTAAGGAGAATCATATGATGGAAATAAAAAGAATATTAAGATATCTGAAAGGGACATAAGACTATAGATTGTATTACAACAAGAAAAACATGTTTGAACTAAAAGTGTTCGGTGATTCAAATTGGGCATGCAATGTTGATGACAATATAAGACCAAGTGGAGGATACATCTCTCTATGAAAGAGAGTAATCTCATGCACAAGCAAGAAGGAACATTGTATTTCTCAATATACAACTAGAGCTAAATATGTGGTAGGAGCATTGAATTGTAAAACATTATATGAATCAAGCAATTGTTGAAAGGAATGAAGGATGAGACCAATAATCTAGTTGTTATCTATTGTGATAACATTAGTGCTATAAACATATCAAAGAATCTTCTAATGTACACAAAGACTAAGCATATTTCTAATAAGTATCATTACTTGAGAAAGCTATTTCAACACAAGGAAGTGATATTGGAGTATGTGAAATCTAAGGAGAAAATAGCTGATATTTTCACTAAGGAATTATCTAATAATGCTTATGAATATATAAGAGTTAAATTATGTGAAATTTCCCTAGACAAGACTACTAAAGAAAAGATGGAGCTCTGTATCAAATGTGTTGATCAGAATATCTTACAAGTTAATGTAAAAAGACTTACTTTAGGAGCTTCCTAAAGTAGTAAAGGAACAAGGATAGGATATTGTATTATTCATAGACTAGACGATGAATTCATTATTGACATGCATATCTCTACACAATCAAGATGTAAAAGATAAATAAAGTGTTTTTGGAATTGTTGTTAGAGAGAGAGAGAGAGAGAGAGAGAGAGAGAGAGAGAGAGAGAGAGAGAGAGAGAGAGATTGTCAATTACCATAAACTAATAAGAGAAAGAGACTGAGTCACCATATGAAGGGAGAGTATATCAAGCAAGAGAATTTAGTAAGAGATGTTACAAAGAAGGAGAATATATGAAAGGTGTTGCTAGAAATACAAAACAAGTTGATTGATTTCATGGTATCATCATAATAGACGTAGCATATGTATTGTATATTAGAGCTACATCGATGTGAATTAGAATAAAACTAAAAAAGAGAGACTATTGGCCATAGAGCTAAGAATTAGAATGAATCTAAGGATATTATTGAAGATCTGATACTAAACACAGGGGAAGTTTTGTCGATATAGTACATGTTTTGGATTGCATGGTAACTAGAAGTGTTGTAATCAATATCAACGAGTGGGATCGTTGAAAAGTACAATTAGAACAATTATATTGTTGGTATTGGTGTCAAACCTTATTGGTAAGATGCTTTTCTATCTAATTTAAGTTCCATATATAAATGATTGATGAAGAGTATTTGAGAAGTTGTACATGTAACAATAGCACCTAGAAGAAAGGTTGTGTTATGAGACGAAACTACAACAGGTACTTGATTAGTTAGACTTTGAGAAGATAAAGTGATTGTTAAAACAAGCTACAAGTAAAGAAGAAAACTATACTAAAGCCTTGAAGGAGTGATCAAATATTGACCAAATGCATAGGATTTATAGATCTATAGAGAACAAGATTAAGTAACTTGAAGTATATGTTGAGTCATGCTAGTGTCAACTGAGTACCAGTGTATATCTTGAGTAGAAGAAATGTTGATTGACCATTAATATTGATTGAGTGTTAGTATATATTTTTAAAAATAATGTTACTAGTAATCAAGTAATGCAATTATGATGGAGCATCAAACCATAGTGTTGGTTGAGGAAGAACATTTAACAATTTATGAGAAAAGCATGATTTTGAGCTGACACACTTGATTTCTTAGAATATGTAAAACATGTTGAAAATAAGGATGGATGAATTGAAACATTTAAATCAAGGGAAACTATATTCGTGTGTTTCTATGTAAGGATTCAACGAAAAGGTTGGAGAAGTTTTTCGAAGAGAAAAAAGGAGATGAAATGTTGGAAGGATTTGATGAATCTAACCAAACCCTAAGATATTCAATGGCGTTTAAGAGAAAAAAATAAGAATTACTTATTTAAGGAGATACAAGGGCTAACCTAATAAGGTTGGACTAGTTATTGATACTATTTATTGGAAAATATAAGGAGGTTGAAAAGAGTTGTAAAGAGGTAAAGAGTGATTGCTTAAAGGCTCAATAGGATAATCAAAGACAAAGAGGACAATGAAGGCTAGTCAGTGGATTAGCATGTGAGCCAAAATATGATTTGTATTTGTTAGATTAAAACTCATTATTAATTTCTAACCATTGTATCAATGTTGAAATCCTTTAATAAAGGTGGCATTAGATAATGGAATGTTTTAATTCCCTCTAACAAGGCCACTCCTAACATGGTGATTAAGTTTTTTAACAAGGTCACCTTTAATAGTGTCTTTTGTAACCTTTAATAGGGTTGGCTCCTAATAGATATAATTTTAGAATAGTGAAGGATTGGTGACATGTTATAGGTTGTTTTTCCCCAAATTGGGTTTTCACATTAAATCCTAATGTCAAACTTGTGTGGATGTTATTGATGATTATTTATTGTCAGTTTTTTACATTCTATGAGTCTATTGTTATTAGGATAGTGGACTGCTAGTTGATGTTATTAATAATTTGTAATAGAGGTCAATCTAATGGATGTGAATATCTGAAGTAGTTGAAGTATGTTTTTGGTCAATTAGTATATTTGGACCTTAGATAACTAATTCAACCCCCCTACCTCTCATTCATTCTAAACATTCTAACATAATTAAGCAGATGAATGGTTATATTGAGCAATTAGGTGACAATTTTTAGACAATTTTGGATAGGTATTTTGATGAATTCAAAATAAAAATGAAGAATAGGATGAAACTTCCTCACTTAGTTGTTGATCAATATTATGACCACATATGCTCCATGGTAGATACTGGCTACAATTATGCTTGAGAAGTCATGCTGAGAGTGACATTATTGAGACCAATGCGATACAAAATTAATGTTAATAAAGTGTCTACAATAGTAATAATGACAAATTATTAGATGAAATTGATGAGAATGTCAAGTCATTTAGCACATATGAAATTGCAAAGATGAAGATTTTGATGTACACAAAGGTCCCTAAGATGTATGAGAAAAGAAAGGAAACAATTCAAGATCTAGAAGGAAAACTTGGAGAGGAAACCCTACAAATCACTAAAGGAAAAGGTTAAGATTAAAAAAGTGATGATTAAGATGATGAAGAAGATGAATCCAAAGGTAAGGAACTTGTGTTTGTCAAGCCTCGGGTACAAAAGGAAGGAATATTGTGATTTTTGATCTAAAAGTCAAGAAGAGTCTAAAGAAAGTGGCTACATCACCCACTTATAAACCTCAAAGAGTAACTAGATAAGAATCAAAGGTAGCTACTCCTATAGTTGTCAAGCCATAGAAATGCATAGTGAAGATTACTAGGCTAGAAAAGGGAAAGTCTACCAAGAAGAGGAAATCAAAATCCAAGGTGACCAAGAAACATTTGAAGAAGAGGCCAAGGAGGAAAATCATTAGTAAACTAGATGATGAAGAGGATGATGAGGGAGAGAGGACCAAATAGATGATCTAAATAAGTTTTAGATAGTACCAGGCTAAGCCCCTCAAGATATAGAAAAGTTATGTGAAAATATTATAAGACCAGGAGGACTGACTAGATTCAAAGATGTAAAATATGACTCTTTACATAGAGGTGATAATGAAAAATTAGAATATGTATTTTTTGATATGATGGTTAATTTAAATTACACTCCCAGTGAGTTAGGAAAGGAATTACCTAAGGAATTTTGTAATAAAATTGATTTTTAAAGGAAATGGGTAATGAAACATCAACACTTGGTCTCTATGGCTCTCTTGCTACACTAGCATCAACACTTGATGATACTAAATCCTTCTGAGTCACAATCACTTCTTGTTAAGGTGTACCACCTTCTCTACTGTTAGATTGTGTAAAGAGTTTTGCACTCAATCCTGGCTTTCTTTCTTCTAGTTTCTAGCCCGGTATCTCGATCACTATGACACTCTCTTTTTCTATCCCCTTGTTTCCTTTTATAAGAGATCTTGAGACTAGTGCTTGAATCTCACCAATAGTAGAGTTGTCTACTTGTTCATTCTATGCATCATTGTGACCCTTTATTGTCTGAACAGCCTTAATAGGCTCTTTACTTTTCTTCTCTTCAATTATTGATCTATTCTTTTCCTTGGCGTCTATGACCAAAGTTTTTTGTTCCATTTTTCTCAATTCGTCATTGAATTCAAAAGTAAAAATGAGTATTTTGGTAATTTCTACAGTTACCTATTTCTCTATTCCTTTCTCTCCAATCTTAGGATATTCTTTAATTTGTACTAACATGGGATTGGATGTATGAATCAACATATCTTTGATAGAATTTTGAGCTTGATCTCCTTGTTCTAACTTGAAAGATTAAATATCTTTTGGAAAGATAGATACTTAAGTCATATTAGGTGTTTCATCCTCAATGGTGACTACCTCTATTTATTTATCCTTGTCCCGAGCCATCTTTTTTACAATCTCTTATAAAAAATTGCACTGCTATACTCATTGTCTATGTCGTCCAACTTAATTTCCTGATCTTCTTTCTTTGCTTCTTATATAGTTGGTGATAGCAATCCTAATACTTTCTTCCATACCAAATTATTTTCTTGGAATACATCCTCAATCTTATGTCTCAAAATTTTATAAGCCCTTGTCTTGGGCACAAAATTCTTGGCAAAATCCTTTAGGGCTATAGACAATTGTAGCCACAATCTTTCTCTTAGTAGAAAATGCTCATTTCCATTTTGAATCCATATTATTTTATAACTCCTCTATGGGAGTATAATCCAAATTTATCATCATGTCACCTACTGCTTGTTCTACTTTTTCCTTACCACCTTTATCTAAAGAGTCATATCTCACATGTTTAGATCTAGAAAGGTGTGTTGAACCTTGATTGTTTTCACATACATTTCAATATCTTGAGGACCGTACGTTTGTAAAATCTAAAATTTTCTTAGATCATCAAATTCAATTCTTTTTCCTTCATCGGCCTCTTCTTCACCATCAAGCTTCACAATCAGCTTCTTCTTTGATCTCTTCTTTTGCCCATGCTCAGTGTCTTTAGCCTTTGATTTCCTTTTTGTAGGTGTCTTTCCCTTTGTCAGCTTGTTAATCCTTTTAGTTCCTTTTTTGGGCTTAGTATTTGTTGGAGATAATTCCTTTGATCCTTGTCTAGTGACTCTTCTCTAAGAAGTAGGTGGAATAACCACTTTCGTTAAGCTTATCTTGACCTTTGGATGAACAATTACTATTGCATTGCCTTTAAATGCTTGAGGCTTAGCCACAACAAATTATTTTCCCTTTGATTCATTGTATTCATCTTCTCCTTTACCTTCTATGTTTAGGATGAGTTCCTCATGAAATTTACCCTCCAAATCTTCAATCATTTTCTTTCTTTTTCAGTCCATCTTAGGAACCTTGGTCTACATCATCATTTTTATTTTAGTAGTTTCATATGTGTTTAATGGCTCAACATTATTATCTATTTCTTCTAATAGTAAATTTTTCACTACTACAAACATCTCATCAACATTGACTTTGTATTGCATAGGCATCTTCCATGCAACCCTTGGTATTACTGCCTAAGTATAGGTGTAGTCAATGTCTACCATAAAAAAAATGATCATAGTAGTGATCCACAATTGATTTTTGGATTCTCATCATGTTCTTCATCTCCCTCTTAATCCCATCAAAATAACCATCCAATATTGTTTGAAAATTTTCACCCAATTGCTCAATGTAGCCATTAATTTTTTTGGTTATAGGCTTGGTTTTGTCCAATATAACTTAACCAATGGAAGGAAATGAATTTTGCACATAAAATTATATGCACAAAAAAATGAACAAAACTTACATGAAGTGTTCTTCACTTTTCTTATGGCACCCAAATTCTCTGTCTTTTGAATTAACTATAACTTCGCTAGATCATAGCTATGGTCCTTCTTGATAATTGTGTAACCTAAATCAATAGCTATGCAAGGTACACTTTTTAGTCTGCTTGACCAATAGAACTTATGAGTGATCACCTTAACTATAAACTCTATGAAAAGATCATTAATGCCATTAACTAACATCCCTCAACTATTACATTTTGCCTTGTTGTGTTCCTCTATCACATTTTTGGTTGAATATCACATAGGTTTCACATAGTCTAAGGTAGAATAACCAGTGAATCAATGGATGGCCAATTTTATTATCTTCATTGACCCATTTTCTAGCCATAACTTCATATCATGAATTTGGTTCAACACTATTTTGATCTATTCAACCTTGAAAATTTCTAGAAATTCTAGGGCATTGATAAGCCCTTTCTCAACAACTACCTTGTTCTCTTCCTTTGGAACTCCATTTTTATACAATTTGTTACAGGCATTCCTCAATTTAAAATATCCAATTTCTCCTATCATACATGCATAACAGGATCGCACATCATGCACCATGATAACATATGGAGTAGATGACAATGCGTCAGAAGCATCTCCAATCACTACAATCTCAGGATAACCCTTGAACTTAGGTGGAGGGCATATACCATTTCTCACAATTTGTGCATTGTTATCCTTCGATGACTCCTTTCCACTCACATGTGCAATAGATGCTATTTAAAACTAGGGTTTTAAAACTTTAAAATAATTTTACAAAATAACCAAACTTGTTTTAAATTTACTTCACAAACTTTAATTTCTTTTGCTCACTATTTTTGATAGCATGAACAAGACCCTTGCAAACTTGTCACAAATTCCTCTAAATCAGCTTGGAATTGCTTTGTATACTTGAAATCAATGGGTAAGTGAAGAAACAAACATAAAATTCACTATATACCCTTAAATGGTAAAAATACCCTTGCATTAAATGTAATGTACTTATGAAAGGTATACACATAGTGAATAAAAGTTGTCTCGACACTTTAAAATAACTTAAGTGTTCATCCTTCATTCACTAGCTCAGCCAACATACCATCATGGTCTCAACATTATTTCAGTTGATAATTAGAGTTTGGTCAACATTATGACTCAGTCACTATAGATATCAATACCAATGCTCGACATAAACTATGCTTCAACTTGGCATATGTGCACTTTCTCAGTCACACCTCATAACTATCCCTATGTATCTTATGCCATATAGATATGGACTTCTCTTCATCACATGTTAGGATCTAAGTTATGATAAATTATTTAAAAATACAGTCTCTTACATACCTTCTTTTCTTATTTTGAGGTAGTGTGATCACCTAATCCATTGGATTAGGTGATATCAACATCACAATTTTCACTATCATTTCCTTGATTAATCTTTTTGGGTATGTGTAGGATCATGGTCCTAACCAAACTATGCTCTTAGGTGGCCATAAAAGAGTTATGCCAACTTGACGTGTAATTTTCTACTTGATATAAAATTTATATAAAAATGTTAAGAGAAAAGAATCTTTGGGAAATTTAATCAAGTTCCTAAACTACTAGGCCTTATCTGGAAAAAAATTAAAAAATAAGTAAATTGATTGGTCAAAAAATTGAATTTTAATGCAATAGTAAAAAAACATTTAGGATAAAAATAAGAAGTAGACATATGTCTAACCATTTTAATTAAAATCAAATGATATTATTTTTTAACAATATTCTAGATATAAGAAGTAAAATCATGGCTTGATGTTACAGATATTTTTGGGTATTTTTATTATAAATAATTAATTAATTATGAATTTTCTATAATAGTATTTTTAGAATTAAAAAAACTCCTACATTTGACCACCTTAACTAATTCAAAACATTGCAAAATTTTATTTTATTTTATTTTTCCTTATAGTAGAAGCATAGAATGTGATGCATCTTTTGGATTTTAGAATGTTTTACCATTTGAAAGTTAGAGTTGTTTTTCAAGCAGTGTGTCAATCAACACTTTAAATGTAACTCCATTATAAAATAAGTAATAATTACTTACTAAACTCGTAATTTTACAAATTTTACATTTTTGGAAAGATAAGAACATTATGAAGAAACATTTTTATTTCATCAAATTTAGATGAAAAAAAAGTCATTAGCGACATGTTTGAAGTAAAAAACACACAAGAAAATGCCAAAAACACATTTTGGGGACATCTTTAAAGTTGACCATGTAGGGTTGGTATTTAAAGATATAGTAGGCCTTATAAGAGTATTATTATGTTTTTTTTTGGTATGAGGATGGGTGGGAAAAAAGTTGGAATAGATTTTGAAACACTTTGAGACATTTCAAAACTACATATTTTTTAGATCACCACTATTTGGCACACTGTGATCCTGCACATACCCTTCTACATGTTTGATTAATCTCATTCCCTATCTATTCTACATCAAAATTTCCTTTTATTTTATAGTGTTCATTGGTAGGTGCTGATGCTCAAGTTCTGTAGTTCTTGCTCACATGTCCAATCTTGTGACAACTATAAAAAACTAAACTTCCATTCATCCAGCCCTTGGATTTGACTCTGAAATGAGTCTTGATACAATTTATTGCAAGATGACCATAGTCACCACATAAATGAAAATATTACTATGTTTTGTAATCCTAATTGATTTTGTTTCCTTTCTTAGGTGCATTTCTTGCTTCTTAGGTGTTGAGTTAGATTTATCCTTTGATCTAGATTCTTGAGCTCTATGTCCATACTTCTAGAAATTGTAGCAATGACCTTCAAATATAGGTGCGACTAGTGTATTTCTAGCTTTGGGTCTACACTCATGTTCTTGATGTCCTTTCTTTATGCTATTAAAACAATTACCAATAAATTAAGACATAGGGTTTTGCTTACTAATTTTGCTTCTACAAATGTTTGTTGTATGCCCTAGATTTCCATAGTTATAGCATGTAGGTTTGTTCTTTGGCTTTGCATTTCTCTATTCTCCATGCTTTAATGATTCTTCTTCCTCAAAAGATGGTAGTGGTCATTATAGATTAGATTAGATGTGTAATGGGGTCTTCTTTCTGATCTCATCATCTCTTCATAATATATCACAAATTATTTAGATTTGTTCAATCTTTCAATGAATTCATTTTCATGTTTCAATTCATTCTCTAGATTCCCATTCTCAGATTTGAAATTAGATATCTTCACATGCTTTCTATTGAACTCTTGAGTTGTAAGGTACTACATGTTAGCTATAGCAAATAGATTTTGAGTAACCCTTTTCACTTCACTATTCTTGTCATCAAATCTTGTAAATATATGACTATTGTCCTATTCAACTTTCTTTTTATGTTCAATCACTTCACACAATCTTGCTGGCTAGATTTCATGTTCGCTCTTTGGTGCCCATACCTCTTCATTAAGTGTGTTATTCTTTTCTAATAGCTCTACTATTGTTGCATGACTCTCATTGGAATTTCCATCATCAAGTAAACATTTAGTGTCTTCCTAATATTGTGTATCATTCTACATGATTCTCAAATATTTTATTTTCTTTAGGGATTCCCTCAATTCTCCTCTTGTTGATTCAAGTTTCTTTAGTATAATTTGTATCTTAAGCTTTTAGTTTTCAATGATCTTTCCCATCCTTTAGGCCTCCATCTAGAAGACCTTGGGTCTCAAGTGGTTAGACTTTTTCTAGGAGAACATATCTCTAATACCAATTATTTAAAGTCTATTGGGAGGATGAGATATTGAGAGGGGGATGAATCAGGATCTATTAAAATTATCAAACTAATAAATTTCACCACTAAACCTTATCATCAACATTAGAAACCACATAAACATGTATTACAATGATTTAATACATCTAATCTACTGATCAAAACCATAAACAATAAATTAAATGATCAAACACATAACACAAAATTTTTGTTAAACAAAAACCCTCCAAGGTGAAGGTAAAATTGGGGTAGCGATGAGACCCACAAATCTTCACAACTATAGTAAAAAGGTTTTCATGTTAGGGCTACAATTTGGTAACTTTTGATGAACTTATGAGAGGTTTTCCTTGATAAGAGGTTACATGACATATTCAATCTACCTTTATTAAAGGATTTGAGACTTACAACAAAGTAAGCACTCTATTAGGAGATTTGCACTGGCCTATTAGGACCACCCTTATAAAAGATTTACCCTAATTCACTCCACTAAAAATGTATCAATACTTGATCCTTTAGTTAGCACTATAAAGCTTGATTTCAAATCTCCTCTTTCACTTTCTAATCTTTCTTTGATTTGATATAAATTTGTTTTGCACTTCACTACTCTACTTGGTTATCCTACCTTACTTCAGCTTGAAAATCTTCTTAGGAAACCAAAATTTTCTTCTCATGTATACATTCTACATATTGAAATAATAGTTCAAATCCTCCTTATATAACCAACTAGAGAAGGTTTTGGATGAAGATCAATGATCCAGATTTCTCCATTTTGTCACTTAATCCCTCAATTTTTCTATTTGGTTAAACACCTTGCATAAGGATTGGTGATCCAACTCATGAAACATTATCAAATCCTTAAGTTACCCCCTAATCATTAACTCATGAAATAAGTAAGCCAAAACATTTTGACCTTATTATTTGTGCAATTGCAAACTAAGATATCAAAACTGATTCACTCGGTACTTGAACACTCTGACACTTGGTCATGACTAGTTCTTCAAGATATCCTTCATCTTTTGAATGCTTGATATTCACTATATAAATTGACATGAACTAACTCTATGTTTCTTGACACGACCAAACTTTTTTTCTTACTCGGCATGTATAGGAATAGTCAGTAACCATAGGATTGTTGAACAATAGTAATTAATCACCTCAACTAAAATATGAATAATTAGAAATACATTTCTTTTCCTTAGTAGGATGCCTTAGTTGTAGTGATGATAGAATAATGCTACCAAATAAATTACTAAGTGTTTGACATTAAAAGATAGCAAACTATAGGGATAATTAGAGAAGAATAAAGAAGTTACACCTTCTGCTATGGAGCCACAAAATGAAGATGAGGAAAAATAGGCTCCAATGCAACCAAAATTGACATCTCTGGGTACAAGGTCAATCACATCACAAGAGAAGGAGAAGAAAAAGAAGCAAAATACTAGGAGTATTCTGATCACACTTAATGAATTCATTGTGATACCACAATGTGACCCAAAAAAACTTTCTATAGAAGAATTGAAAAAGTATGGTAAAATTTTTAAGAGGAAGGAAACCTAGACAAGATAAAGAAAGAAGGAAAGATCAAGAAGGCATTGTTAGATATAAAGGAGATACTAGACTAGAGATTGTTCTATTCATTTGATAGGATGAGAAGGAATGAATAATTGATCAAACTCCACATCTTGTAGAGAAAGTCAAATCCCCTAATGTAGATTCAGAAGGCAAATTAATGGAGAGCATAGGGAAAAAACTGGAGCATTAATTATGGAGAAGATTAGTGGTTTCATTCTAGTTTAACAAGATAAACTTGAAATTTTTACAGTCAAGTTGGAGATTATATTGAATAGTCTTATCCAACTATTCCAAAATTTATGTGATTTTCCCCACTTCACACAAGGAATTTCAGAAAGGATGAATAATCTTGAGGAAGTGCTGAAGGTAGGTGCTAACAAGTTAACCATGGAACCTTGGTCATTCTATGATTCATTATCACAAGTTTAATTACTTTATGGGTCTATAATTGGAGTTAAGGACCAACGAGGAGAAAATAAGATTTGAATTTTCTTAACTATAGGAACTCCTAAAAACCCTAATGGAGGTAATGGATAAAAATGCCAAGAAGGCCAAAAATTTGATTATAGCCTAGGAAATACTAGTGATAGATCATATACTTGAGATATTGTGATAAATAAAGGCCCATAAATTTGCATTAGAATCTCTCAAAGCTTATGGAAATCCACCATAGATATTACCAAGAATACAAAAAAATTTATTTTGTACACTATGTATATATCGTTCATAGACTTTTGTTTTAGTATTATTGGGGAATATGTATATGATATATATTATAAATGAGGATAGATATATTGTGATTATAAATCTTGATATGGAGCTATAAGGGAAGGAGATATAAGGATGATATAAATATTAAAATAGATTTTGACAAACTCAAGTTACCAAGAAGCATTAGTTTAAGGGGAGCACTCTAGTTCTCACTAAGTTCAATTTTTATTGTATGAAAAATTTTGAGCACATGAAATTATTTTTTTACAATAATGCCAAAAGGGGGTTATATTACTTCTATTTTCATTTTTTTATTTTTATTAGTGCAAACTATGATGAAGAGAAAGGTCAGTAAATAGAAGACACAAAGGTCACTGAATTTGGATACTGTATAGTTTATGAATACAAAGTGCAAAAGTAAGCAAGAATAGTAATTACTAAACTCAATGTGTAGAGACTAAGCAAAAAGAATAATAAAAATGAATATTATTTCGGGACAACATAGTACTAAGAATAACATATAGTACTTACCGAGTGACAAAAAAAAAAATTGTAATGGCAAAAAAATTTATATGTTTGAATCCTATAAAACTAGTAAATGGTTTAAATGGATCAAGTTGAAGATAAGGTAAGATTTTTGGAAATGAAACATGAGTTTATGGAAATACAAGTGCAAGTATGGGCCAACAAAATAAAGGCATAATGTTCTTCCTTAAGGATGAATGTAGATTATTAATTTGTTTGATTAGATATTCTAGAAGTTTCCAAACCATAATTAGGTCATGTATGGTAGTATCCAAAAAAAAATTGTTAGGAATAAATGATAGACAAAAATAACAATTACATGCAAATATTAAAAATCTCATAAAATAATAAATTGCATAGAAGAGAACACAAGACACCAAGATTTAACGTCGTTCACCCAAACCATGGGCTACATCCACCAAACAACAAGTCCAATATTATTATGATCCAGTGATTACAACCTGATTACAATCCATAATCCCTTATATCTAATTACTTTTACAAGAAGAAATTTTACATCACACATTATTAAAAGATACCTAACCCTAAACCCTTTTATAAAAGTACTTTTTCCACTTCTACAGTTACAACATGTCAGTTATATGTCGGCCATACATCAACCAAAATGTTAGCTACAATGTCGGCCCTGAACACCAAAGAATTATGAAGTATGTACAGTACTTCCTTGATTAGTCACCACAAACTAACAATCACCCACTTTGAGACTAACTAGACTCTACATTAGACAACAATCTCCCACTTGGAGACTGATCTTGTAGCTATGTTGCTACTCCATGAGGCTCCCACTAGATCAAACCATGCTGGACTCTAATGTTCTTTTATTCCTATTTAGTCTAGAAGACCAACTGAAGTTGAAGATGAATTCAGGTCCTCCCTTGTCACTACCTTTGTAAACATATCTATTGGCTTATCATCTATATATATCTTGTATAGATTTAATTGTCCATCATCCAAAATTGGCTAAATGAAATGGTAACACAACTGGATGTATTTTGTCTTTGAATGCAGAGTAGAATTCTTTGCAAGATGAACACTTTGACTATCTATAAACAAATAATTATCCTTCTATGGATGTCCCAATTCTTATAGGAAGAAATGAATCCATATAATCTCCTTGGCTTCCTCTATAGAAATAACATACTCTACCTATGTAGTGGATAAAGCATTAACCTTCTGTAATCGAGAAACCCAGGTGACAGTTGTCCCACCAATGGTAAATACATAACCTATAATACTCTTCCTAGTATCAATATTTCCCATCAAATCTGAGTCAAAATATCCCTATAAATAAGTAGTAGAACCCCAAAAGTGTAAACAGTTACTAGATGTTCCTCTAGAATAACTGAGAATCCATTTGACTACATTCCAATGCTCAATCCTTGGATGACTCATATACCTACTAACGACTCCCACTGCATGTGCAATATCTAGCCTAGTACATACCATAGCATACATCAAGATTCCTACAGTTGAAGCATAAGGCACCTTGGACATCTTATCTTCCTCTTCTTGTGTCTTTGGACACATCTCCTTAGTCAACTTCGAATGACTAGGTAAAGGTGTGCTGATAGCTTTAGCATTATCCATAGAGAAATGTTGCAAAAACTTCTTAGTATAATTAGCTTGAGATAAAGTCAATTTCTTGTTCTTCTTATCTCTATGGATCTTCATACCAAGGATTTTTTTTTCTGCCCCCAAATCCTTCATAGAAAATGCATGTGCTAACTGGCATTTTAGACCCTTAATGTTATCCATGTTAGACCTAGCTACAAGCATATAATCAAAATATAAACATAAAATAATTTAGATTTCATCATCCAACCTATTAAAATAAACACAATGATTTGAATGAAATCTACTATATCCATGCTCATGCATAAAACTGTCAAATTTTAGATACCATTGCTAAGGTGCTTGCTTCAAGCCATATAAACTTTTCTTCAATCTGTACACTAAGTTCTCCTTACCTTTGACCTCAAATCACTATGGCTATGCCATATATATCTCTTCATCCAAATCACCATGAAGGAAGGTTGTTTTAACATCAAGCTACTCCAAATGAAAATCTTTAGTAGTCACAATACTTAAAATAGTGTGAATAGAAGTTATTTTTACAATAGGAGAGAATATCTCATCAAAATCAATGCCATTTTTCTATGAAAATCTTTTTATAGCTAACCTGGCTTTAAATATTTTCTTACTTCCACTAAATCATAGTATCCACCTGCATAGCTTCATCATAACATTTAAGTTCACCAGCATCAGTAAGTAAAATAGATTACAAAGAGGGAGCAAATCTTGTTGGAGCTCTACTTAGCCTTGTTGATCATCTAAAATTCACTGGTGTGTGTGGTATTTGTTGATGCAATTGTTGCACATCATGAGGAATTTCCAAAACATTGTCTTTTGGAGTATTGTCCAGTACTACATAATCATCTTCTTTCTTCTCATGCTATTGCAATAGATATGTGTACAACACTTTCTCATTGAATATGACATCCCTGCTTCTTACAATTTTATGATTTTCAAAATCCCAAAGCCTATAACCAAATTCATCAATACCATATACAAAAATTACACATTTCTTTGACTTAGCTTTCAGCTTGGTTCTATTTTCAAAATCTATATGAGCAAATGCTTCACAACTGAAGGTTTTGAGAAAATAATAACTCACCTTCTTACTAGTCCATGCTTCCTCTAGAATACCACAACCCAAAGGAGTAGAGAAGCCTCTATTAATCAAATATATAGTAGTATTGACAACCTACACCTACATGTTCAAGGGCAACCCTTCATGTAACCTCATGCTTCTTGCATGCTCCATTATAGTCCTATTCATGTGTTCAGCCACTCTATTTTTCTATGGAGTCCTTGGAATAATTTTTTGTCTACAAATACCATTAGTGAAGCAATAATTTTAAAATTCATGACTACAATACTCACCACCATTATCAAATCTGAGACATTTTAATTTCTTACCAATCTCATTTTCAACTAGGCATTTCCATTTCATAAAAGTTTGAAATGCATCAAATTTATGTCTAAGGAAATAAACCTATACTTTTCTAGTCACATTTTCAATAAATGTAACATAATAATGACAGTCACCAAGGGAAGATACCTGAGTTGGTACCCATATGTCTGTATGCACAAGCTCTAATTTTTCACTTTTCTTTTCCTTCCTAGTCTTCACAAAACTCACTCTTGTTTGTTTTCCATACACACAAATTTCACATAAATCTATTTTAACACATTCTAGAGCTGGTGAAACTTTCTTTGACTGAAGTAATTCCATGTACCTTTCTCACTCATGTGCCCAAGTCTATTATGCCACAACGTTGTATTAGAATCTATAGCAGCTATTTGTTCTCCCTGCTCAACTGCAACAACTATTCCTAAACATTCATTTTTCTCTAAAAAAATTAAATTAGAAGGAACAATATGACCTATACAAAGATATAAGCTTCCTAATTTAACACCTTTTGCCACTACAAGGGAACCTTTTGAAACCTTCCAATTTTTATCATTAAAAGTAACTATGCAACCCTCATCATCAAGTTGCCTTGCTGAAATCAAATACCTACTCAGCCTTGGAACATGTCTTACCTCATGTAGTAGCCAATGATTCCCATTCTACAATTAATCTTAACTTTTCCCTTTCCAACAATATGACAAGGTTCATTATCCCCCAAATAAACAAGCCCAAAATCCCCTTGGACATAATCAATGAAATAACCTCTATGAGGTGTAGCATGAAATGAAGCACCAAAATCTAAAACTCATGAATCATCAACACTTTCTAAAGATAGAAGAAAATCATCCTCTTTAAGTTTGTTACTTACCACATTTTCTTCCTTGTCTCCATCTTGCTTTTTCCCTTCATTTTTCTTTCGAGTCCAACAATCTTTCTTCTTATGCCCTAGTTTCCCATAGTATCAGCAATTGTTTCATCCTCTTGATTGAGACCTTTTCCCTTTTGATTTTCCTCTTGATTTCTCATGATTTTTGGAATTACTTTGTCTCTCACTCATTCTACCTCAATTTTTTGCGTTCAATGCACTTCTAGTTGTAGATCCACCAAACATTTTCCTATGAGTTTCCTCACTCAAAATAACACCAATCACATCATCAAATTCTAAAGTATTAAATCTAGAAATGAAATTACTCATAGCCATTACCAAGCCATTCCAACTTTCAGGCAAAGAACACAAAATCAAGAGAGCCCTAATTTCTTCATCAAAATTAATACCCATAGAACATAACTAGCTAGTAATAGTATTAAACTCAATTAAATGATCTGCAATAGATCCACCTTTTGTTTTCTTCATATTAAAAAAATTCTTTATGAGAAATACCTTATTTGAAGCGAAGGGCTTTTCATACAATGTTGCTAAGGTTTGCATCAAATATTTGATCATCATCACTTTTGTAATGTTATATGCCACCATTGGTGCTAGGTATAATCAGATACTTCCAAGTGTCTTTCTATCTAAAATTTTCCAGTCCTCCTCTGTCATAGTTCCCTAGTTCTTAGTTTTTTCCTTCCAATGACTTCCATAAATCCTTCTGATAAAGATAGTCCTCCATTTGCATCTTCCATAACTAAAAGTTTTTCCCATTAAACTTGTCAACCCTCAGCTTACCCTTGTCTTCCATCACTCCCACTCAACTGTGAGGCTTTCCTACAGAGGATAACTTAAAAAATAACTAGGATCATATACCACTTGTTAGGAATTAACTATAGACATAAATAACAATTACATGCAAATATAAACAATATCATAAAATAACAAATCACATAGAAGAGAGCACAAGACACCAAGATTTAATGTGGTTCATGCAAACCCTAGGCTACATCCACCAAATAGCAAGTCCAATATTATTACAATCAAGTGATTACAACCCAATTATAATCTGTAATCCCATAGAGCTCAATACTGCCGCAAGAAGCAATTTTGCATCACACATTATTAAAAGATACCTAACCCTAAGCCCTTTTATACAAGTACTTTTGTCACTTTTAGGGTTACAACATGTTAGCCATATGTCAATCATACATTAGCTATAATGTTGGGTACAATGTTTGCCCTAATCCCCAAAGAATTATGAAGTATGTACAGTACTTCCCTAGTTAGTCACCACAAACTAAAAATTTCTATATAAGGAAGAATTGTGATCATATTAAAATTGACATTAGATAAAGTTATGTGGAGGTAATGAAAGTTTGATTATACCATAGTAGAAAAAAGCTATCAAGCATAGATTAAGTGAAAACTGGTAAAAATTAGTCATAGGAAGGTGATATCATAGTAGAGGAGATTGGATCTAAATTAGATAAAGTAAGATGCATTATATTTAATCATTTAATATTACTTTCTTACCAACATAGTATCAAATATCCTAATAGAGTTCACATGATAGTCATATTGTTAAATATCTTAAGTGAGTACACACATGAAGAGTGTTGCTAAATCCTCTAACAAGGTGAACTTTAATAGGTTCTATTGTATTAGTCCAAATAGGGCAAGTCACTAGAAGTAATATCTTTGTATTCCCTAATAGGAAACCTTATTACTAAAATAGCAAAGGATTTGTGGTGTCATCCCTGTTGTAATTTTCTCTTTAACCAAGAGTTTTTGCATTACCAAATCTTTGCATCAAATGTGTTAATATATTCATGAATGTATGTGATGTATTCACTATTATAAGTCTTATATTTTGTTGATTTTATTTATAAAATATTATTATGAACATGCATACAAACTAAGTACATTAATCATGAGGGTAAATAGAGTATTGAGGCCTTAAAGTTTTAAGAGATATTTATTCACCCCCCTAGGGATTGTAGTGTTGTTAGGAGTTTGGTTTTATTTCTAGGAAAAGGATGATGGGATCTTCATATGGAGGTGTATTGAATAGGGTAGATTCGAGGCCTGACTGTGTTGCTTCACACAGATGACCAAGTGTTCGAACTTGGCTGGTTGCTGGATTAGTTTTAGGATGAGAGGAAAATCCTTTTAATGGCTACACTTGCAAATAAAAAGGATCCATTTACCATCATTAAAATGAAAATCTTGAGCTTGTTATGTTTTCCTTGATTCTACATGAATGACTAACCTTTTGAGCCAGGAGCTATTAGCATAATAAGTAAAATTTAACAAATCCCTTTTTTTTTGGAAAAAGTTAGTTGAAATTTTGAAGATTCATGTGTTAATTTGTATTGGAAAACCTAATGAAGCATGATGAATGCTCTCAGAGATTAATGGGAAGAGAGCTCAAAAAAGAACAAGAAAATAGCTTTGTGACATGATTGAAAGGTGTACAACAACATTGTTGACGCATCTGGAAATGGAGAAAGGTCTGGAAATATTCTAAATTCATTTGAGAGGTGTAAACTTAGATATACAATTGAAAATGACTGAACAAATTTCAGCCTAAATATGAAATAAATTCAATACAATAGCTTGCAAATGTTAGCATAAACCCTGCCATTAAGTTTGTAGTTTGTTTCACTTTTATTTTGACATCCAATATATGTGTTTTATTTGGAGGAATTGGTGACTTCCATAGTTACTCGAGTCTCCAATGGATAAATATAATAAAAATATCCATTTCTGAGAACATGAAAGTTTTTTTGACATGATTTTGCCTATGATATATTGAGATTAAATATTTAAAAGATTCTCATTGAGAATAAAGGGATCCTTTCCTCTAAGGAAAACAGGGACATTGAGAATTTAACCATACATAGGAGAATGTTGATGATTAAACCATATTTAGGAGAAGTAATGTTCAAAATTTGGCAATGCCTCAAATCGCCTTATACGGGCAAGATAAATGGTAAGTGAGTGGACAATATGTTGCAGGAGCAAGTGCTAGGCACAAAAATAAAGTTTTGGATTGCATTTGTGGTGGTGTTTAAATATTTTATTATTATTAAATTTTAGGGTTTGCATTGGATTTGGGGTGGTGTTTTAATTTTACGGCATATTTTCAATATTGTGTTATAACTTTAGTAAAGGATTAAACAAAACCTTTACGGGTTTGGTGTTTGCCAAAACTAGTTTTTAACTATTTGGCTTTGTTTATAAATTCTCTTCAAAATCTTTTGGGAGGGCATGATTTTATTTATTTTTCCTGGGAAGAAGGCTAAGAAAATTGACCAGATTGTGAAGTTATTTTTTTTGTCCCCTAAATAGATGAAATAAAATATTGTGGTGGTTTCCTGTTACTTAGTTTTATGCTCTACTATTTCTAGCATGCCTCAATATTTTTAACATTGTAAATTGATGCACATCATCTCTATTGGTTTCTTCTACATAAAATAGTGGTGGTATTTATCCTGTGTGTAGAAGTCATTATTGCAAGTAATAGACTCACAAAAGGTTTTCAAAGTCAATCTGAATAGAAATGCCTCTTACTTAAATGTGAACACCATGTAATGTGGCCTAAACATGGTGGAAAGTGGGTAGGAGGAATGTACAATATTTATTTCATGGCCTTTTGCAAGAACAGACTGAGAGTTGAGGGATCACACATGTGGTGAGGCAACATCTCTATGTGCTTGCCATGAATGAATGGATGAAAACTGTAAGGTGTTGTTCATATTGAATTTTTTGCCATTTTTCTTATAACATTGCTATAGAATTCTCTAGCTTCTTCCTTCCATCTCATAAGTACATTTGTTATTATTTTTTATTCTTGTTTTCTCCTCATCATATTACTATCATAGCGAGACAAGGTCTTGCTGGGAATTGTATGTTTGTAGAAGAATCACAAGCTGAAGTTGAGGCTCACACCATGCCTCTGAAAAGTATGACTCCAAATGCCATCAAAAAGATGATGGAGGAACTTCTAGAAGAGAAGTTGAAGGAGTTCAAGAAGGGGTCCAATGACAAGGATAAAGAGAATGAGATGGAAGAAGATGCCAATGAAGATGGAGAAGGAGAACAACACTAGGATCCACCAACAGAATTGCCTGTAGATCAAAAGGGATTCGTTGATGCTTTAAAGTCAATAAGATGAGATTTTGCTGAGAAGCTACCTACATATGGAGGTAGTCTCAATAGTGAGGAAGTGATTGAATGGATTGAAGCAATCACTAGTCACTTCAAGTTGAATGAAGTTCCAAAGAATGATAGGGTAAGGATTGCAAAAGGAAAATTGAGAGGATCTGCTCTATCATGGTGGAATTATATTTAAGGAGAAAGGATACAAAATAATAAAAGTATGATTTCTTCATGGGAAGTAGTGAAGATAAAAATTAAGGCACAATTTTTGCCTATAGATCATGAAGTGCAGTTGTTCAAAAAGCCACAAAACTTGAGGTAGTGAGAGATGGACATGAATAAAAGGAGTTCCATATGTTAACTCTAAGGGAAAAGAAACAAGAGGAGGAACTAGAAAGAGTGGCCAAATATTTAAATGGTTTGAGAATGAACATATAGGAGGAGATCAGCCTCTTGGCCCTAGATACATTGGGGAAGTGTTTTCAACTTTCTTTTAAAGTTGAAGAGAAGTTGAAGAGGAAGGGTGATCAACAATAAGGAGGGAGAAGTGGAAGGAATGACTGAGGTAGAGGAAACTTCAACAATAGAGGACAAGGCCAAAGGTCCCAAGGTGAGTCTAACCCTAAGGAGCGAGTAGGTGACTCAAGTAGCAGAGGAGGCTATAGTGGAAGGGGATCTAATGGAGGAAGGTCAGTTGGATTGAGCAGAGGATCTAGGTTCTCAGGAACGAAGTGCTATAGTTGTGGTCAAATGGGGCACCCAAAATATAAGTTTCCACAAAGGGCATCTACTTCTCAAAATGGTGAAAGAAGAGTCACTTATGTGCAAGAAGATAATGTGAATATGAACTCACTAGAAGTTTAGTTGATGACAGAGGCTCAGGGTGAAAGTCTCATGTTAAGGAGGACACTTCTTAAGGAACCACTGAAAGAAGATACTACTTAAAGGAGGGCTCTTTTTCAAGTTCAATGCAAGGTGAACGGTAAGTTGTGCAAAGTAATAATTGATTCAGGTTCCACAGATAACATCATCTCACTTGAAGCTATAAACAAATTGAAGTTGAAGAGATTTCCACATTCTTGTCCATACAAGGTCAATTGGTTGAACAAAGGGCAGCAGGAAGTTGTGAATGATCAAGCTTGGGTGGAGTTTAGTATAGGGGAATATAAGGATAAAATATTGTGTGATATCTTGCCCATAGATGCTTGCCACCTCTTGCTAGGAAGACCTTGGAAATTTGATAGGAAGGCACACCATGATGGTGAGAAGAATTCTTATAGCTTCCAAAAGGATGGAGTAACATACAGATTGAATTCAAAAAGAGAAGACAAAGGGGTTAGTCAAGTTGGACCTAGTGTGTTGATGGTGGGTGAGAAAGTGTTCATTAATACTCTTGAAGAAGATGGAATAGGATTTGCATTGGTGCTGAAGCCTAAGGAAGATAGGACGAAGGAACATAGAACAACAGGCCGGAAAGAAGTTGAAGAGTTGTTGAACCAGTAAAAGGAGATCATTGTTGAGGCAATGCCTGAGTCTCTGCCACCAATAAGAGACACAAGTCACCAGATTGATCTTATTCCTGGAGCAGTGCTACCCAACAAGGCAGCATATAAGATGACACTACAACAAAATGAAGAGATTGCTAGGCAAGTACAAGTGTTGCTTGACAAGGGGTTGATAAGGAAATGTCTTAGCCCATGTGATGTACGCTTGGTTCTTGCTCCAAAAAGAGATGGTAAGTGGCAGTTGTGTATTGATTCTAAGGCCATTAATAGGATAACTATAAGATATAGATTTCCTATTCCTAGAATAGAAGATTTGTTGGATTGTTTGGGGGGAGCTTCATATTTTTCTAAAATAGATCTCAAAAGTGGGTATCATCAGATAAGGATACAAGAGGGGAATGAATGGAAGACAATCTTTAAAACTAATGAAGGGTTGTATGAATGGTTGGTTATGTCATTTGGTTTATCTAATGCTCCTAGTACATTTATGCGACTAATGAATGAAGTTTTGTACAACTTCATTAGGAAGTTTATTGTTGTATACCTTGATGACATTTTGGTGTATAGTAGGAATAAGGAAGAGCATTTGGAGCATTTGAAGATGGTTTTTCAAAGGCTACAAGAACAAAAGTTCAAGATAAACTTGGAGAAGTGTGACCTTTTGAAACAAGAGCTGGTGTATCTTGGATTTGTGATATCCAAGGGAGATCTAAAAATGGATCCATTTAAAGTGGAGGCCATCATTAATTTGCCAACACCAAGGGCTGTTGGAGAGGTTTGAAGTTTCCATGGTTTTGCCACATTCTACAGGAAGTTCATAAGAAACTTCAACAACATTTGTGCAGCAATTTTAGGCACCATGAAAGGAGGAGGTAAAAAAAAGTTTGAATGGAATAATGCAGCAAATAAGAGTTTTCAGGAACTCAAACAAAAGGTAGCCAAGTATCTTGTTCTTATTTCACCATATTTTAATAAATTTTTTGCAATAGAATGTGATGCTAGTGGCTTTGCAATTGGGGCTATTCTTAGTCAAGACAACAAGCCCATTGCATTTTTTAGTGAGAAGCTAAATGAGGCAAAGAAGAAATATTCTTCTTGTGATTTGGAATTGTATGCCATGGTCCAGGCATTAAAAAAATGGAGGCACTATTTGCTACCTAAGGGTTTTATTGTGTATACTAAAAAACATGCTCTTAGTTTCTTGAATGGGTAGGAAAAACTCAATCATAGGCACATGAAATGGGTTGAGAGTTTGCAGGTTTATACCTTTATGATCAAGCATAAGAAAGGACAAGCCAATAAGGTGGTTGATGCACTTAGTAGAAAAGTGTTAACGATGCAAGAAGTACAAATCCAAAGCATGGGTGTAGATGCATTAAAGAGAATGTATATGGAAGATAGAGATTTCAGCGAAGCATATGAGGTTTGCACTAAATTGGAAGATAGTTTTCATTCTAATTTTTCTGAATTTGTTGTGCAAGATGGACTGTTGTTTAAGGGCAGCCAACTATGTATTCCCAAATTCTCTATGTGGGACAATGTTATTTAAGAAAAACATTGTCGAGGTCTTAGTGGTCATTTTGGTCTAAATAAGACATTAGAATTGATGCAAAGGTTTTATTATTGGCCAAAGATGCAAACAAATATCAGGAAGTTTGTGGAAGACTATCTTGTGTGTCAAAGAGCCAAGGGAGTATCAACGAATGTTGGACTTTATCAATCCTTACCCATACCAAATAGACCTTGGGAGTGTTTGAGTATGGATTTTTTGATGGGATTACCAAGGACAAAGATAAGTTATTATAGCATATATGTGGTTGTTGATAGATTTAGCAAAATGGCTCACTTTATTCCATGTAAAACCACTAATGATGCTAGTTATATTGCAGGGCTATTCTTTAAAGAAATAGTTTGTATTCATGGTTTGCCATTGAGCATTGTATCTGATAGGAAAAACAAGTTTGTAGGTCACTTTTGGAGGACCCTATGGAAGAAGTTGGGCACAAATTTGTCTTTTAGTTTAGCCTATCATCCTCAAACAGATCAGCAAACTAAGGTAGTTAATAGATCCTTGGGAAACCTTTTAAGGTGCTTGACACGAGAACATGGAGGTAGTTGGGATGCTATCATACCTCAAGCAGAGTTTGCATATAATGACTCGATGAATCATAGCACAAGCATGAGTCCTTTTGAAGTTGTTTATGAGAGACATCCAAGGGGAGTTTTTGAACTCAGGAAGATTAATGGTTCGGAGAAAAGGAGTGGACATGCCAAAGACTTTGTTGAAGCAATGATGGAAGTGCATGAGCATGTGAGGAAAATGTTGCAGCAAAATAGCCTTAAGGTGAAGGCTAAAGAAGATTTGAAAAGAAGAAATGTATAGTTCCAAGTTGGAAACTTGGTTATGGTACAATTGAACAAAGATCGGTTACCTCGAGGAAGCCATACAAAGTTGATGATGAAGAAGATTGGACCATGTGAAATCCTAGAAAAGTACGGAGAAAATGCATACAAGGTAGCATTACCTCCAAATGTAGCTATTTCACCTATATTTAATGTCTCAAATCTCACATTATGTAAGGGTTCAAATGAAGCAGTTGGTGAAGAAGCAACAACACTTGAATCTGATGAATGGATTAGGAAATTGCCGTCTAAAGAGACACCCCAAATGGAACGTATCATCAATAGCAGGGAAGTAATGATGACAAGACACAAAGTACACATGGAGTATTTGGTTAAGTAGAAGGGCCTTCCTGATTTTGAAGCCACTTGGTTACCAGAAACAGAAATTCTAAGACAAGGTGGGGATCTACAACAATTGGTCTCTAAGCGAACTTGAGACAAAATTTACCCCTGGGAGTATGATGTAGGAGCAAGTGCTGGGCATAAGAATAAATTTTTGGATTGCATTTGTGGTGGTGTTTAAATATTTTTTTATTATTAAATTTTAGGGTTTGCATTGGATTTGGGGTGGTGTTTTAATTTTAGGGCATATTTTTAATATTGTGTTATAACTTTAGTAAAGGTTTAAACAAAACCTTTATGGGTTTGGTGGTTGCCAAAACCAGTTTTTAACTGTTTGGCTTTGTTTATAAATTCTCTCCGAAATCTTTTAGGAGGGCATGATTTTATTTATTTTTCCTGGGAACAAGGCTAAGAACATTGAGTAGATTGTGAAGTTATTTTTGCTGTGCCCTAAATAGATGAAATAAAATATTGTGCTGGTTTCTTGTTACTTAGTTTTATGCTCTACTATTTCTAGCATGCCTCAATATTTTTAACATTGCAAATTGATGCACATCATTTCTATTGGTTTCTTCTAAATAAAATAGTGGTGATATTTATCCTATGTGTAGAAGTCATTGTTGCAGGAAACAGATTCACAAAAGGTTTTGAAAGTCAATCTGGATAGAAATGCCTCTTGCTTACGTGAACAGCATGTTATGTGGCCTGAATGTTGTGGAAAGTGGGTAGGAGGAATGTACAATATTTATTTCATGGCCTTTTGCAGGAACAGGCTGAGAGTTGAGGGATCACGCATGTGGTGAGGCAGCATCTCTATGTGCTTGCCATGAATGAATGGATGCAAACTGTAAGATGTTGTTCATATTGAAGTTTTTGCCATTTTTCTTATAACATTGTTGTAGAATTCTCTAGCTTCTTCCTTCCATCTCATAAGTACGACTGTTATTATTTTTTATTCTTGTTTCCTCCTGATCACAATACTTCCCATCACAGCACTTGCAAAATAGAAAAACTTATTCAGAACACCCAATAACCCATAAGAATTTCAAATTCTTGAATGATTTTCAACTCTTCATCTACAAGCTTGAAAATTCTATTCAGTGCCGCACTTTAGTTACAACCTACTTTTATCTTACAGATGTGCAATTAATAAGGTAAAGTAAACAGAATAATACATGTAGGATTGCGTTATGTATGAACATAATAGGATAAGATACTAAATGAGAAAGTATAATAATTGTGATCTATTTATCAACTCTCTTCATACAAATTTAGAATCAGGAACTCTTTTCCATAATGCGGTCCCTTGTCCCAACTACAAGAGAAGTATTTGCATTTGCTACAGTTGCCAGGGAATCCCAGCCAAAATAAAAGGAATCACAACCATCTGAGACTTCTATAATCAATTCACGATTTATAATTGCACTTGCGGATAGTATAACTAAACTCATATATGTATTAGCTATCTACAATTGCTACGTTCAAGATGTAGCAATAGAAAGCATGTCACTGGAAAAAATTCAAGCATATCTATGTGTCCTTGAGTGTGCATTCAATGCAGTTATTTTTCACATTAATGAAATGAAAATATGTATGAGGGAAAGTAGCCATCAATTAAGATATCAGAATCCTCAAAGCACATAAAAAGACCTGAAGACCAGTCTAAAACTTACAGTAGTTCACCACTAGCTTTACAAATTTCACAAAAGCTATTGTGATTATCTAGGGGAGTCTTTTACTGAAAATGACTTGTGAGAAGAAAATGCTACAGAAATGTCACAATCATCCTGAAATTTACGCTGAGCGAAAGCAATAATATTGAGATGCAAAACTGAAATCATACTTGCAATGACATTAACCTCGTGGATACTTTAGTGCAGATATAGCATGGAAAAAGTAGAACTGGTTTTCTTCTTCAATACAGTGCCATAAATCTTACTATAATTTGTATGTGACTGATTTTTTTACTTGAAGTAGTTAAAATTTGCGAATCTTAATGTAATTTGTATGAATAAATATCTCGTAATTAAATTTCTTAATCTTTAAAATAATTTAGTTCAAATATTTATTTTTGTTATTATTTAAATTTTATATTAATTTTTTTAATATAATTATATATTAAAATATATCATAAAATGATATAAAATATATATTATGAAAAATGATTACAAATGATATTTTGTCATTTTTTTAAAATACAAAAATTGTATATATTGAGTTTGCACATTGTATAATAATTGGACTATCTCAAGTAGGAGACATTTTCCACTACTAGTCAAATTGTGATATTGCTCTCACAATTAAATTATGCCGCTTTTGTGTCAAACTCATTGACCCATGTTTCATGAGTACATGATCAATCCATCTTTCATGAGAATAAATGGAACACTTAGCACTCATCAGATCTAGGTGGTGTTCATTGCTTTACATGTGAATTTAGAAGTTTCAAGAGTCATAATGTTTTTAGAGTTTCTAAAATGCTCCTAAATAAATTAGCATCACCAAATAAATATACAATAGTAAAATAACAATACAGTACTGAAGCTGTTTTAACATATTTTGCCCATATTTAATTATTGACAGAGATTTAATATAGTCATTTTTAGACATAATTTTTTATGAAATTTGTTGGACTAACGTGGAGCTAAAACAAAGAAAATTTTAAAAAACAATGCGACATTGAACAATATGCAAAATAAATACAATCCCAAACCTATCAGCTATACACTTGCACTTCGTCGGTGGTGCAAGCGCTAGACATACAATTTAGTTGATACTATTCATAAAGTTAGAATACCTACCACGCAACACTGGGCAACCAAAGACTTCAGTTTGGCTGCCATGCCTTTCATACTTTCCAATTTGGAGGCTTCCAATACTCAATGCAGAGCTATAGCTTGCAAAATATCAGTTCTAAAGAAATTAAAAACTGCTATTCTGGTTTTATGCGTAGGATATTTTATATCAATAGTTATGAAAATGAGACTATCCTATAATTTTATAAGCTGCACTCAAAGTAAATCGTTCTGTTTAAAAGAAGGGGAGTCACAAGTCCCAAAGCTGTGAAAAGTTCTCAAAAGAGGCATGATGGAACCATTTGAATGGAAAATAGCTTTTACGTTTGTGTTAAAATACCATCCTCGATATTAAAACACTGTGTTTCTATGTTCTCCATATTTTTTATATAGACAACAGGCAAAATTTCCTTACAGAAGCATTGCTATTAAATGTTTGTAGACTGGAGAAAGTACCATCGCTGTTTAACGATTAAGGCTTGCTATAGTTCCTGGCAGGAATTAACAACATATCTATACTTTATAGACTAATATGCCACACTAAGATTAGAAAATGTGACAGCCGAAACATTGCAAGTGGTATTCACATTTAAAGAAATATCAATCACGAACAAAAAGAAAAATAGATACCAGACAATCCAAAATATAAGAACAGATTAAAAGATACTTGCAGAGCTGTTTAATTAATCAAACCACTTTGAAGATAAACATTAAGTAAACTGATAAATTAACAAGGTTTAATCCAAGATAGAATACCAGATAGAAGCAGATTGAAAGAGAGTTGCAGACTTTTGACATTAATCTGAAACACTGAAATTTACGGAATAATTCCAAGATACTCGACATTAGCAAATTTACTTGAAGATAATCTCTGAGTATAGTGATAAACTAAAATATACTAGAAATGAAGACAATCCTAAACGCTAGAGTATAATAGGAGACACTTATAGCTGAGACATTAAGACCGTCGAGAGGTTGGCTAATATCTGCTACAATCGTTCTATTCTGCCAGGGCGCCACTCACCATCTATTAATTCATAGATAATTTTATAATAACCAAAAGGAAAGTAATCGCGGTAAACATATTCATCACTAGTAATTGACTGGTTATGTTCTCTCCAGCACAAAAATGGTGTAAAAGTCCCAGGTTCTAAGAAAACCTTCAATTTTCTGCAACGAGCAGCGAGGGAACCCTTCATTGCTACTTTCCTACAGCAGCGGATATCCAAGTGTTCCAACTCCTTACACATGCTTAAAAGCCTTTCCACACCTGCATCTGTCAGTAGACCGTTGATCAAATCCAACCGTTTCAACCGAGGCATATTATTAGCAATTGCAAACGCTTCATCGTCTTGGGGATCTTCTTGCAGCGCCGTTCGCGCATACATCTGCTGAGACGTGTAAGGAACTTGCAGTGTTTCCCCAGGGACTCCAATGATGAAAAAGTTATCTTATGACAATAACTGATGTCCAAAGAAGTCAGATTTACCAATTTGGGAGCAATTTGGGTAACAATGGAATCAGTCACCTGACCCCCAGGGATGCGGAGTACCTCAAGATTGTGAGAATAGTTAGAAATCAAGGCAAAGTTTTCTTCATTGGCCAATTCAAAAACAGACACTTTTCGCATCGATCCTCGGCTTCTCTTGACAAGCATCTCCACCATTCTCTCAACAGCTTCTGGCGTGGAGCGATGACACCATTCCTTAATATCTATCTCTTGCCAGCAGTCCGGCTGCAATACTACTGTCCTCCATGACTTGCATACTGCAGGCACCACTGTGAGAATCTCCTGAAAAGATGTTTTCTTAAAAATGTGGACAAGAACATCTGGTAGAAGATCTGCCCATGGTCGATCACACACTTCGCTGCCACTCTCCATCCGGGCCGTTATCAAAGTTTCAATCTTCTCAGTAAACAAATAACAATGATACCTTCAGAAAACAAAGCGATGAGTGATATCGTATTTTTACTCTAAAAATTAAAGAATTTTTTTTTTGCTAAGCATCCAAACCGTGATTTTTAATACGATCATTGGTTTCATATATTGAATCCAAACATATTTTTATATGAATTAATATATAAACTGATTTTTTTCGTATAAACTGATTTAATACTTTTAAATGGAAACCCATTTTTTTCAAATTTATTTTAAGTGGAATAGATATCATTTTAACATGTTTTGTATGGTATATCTAAAACAGTCATAATTTTAAAAATAATATATCTTGTCGATATGAACAGTCATAACACGTGGCGGGTGGAATTAATTATGGATTGAGAACCATAACCAAAGTAATCAAAGAGGCGAAATTGCCACAATTATATTTTATGGAATGTGTTAGATGACTTTATGATATCGGTGGTGTAAGGACGATCCAGGAAGATAATCATGAACAATGGGATGTGATCTGCTACGTCATATGTGCTATATTACGCTTGAAGACCAAGGAACTGTGATTTAATTTCTTTCCCGTGTTCGATTCTGCATTTTATGGAGGATAGTGTTTATAATGTTAGAAAAAAGAGGAAAGAAGGGAAATCGTACTACATCCTCCACCAAGCCTTTATATTTAAATTGCACAAATTCCACTGTGCCCTCCACTCACCTCAGTCTGATAACCCTCAAGCCACTACCGACCCTCAGATTTCCACTAACCCAAGCCTTAAGACGATCTTAAACAGAAACAAGTCTGCTAAAATTCCCCTCGAGAATTGAAGGATATTAATGCAATTGAGTCCGACTAGGAGCAGAAAAAAAAAAAAGGGAAAAAAAGAAGAAGAAGAAGAAAGAACTACGAGATCCAGTAAGAGATTAAAAATGGAGAAATTTTATGCACCACTCAAAAATGACACTATTGTGAGTTCTGAAATGGAGATCAAACCTAAGATGAAGAAAATAAAAATGGTGCATACTAGCTATGGCTCTGAGAGAAAGGATACTCCAAGCCCCTCCCATGTTTCTAATACCCTTGATTGTGGCAATCGAACACTGGATAATTTGACTTAGGGTGGTGATATCATGTCTCTTGTGAGGGTTGTTGAGAAAAGTTGGAAGAAAATGGAGCTGACCCATGGCAAAAAAACCAATCTAGACCTGGACCAGAAATTTAACTCTGGCCAATCTAGACGTTGTACCAGAAATTTAACTCCATTGCTGAGTACACCACCTAACTGATGCATTCAATGGCCACAACTCTTTATCTTTTGCAGGGGATGACTAGTTCATGACCTTGTTAGATAAATCAATAACAGAAGAAGGCAAGGCTGGGAAGGATGACCAAGGAGATAAAGAGGGGAAATAGCTCTTGTGGTTTTTCTTTCCAGTTTTTGTTATAGTTTTGTTTAAAATTGTTGACACAACCGTCATTAGACAATAAACCATTATAAATAGTCCATAAGAGGACTTCCTTTGATAGAATCAAATCTTTGAGTTTCTTTATATATAGGGTGACTTCCTACTTTTAAAACTTAGCATTGTTTCTTATTTTTAGGATAAAAATTATAGCCATTGATCTATAGAATAACAGTTGTCACAAATAATAGGAGTTATTCAAAATCATTTTGTTTTACCCAAATCTTAGAACTAGAAGATATGGTTGTGGGGGAATGAAGAGCTTGATAGAGTGGTCCATGTAAGAAAAAGATATGGTTGTGGGGGAATGAAGAGCTTGATAGAGTGGTCTATGTAAGAACAATTTGATGAGGATTTTGGAGATTCCACTAGTCATGTTGCTAGTTCTAGAAAGAATATGGCAGTGATCTTCTTTGTTCCTTTCAGGTTTTCAGGTTTGAATCTTTGCTAATTTTTTGTTATTGTAACTTTGGTGTTAGGACAGCCAGTTCTTAGAATTGCTAGGTTATAACCTAAGTGTAGGTTATATGAAATTACAAGCATAAAACTAAAATTAATTCAAAACATCCAAAAATAAAGAAAAGAATTCCAAACACCATAAATCCATTTTTTCCAAATAAATTTCAAAATCACTCACAGATTTGTGCTAAGAATGTTCAGATCTATAATGCATCCAAAACCTATTAAAACTAAACCCATACACAGATGATCAAAATATAACTTATCGGCCGAGTTGAAAAACAAGAATGCAAACTAAGAAATGAGATATGTTCTCACCAGTGGGCAGATTGCACTTGGCTTTTGCGGGCGACTGTTTCCTGACCAAGTCTTCGTATTACCCAAGAAGTTTTGTAAGAACCTAATCTAGCAGGCCGACGCACATAATGGAAATGGACTAATATTGCTACCGGCATGAACGGACATCTTTAGAAATTTGGTAGGGTTTATAGGGTCACTAGAATGAGCCGACTCTAATTTAGAAATTTTATGATAATATAGGTCTTTATTTTCTATTTGGCTCTTTTTAATTATTTCTAATATTTAAATTAGGTGTTTCTCTTGTAAAACCGATTTAAAATGCACATATATAACTTATATGAAAAGGTTTTAGTCCTTATTAGTACTTGTCATAGGCTAAGTACTATTGTGTTACTTTATGGATTTCCCATATTAATCCGGTTGCTATGTACCAATTGAAATTAATTTTATTTGATACGTTTATATAATATTATATTTATTAAAAATGACATTCTAGATTTTTAACTTTATTATTTTTATATACTAATTTACAATGTTTTTGTTGGTTGAAACAATTAGAGTCTTATGTGCCCATTTCTACCTACATCATTTATTTTTACCGTAGATGTTTGAACTAATTTTTTATTCTATTGTGGTAGTTAATTTTTTAAATTTTATTTGATATGTTTATATTATAATATATTTATTAACAACTAGATTTTTAATTTTATGATATCTATAAGGAATATAGTAAAAGTGTACGAAGGATGAAGGGAGGATAGGAACTGGAAGCGACTGTGTGTGAGGGTTTCAGAAGCTTGTTTTGCTACCGCTGGGCTGTGCATGCATAGGGAGAGTGCCCCATTTCTCTTCTATCTAGTGAGACCTTTTGTAGATTCAATATTGGACGATTATTGTTTTGCAGGGTTTGCGTTTATTGTGGAAAACAAATTTTAAGAGCGCTTTCTCAAAGTTTGTCTGCCTGGCTATTATGGCTACGAGTGGGGTTTCCACAAGTCTTATTCTTGCTGAAGCCTCTACTTGTGATGGATCTTCTCTTGGGGCACAGTCACAGGAGGAGCTATTTTATGTTAGCGAGCACCAAAAGTTAAATAAAGTTAATGGTTGTTTTCTGCGTAGCTAGGATCGGCCTGTGCTGGTTATTTCTCCAGATGCAGTAATGGAGGATGTGGACTATTTGGCCACACATGCATTGATATGCAAGTTTCTTGGTATTCGAATTTCCTTGGCCACTCTGCAAGCTTGAATTCTCCATTCATGGCAGGTGGAAGGTGATATGGATATTATGTTGGCTAGGAATAGCTACTTTTTGGTGAATTTCTCTTGCATGTCAGATCGAAACCTAGTTTTTGAGGGAGGCCCATATTTTTATGACAGAGTAGGTCTTTTTGTCAAACCCTGGCATCCGAAGTTCAATTCTGTTGAGGATCTTCCTTTGAGAGTTCCTGTTTGGGTCTGCCTGCCACGACTTCCTTTGGAGTTCTGGCATGAGGATATCTTGCGACAGATTGCTACTGTTCTCGGAAAGCCGACTGCTATAGCCCACCAATCTCTGGACAAAAAAGTTATTTCCTATGCACGTATTTTTTTTGAAATTGATTTAAATAATCCTTTGCTAGATTCTCTAGAAATTTGTCTTGGTTCTTCTTTTTGGATCCAACAGCTAGACTATGAATCTATTCCCTTTCATCGCCACCTTTGTCATGTGTATGGTCATTTACAATGTCAATGCCCTCAAGCCTCCAAAGGCAATGGTACCCCTGTTGGGTTTTCTGGCCCAAGGATGGCTAATGATGGAAAGGGGAATGGTCAAAATGTTAGTGGAAAAGGAAATGCTCAGTTTGATAGTGCAAGTAAAGGGAAAGCTCATATGAACACTTCAAGTCAAGGGCCAGGGCCATCCAGTTCTACTGGTCTTGATAAGGATGGTTTTATCCCAGCTTGAAACCGTGTTAAGGGGCAAGGTCAAAAATGATCTCATCTAGATCGGCAAGTGGACTCAGGGTTTAATCGTTTTGAGGTTCTTGACAATATGGTTACAGAAGAAGGTATTCCTGCAGAGGCTTAGAGTGTAGCTACTAGTTTGGAGGGGAGGGATTCTACTCTTAGTGGCAACCAGGATATTGTCATTCAGTATATGGCAGAGACTTTTATTGGCCCTGAGTCTAGTGCCCTTGTGGTTTCTCCTGCTCCAGCAGAAAAGGACAATGTTCTTCTGGCAGATTTGGTTAAAGATATGTTTGCCTCTGATAAAGGAAAGGGATCTTCTCTTGCTTTGGGCCTGATGCAAAGACCATTTAAGAAAGTCTCTTTTACTACTCCCTCAAGAGTTGGGCGAAAGTAGGAGTAGGAAAAAATTAAACTTACAGGAGATTTATTGGTAGAGTCTAGGGTTGTCAAGACCTTGGATGAGCATTTTCCCCATTCTATTCAATGATTATTCTCTCATGGAATGTGAGGGGGTTGAATAGTATCCCCAGACAAAAAGCTATTCACGATCTTGTGGTTGAGCATTCTCCAAATATCCTTTGTATCTAGGAGACCAAGCTTTCAGTGGACTCCATATTTAGATTTGCTCCTAACATTTGGTTTCTAGGCCAATGTCAGTGTATTGGTGCTTTGGGGAGCTTTGGTGGTCTTGCCATCAGCTGGGATCCTAGGAAAGTTATGCCACTTTATTGGGTCTCTTGCCTCTTAGCTCTTTCAATGGTTGCTTCCTCTCTAGAGACTAGTGAGATGATTCTTGTTACTAATGTGTATGCTCCTGTTGACCTCCCTAGCAAGTCTAAGCTCTGGGATCATATTAAGCATGTCAGAAGCTATCATCCTTTCTTGCCTTGGATTGTAGCTGGAGACTTCAAATCTGTTATCAATTTAGAGGAGAAGAGGGGTGGGCTAGCTCGCTTGAGTCCTTCTTTTGAGCTTCTTCGACAAAATATTGATCTTTTACATCTCTCTAATGTCAAACCTCTCAATGGGCTCTTTACTTGGAAAAATCGAAGAGTTGGAAATGATGTTATCTCAGAACGCTTGGATAGGTTCCTTGTCTCCTGCTTTTGGAATTCTGGTTCTCTTTCGCTCTCTTCTGAAATTCTTGATTGGAGAGGTTCTGACCACTGGCCTATTAAGCTCATAGCTAGTTATGTTGCTGTCCCCAAGAACCCTCCCTTTAAATTATAGCTGATGTGGCTTCGAGACTCTTCTCTTCATGACTTAATGGCTTACTGGTGGAGACAGGGAGGCCCTGCCTATGGCACTGCTATGTACTCCTTCTCTGAAAAATTTCAATTTTTTAAAAGGAATTTGAAGCATTGGAACAGGAATTGTTTTGGTAATCTCCATATTATGAAGAAGAGGGCTCTGGATCGTCTTGATGTTATTACCAGAAAAATTTGAGATCTAGGTTTTTTAGAAGCTCTTGGCATTGCAGAATCCCGAGCTTCTGCTGATTTAGTTGAGTGGGATCTTAAAGAAGAAATCTATTGGAAACAGAAGGCTCAAGTTGACTGGCTTCAGGAAGGGGGCAAGAAGACTGCATTTTTCCATAAATCTGTGCAGGCTCGACGTAATAGGAGTTACATTTCTTCTCTTGTTACTTATGATGGGATGCATCTAACTTCTTCTCAAGCTATTTCCAGGGAAGCTATTCAGTTTTACTCTGCTCTTTTTTTAGATGATTTACCTCCAACATGGATTGAGGAGAATACTATCTTGTCTTGTATTCCCTTTGTTCTGACCAGGGAGATGAATGATTCTCTTATGAGGCCAATTAGTATGTTTGAATTGGAGGGGGTGGTCTTCAGCTTGCAGAAGGGCAAAGCTCCAGGGTCGGATGGTTTCCATGTTGAATTCTTTCGAGAATTTTGGGATATTATCAATCATGACCTTTTGGATGTGGTTTAGGAGTCCTTTTCCAACAAAGAAATGCTTTGAGCCTTGAATTCTACTTTCTTAGTCCTTATTTCGAAGAAGGAAGAGGCTAATCAGCTAGACTTTTTTAGGCCCATTGCTATTTGTAATGTGGTCTATAAAATCATCACTAAGCTCCTAGCAGAGAGGCTTAAAGTTTTCCTTCCTATGGTTATCTCTAAGGAGCAAGGGGGTTTTGTGGCCGAAAAAGAAATTTTGGATGGGGTGGTTATTGCTTCTAAAGCTATTCACTCTATGTGTACTTCCAGGGAACGTGCTATGTTTATTTAGCTTGATATGGCTAAGGCTTATGACATAGTCAATTGGGATTTCTTGCAAAAAGTTCTTCTTGCTTTTGGCTTCAGTCAAGATTGGGTTAGATGGGTTCTTAGCTATGTTACTACTCCTTCCTTCTCAGTCCTTCTTAATGGTGAATCGACAGAGCTTTTTGGGGCTTCTAGAGATCTTTGTTAGGGAGATCCCATCTCACCTTATTTTTTTATCATTATGGCTGAGGGACTTGGTAGACTTATCAAGTTTCATGTTTCCCAAAATTTGATTCAAGGATGGCAATGGGGCAATGGTTTGCTTGCTCTTTCTCACCTTCATTTTTTTGGTGATACTGCCCTTGCTGGGAGAGCTCGGATTCGGGAAGCTAAGGCCTTTCAGCTCACTTTGGATACTTATTTGGCTATCTTTGGGTAGAAAATTAATGACCACAAGTCCTCTATTTTTTCTTCAACACTCCTGAGCCGATCCAGCAGAGGATTGCTAATATCTTGAGATTTCAGATTGCGTCTCTCCCTCTGACTTACATGGGGTCCCCTATTGTGGTGGGTAGATAGCCTAGGCTTTTTTGGAAAAGCTTGCTTGACAAACTTTGACAAAGGGTCAATAATTGGACTCATAGGTGGCTCTCTACTACTGGTAGGGTGACACTCCTTCAATCTATTATTCAAGCTCTTCCCACATACAGAAGCATGGTTCAGGCTGCCCTGGTGTATTTTCTTAAAGAATTTGATGCCCTCTCTCAAATGGAGCCTCATCAATTGGGATACTATTTGTTAGCCAAAAAAGGAAGGAGGCCTTAGCCTTTGGTCTGCTATCTTGTGCAGTCAAGCTCTTGCTGCCAAGCTCTATTGGTGTTGGTGTACTAGTCAGTCTCAGCTTTAGGCCCATATCCTATCACACAAGTATTTACCTAGTGTTGAACCTTCAGAAGTTTCTCAGTTTTCTCTTGAGGGAAGAGGCTCTATGGTGTGGAATACCCTCAAGATTGGTGCTCACCTGGTGAAGAGAAGTTTATTTTGGATCTACAATAGAGGCACTAAGGCTCTATTTTGGAGTGATTCTTGGAATGGGCATCCTCCTCTCCTTTCCTCTCATCCTCACTTGCAGGCTCTTTGTGATTCTTTCGTTTTTGCTGGATGGAATAAGGTGGCTCACTATAAGGAGGCTTTTAACTTGGGCCTTGTTGTGGGTTATAGATGGAAGAATTTTTCTAATTGGCCTCTGGGTGGTTCAATGGGAGATCGGTTGGAACTATCTCATATATTGGCTTCTAGGGAGTGCAGCCATTGCAGGGACCTGATGTTTTGGCTTGGGGAGGTGCTTCTTCTAGCAAGTATTTTGTTTCTTTTGGGTACCTTGCGCTGACAAAGCAACTTTTTGGTGAGGTGGACGTCTCTTGGTGGAAGAAAGTTTGGAATAGTTTTTCATGGCCTAAGTGTAACTTTTTCCTCTGGATTTTGGTTTACAATCACTGTCTCACTTGCGATAATCTCTACAAGCGTGACTTCTAGGGGCCTTCCATCTGTGTTCTCTACAGCAATAGTGAAGAGACTATATCTCACCTTTTTTTCCAGTGCCCCTTTGCCAAATAGATTTGGCACCTCTGGTGGAGTGTGTGGGGATGCACGTGCTGGCATGTGTCCTCTTTGTCTGACTTCTGGGACCATTTGAGCCATTCCCCTTCTAAGACTTCTTTTCTTCAAGTTGCTTGGACTATCAGTCCTTCCCTTATTTTATAGTATGTTTGGCTTGAGAGGAATAGAAGGATCTTTCATGATTTGTAGTTTGAGATCAGGCACCTGTGGGGGAAAATTGTTAATTCTCTTCAGGAAACACTCCTTGTTAAATGTGATATCGATGGGGGTTTTGATCCTATTGATGATGGTATTTACTCTCGCCTCTCCTTTCCTATTCAGGGTTGCTCTCCTTCGAACCCCCATAGCCGCTCTGGGAATAGAGATAAGCAACACCCTCAGCGAGTTAATCATCAGGGACGTTGGTCTCCTCCTGCGGAGAGCACTCTTAAAATCAACACTGATGGTTCTTCTAAGGGAAATCCTAGTCCAGCTGGTATTAGGGGAGTTGGGCGTGATAGTTCTAGTGATATCCAGTTTTTGTTTTCTATATACAAGGGTTACCATACTAATAACCTCATGGAAGCCCTAGCTATCTTGGTTGTAGTGGAATAGTGTTGTCTACGTGGCTGGAAAAGAATCATCTGTGAGACTGACTCGCAGGTGGTTGTGAACTTATTGCATAATAGGAACCTTGTGCATGTGGATTGGCATTTGGCTCTGGTTATTCAACAGATCCTTTAGTTATGCAATTCTCTAGATTTTGTGTCCTTTATGTATATCCCTCGTGAGTGGAATGGTGTGGCTGATTGTCTGGCTAAATGGGCGTCTCAGCAGGGGTCGGCTTGGAACATTCTTGATCCTAGGATGCTTCCCCTTGATTTATCTCAGATGTTGGATCAATTTGTGGACCAGGATAAAGCTATGTAGTTCTCTTTGTTTCTTGTGTTGTTTAGCTCTCTTTGATATTCAATAAAATTTTTACCCCTCTTTTAGTTTAGATTTTTAACTTTATTATTATTTTTATATGAATTTATTATGTTTTTATTGGTTGAAACAATTAGTGTCTTATATGGCCATTTATGAATTATTATGAGCTTTCTACCTGTATCATTTATTTTTACCTTAGATCTTTGAACTAATTTTTTATCCTATTGTGCCAATTAATTTTTCAAAATTTTATTTGATATGTTTATATAATATTATATTTATTAAAAACTACATGCTAGATTTTTAACTTTATTATTTTTATATACTAATTTACTATGCTTTTATTATGTTTTTATTGGTTGTAACAATTAGAATCTTATATGCTCATTTATGAATTATTATGAGCTTTCTATCTACATCATTTATTTTTACCTTAGACATTTGAGCTAATTTTTTATCCTATTGTGGTAGTTAATTTTTTTTCTTGTATATAATTTATTTGTTTTGAATGTTAGTACATACTATTAATTTTTTATATATTTTAATATAACTAGATTCAATATATGATACATACTACTATTATTGATTTTAAATTTTGATTATACATAATAATTGTATAATGAGTAAATGATTTGTTATATGTATCTATTTTCTATCATTCATATAATAGATGAAATTTTTTAACATTTTGATTCATTTACTAAATCTCATATTCAATTTGTTATTAGAAAACATAAATATAATATAGTATATGCAATTCATTTAAGCCATAAATATATTATTAAATTTATTATAAAAATATTATAAAATATTTGCAATTGACAATTGACAATTTTTTAATATTCTAATACAATTAATTTGATTAACAATAATAATTAAACGAGTATTTAATTTTATTACAACTATTCATTCTAAGGCAAGTACTTAGCTGTTATGTGGCACTTGTTACAAAATATACAATTTTAGGAACTAGTGAGCATTCGCCATGCATGTGTATGTGTATTTGGTGTAAGATTTATAATTTCAATGTTATTGTTATTATTTAAATTATTTTAAATAAATGATGTTTTTATTAATTTCTTTATTATATACTATTTATTAAGAAACTATATTATCATCTTAGTTAAGAAGAAGAGTGTGACAGTACACATCTTCAATTAAAATTTTGGTGGTATTTATAAGACTACTAATTTATAAAATATATTATGAATTTGGGACATTCTTGTGACCATTGACCATTAAGATATTTGTTTGATATTTAATATTTTTCACTACTATATATATCGTTAAAATAATGTAACCTCTTACATAATTATTAGTTTTTAAATCTAGATTGTTCAACAATACACATGGAGCATAATCCTTACCAAAGGTTTCTATCCTTCTTCCTTAATATATGATATTAGGAACTAGTTTATTAATCAAGGTTAGTTATATTAAAGTGATAAAGATGATTAAATATTCCAATCCAAGACCTTCCAGATAAGACACTTACAATTTTTCATTTTGTTGTGGGCCCTTGACTCGAAATAATTATTACAAGCAGTTGCATCTTAAAAGTGTGCAAGGGTTAAGCCAATAGTCTTATATACTTTTTTTTGAACAGTTATGACCTTGCTTTTAGTTATAGTTAACTTTGGTAGTTCTAGTATAACATTTGATTGCTCCTTTGGTAACTAGAAATTGTCTCCAATTACCCAAAGTCTACATTTCTATATTCTTATGTGTCTATCTAATTTGAAAACTCTACTTTTCTACCTCTCTTAATAGGGTTCACTTTAGAGGCAAATATTCAAAATTTGGCAAATGTTGACCATCGACTAACATTGGTTTGGAAATTTTTTTAGGCAAATGTGGGTTGGCATGTCGCCCCAACTTTACCAAATATAAGTCAAACCTTGGGACCCATTGCTAGATGATTTATGCCATTTGATCTCCTTTTGAAATTAAATAGTAAATCAAAAATATTTTTAGCACATGGAAAATTAAACACATTCGCCTATGATTTCCCAAGCTGATTTTTTTGATGGCATTAATTCGCTCTTGGTTTTAAAACAATGTTTTAAGAGAGGCACAACATTTTCTCACCAATATTTGGACATGTTTCCACATAAATTTAATTTCACCAACTATATTATGCAAGGTTGTATAATGGATGAACCATATTCACTTTGGAAATTTCAAAGTACACATTTTTCTTACATAGGCTTCGCCAAATATTTTTCATAGATTTTTCCAAAAAAGGGTGGTGTAAATACATTCATAGATTAGTAGGTGTGGCGACTACATTTTATCCAAAGGTGAGTAATTCAGACCACTATCTGTCTATTCTCTATAATTTTAGTTTTCTCTTATATTTAGTAGATATAGGTTGGACTGTTAGTGGTTGGTTATTTGATCACATGATGAACTTGAAGAAGATACTTAGGTAATTGACACTATAGAAAAGAATATAGGTAAAGTTTATGAGAAGAAAATTATAGATGGAGTTGAAAAATCAATTAGAAGATAGAAAACTAAGGAGAAATGTCAACATGTTAAGAATGCAAAACATTTAGAATTTTAGGAGAGATACAAACAAAGCCTAGTGAGGTAAAGGGCTCCATTAAATGTCTTCTTGGAAAAGAAATGGAAGTTCAAGAAATTGGTATATTTATTTAGTTAATTGTTTTCTTCTATATTTCAAGAAAAGGGTATTCCATGATAGACCACCCATCATTGAGTAGTTTATTATACTTTGAAAAAGTTTATTATTATCTGAGGAGTCACTAGTTAGTAAAAAGAGGTTGGGAATGGACAAGTTGTCTTGCTGAGGTTGAAAAACAAAATATCAAAGAAAAAATTAAAGAGTCAAATTTTAGTGTATTACCTTTAGATGAGGTGACATCAATAGACAATACTTCTTGGATATGCATGCATGTCTATATTGTACACAATTTTATCCACCAACCCAATATACTAACCATTGTTAAAATGAAGGATAATTCATGAGAGGAAAATACATTTGAACAAGTAAAGAGTTCATTAATTGAATATGGAGTTATAGATGAAATGATGATTGCCAAAAAGTTTGTGTGTTGGACCAGATGGAGCTTTAGTAATGCATGGCCACAAGAATGGTCCTCTCAAAAAGTTAAAGTAATTTATTGCACCTTACATTGTTGGCATTCACTGCATGGCCCACATAATGAATCTAGCTTTTGGAATTGTCAACAACTATCCACAAATATAAAAATTTGAAGTTTTAATCAAAGAGATCTATAGGCACTTTTGTCAAAGTCCTAAACGATTAAGAGAATATCAATACTTTGTTGAGGGCCTAACTCATAGGAGAAAGCTACTTAACGATAATGATACTAGATGAATCTCTTTAGATGGACCAGCTCGTCGATTTTTTTTTTGAATATCCATCATTGCTTGGTACAATGGAGTCAACTCACAATGATTGAGGTGGTTAACATAAATATAGTGAACTAATTGAAAGGTAAAGTAATGTAGAGACACTCTTAATGTTAGAAGCCATTCTCCCCATGCTAGAGGAAATGAGAAATATAATGAAGAAGATACAAAAACTATTTATGTATATTGTTGAATATAATATGCTAGGTAAAATGACATGCACGACCCTTGATAATCTCTATAGAAAAGGAGATTCATTTTTGTGGATGAAAATTTTTAAGGGTGGATGAGAATCATAGATTTGGATAATCCTGATCACTTTTAAAAGTTTGATGCAAAGGGGGAACTATGTACTAGTATAGAAGGTGTTGACATACTAATGCACTACTATAAAAGGCCCGTGTCCATGAAAAAAGGAATTAACTATTGCAAAGGAAGTATAATGAATTTTGTGAAGGATATATCTTATAATCTTTCCTCATAATTAATTTCTTGAATCAGTGTGTGTCGTGTTTCCCCTTTATTGTTGTTTAAGAAATCCTAAGTGTTTTAGAGATAAGTTATTGGTTTTGATAGATCAATTTTGCAAAAGAAAAGAAATCAATGGGGTGTTGTAAATGGAGTTTTAGATGAATCCCATTTGAGAGAGAAATCCTATCATGTTTCTAGTACTATGATGGAATAATATGATCTTATGCAGAACCCCAGATAAGAAGGATTGTTAACAAAACTTCAGATAAATCTATCTCAGAGAAAAGTGATGCGAGATTTAATATTATAATTTTTCAAGCTTGTTGAATTATGTTTGACCATGATATTGGGGTCTATGGAGGATGAGAGAGTTTTTAGTGCTTTGGGGTTCCTAAAATCAAAGGTAAGAAACAAACTAGGCAAGAATTTGCAAAATTGATTGAGGTTATATATATCCAGATATGAAATCAATGATTTTCCTTACAAAAGGGCACTAAAATTATGGACAAGGAAATGCCAAAGAAGAAGTTTGAGAAACCTTTCAAACAATGAGATTAGTGACTCAGGTAGTGGTAACAGTGATGTTCAAGTTGAGGATCAATATCAGGATAACTAAGGTATGCTTGCTAGAGAAAGCATGGAGCACGATGGAATGTTTGAACCCAATGAAGAGGAATTTGAAGATTCAAATGATGTGATGATATGGAAAGTTTAATAGTTATGGTATGATGTGTCAATTTTGAATTGATTACTTATTAGTAGTTACTAAGTGTAAATTATGGATTCTAGAGAGTATTCTCAAAATCTAATCATGATTAATCTATCATGCATAATAAGTTATATCATTTTCCAAATGTTTAATATCAAACAACCAAGTACATTTTATGTTAGATGATGCCATGATTCATGAATCAAGATTCATTCAAATTTTACCATTACTATTGTTTTTTATTTGCATTATTATGCTCATATGCTACATTGTTATGGTACAATCCTTGATGATTTTAGTGAAAATACAACAATTCAAATGATAAAATTCAATTAATTCAATTTGCAAAAGTTAAATTTGGATGCTCAATTCTATAATCATGTTTAGAAAGTATTAAATTTACAACTATAACATTTAGAAAATGACCCTGAATTCCCTTCTATGTAAATATAGAAATAAGGGAGAAAAAACTACTTCAGGTCATTTTGCTACATGAGAAGTGTCTTAGACTAGCATCAAATTTAGTATCAGAAACATCTTTTGTCTTTACATGTGATAAGCATGGTAAGCAAAATAGCATTTTGATTCTACTACATTTATCCTAATCAAGAAATAAAGTGCAAACTTTAAAATCATATCAAAAAATAGAAATAAAGTAAATACTACAACTTAGATGATTAAAGTCACTATACAAATGTCACATACTCTGATGCCTGATGGATGTCTTATGATATGATTAAAACTTAAGTCAAGTTTCTTAGGATGTTGAAGTCTTCTTGGTTTGGTGTTTTAACATTCATTATGCTATAGTAAATGACCTTCAACTTTGTTAGACTTTCACATTTGGAAGATTTACTTGAAAGAAATGCTACATCTCACATTGTATTCAAATTTGCATGATAGTTGCATGCAATTCAAAATGCCTTCAAGAGTTGAATCTTGAGGAAACTTGACTACTTCAAACATCATTTTTTCCTCCAACTCTTTTTGCGAAGCTTCCCTTCCAATGAATGTCATTGATGAATTACTAGAGAAGGGAGTGATAATCTTGGAGTAAGGAAACTTATTGGATTTATAATGTCTCCAATATTATTAAATAATATTTTGTTATGTGGTCGAGAATTAATGTTTTTAATCTCTTAGGCCCACTCTTTATTTTTAGTACTTCTTGGATTATGTCATTTTGTAATCCTTTAGGAAGTTTTCCCAAAGCCCTTTATAAGGCCTTTTTGTAAGTTATTTTAGGCATGTGATTTGGATTATTTTATTTGTGTTGTGAAATCCCATTGGAGTTATCTATTGTTCACCATTTCAGAAGTGAAAGATCTTCCCTACTTGGCTTTTTGGTTTTGATGAGATTCAACCCTCACCCTATTTCATTGCCTGTAATATTTCACTCAGATTTAACAAATCGAAGCACCATCCATATGTGCCTCTCCCTCCATCTTCTATACTACCCCTTCCATTTGTACTCCTCCCTCCATCTGTCATTCATACTACCCTCTTCTGTACTCCTCTATACACTTCCATATTTCACATTTCATATTCTGTACATTTCCATTCCCTTTGTACTTCAATTTTGACCTTCCACTACCAACCACCATACTAGGGTTCTTTTCACCATACATACAAGACAATTCATATATCCCTCCATATTCAAAAAAAATTTAACGTACAAACTTGTATCAACCTCCTCTTTATTTGGACAAGGGACATTATAGTGGTATCAGAGCTAGTGATCTTGCTAGCTTTTTGATGACATTAGATGTCACCAGAATCTTGATTAGTAAGAAGAATGGGTGAATCAAGCATTGAGATGATGCAAATTCTAAGGGAACCAACAAGAGGACAACAAAAACTTAGTGAAACCTTGTTAAATGGACAAGGAAAGATTAGTGAGACCTTGGTGAAGTGTTAAGATCAAATTGGCAAGACCCTCCAACTTTTGGCACAAGGAAGATCAAATGGAAGTCACAATGGGCATGGTGATAATTCTATCAATGAATGGCTTCACATAGCATGATATGACACATGACCAATGATGTTGACATTTCCCCACTAGTTGGAACAACCTAGGGAACAAGAGCCTACTTTTCTTGAGATGCAAGAACAATTATGTGAAGACTGGTTTGATGTTGAATGTGGTGTAGAATTGTCCTTCAAGGATTATGTGGATTTGCGGATGAGATATTATAAGAGGCAAGGAAATTAAAATGATGACATTAGATGAAATATTGGAAAGATAAACTTATCATGATTTGATGGATCAGGGTATACATCAGCGTGAGTATGGGTTCAAAAGGTTGATACATACTTCTAGCTCAACACCATTCCTGAAGAAGAGGCAATCAAGTTTGTAACACTTCACTTGGAGGGAATCGCCAATGAATGGTGGCATCATGTGATGGTCACCCTACATCATGATCAAATCACTTTATATGTTGATTTCATGGAGAGACTTATTGACCACTTTGACAGAAACGATCTGGAGCTCAAATTTAAGGAGTTGGCACAACTAAAGAAAACTAGAGTAGTAGAGAGCTACATTAAAATTTTTTAGAAGCTATCAGTACTAGTGATAAATAATTCAGAGAGAAGACTTATTATTTTATTCATGGATGGATTGACTAAACCCTCAAAGGTTTGGGTGCAGGGTTTTACACCTGGCACACTTGTGGCAATAATCAAGAAGGAAAAAGACATGGAAACATCCACTTCTTCTTCTAAAAGTTATTCACATGCCAGGCCACCCATCGCTATGAAGGATAAAGACAACAAGCCCCCTCCAAAGAAATAGTAAATAGATGAAGCTACGAGACAATATTTGAGGAGGAGGAAGCTATTTTTTAATTGTAAGGAATCATGGGAATTAGGACACCGATGCTTAGGGAAGGGGAAGATCCATTACATAGAGGTGATGTCAGATAGTGAAGAGCACGAGGAACCAGAAGTCAAAGAAGATGATCAAAAAATTGCAAAAGGTAGTAACATAAATCATGTAGAGAGGATTATTGCACTAGTGTGTCGAGGAGAAACCATTGCTCTTGCAGGCACTCCAAGGTATACTATTTTTTGGGTATGAGGAACACTCCAAGGACAATGGGTCATAGTCATACTAGATAGTGGGGCCACACTTAATTTCATTAATTTATCACTTGTGAAAAAAAGAGGTTTAAATATGGAGACACATGCAAGATTCCAATTCAAGGTAGCAAGAAGAAACCTCCTATCATGTACCCATTTGGTCCTACAAATTAGCATTACCATGGGAAACCATCTGGTGACCAAACATTTCTTTGTAGAAGATCTAGATGACATGGAAGTCATTCTTGGCACATAGTGGATGGAGACTTTGGACAAGTATACACAAAGATTCATATGAATATAATTTTAATTTGAAGTGGATGGAAAGAAGGTGGTCCTCAGGGGAATGTGAAATGGAGGCTCAAAGGAAATCTCAATAGAATGGATGGAAGCCATTCTACAAAATGATGACATTTTTTAGGAAGTACAATGTTTGATATCAACAAAACTGATGAAAGGCCAATAGACTCTCCACCAAGATGATGATCTTCACATAGTGTTAGAAAAACATAGTTCAATCTTTGTCAACATCCCTATAGGCATCCCTCCAGATAGAGTATTTGAGCACACCATTGAGTTGGAGGAAGGAGGCAAACCCATTATCACTACACCCTACCACCATCCTCAAAGGTTAATGGATGAGATAGGAAAAATGATCCAAGAACTCCTAGAGAAAGGATGGATTAGGCCTAGTTTCAGTCCCTTTGCGTCATCAGTAGTTTTGGTTTAAAAGAAGGATGGAGCCCTCTGAATATGTGTGGACTATCATGCACAAAAAAAGAAAACCATTAAAAATAGACACCCCATTCCTAGGATCGATGAACTATTGGATGAGTTACATGGTGCACTCTTTTTTTCCAAAATAGATCTTCATTCAGGATACCATCAAATCCGCATGATAGATGAAGATGTGGAGAAGCTTGACTTCTATTGCCACTAAAAATATTATGAGTTCCTATTTATGGCATTTGGTCTAACCAATGCTCCAACTACTTTCCAATCATGCATGAACCACATCTTCAATAAGCTACTATGAAAGTACTATAGGGCCCATTTACCGTTGCACCAAAAGCCATGACTGTTAGTGAACATGGAAGACCACATAATTAACCACCTGTGGGTAGGGGAGTGCATTGCATCACCCAAAAATCTCCCCCTCGAAGCACATACTAGGTGCTTACACGGGTCAAGAAGGCACCAAGGAGATTTGAACCCATGATCGGGCCAAAACCAGGCTCTGATACCAATTGTAGGGCTCATTTACAATTGCACCAAAAGCCATGACTATTAGTGAACATGGAACACCACATAATTAACCACTTATGGGCAAGGGAGCTTGTCGCATCACCCAACAAGTACCTATTGGAATTTTTTGATGACATACTTATTTACTATAAGACATTGGAGGAACATTTGAGGCATTTGGATGAAGTACTTGGAATTGTGGAGTCACAATCACTATTTCCCAAGAAGTCTAAATGTGAGTTTGGAATGGAATAGATATTGTATTCGGGGCATAGAATCAGTGATCAAGGGGTTTAAATGCACCATGAAAATATTCAAGCCATATTGGATTGGTCACCTCCCAATACTCTCTCTGATCTATGTGGATTCCTTGTATTGTGAAGTTATTATAGAAGGTTCATGAAGGGATTATCAAAACTTAGTGCATCACTAAAAAACCTAACAAAAAAGGATATTTTCATTGGGATATGAAGGCACAACACACTTTTGACAAGTCGAAGAAAGTCATGAGTTCATGCCTAGTCTGGCACTACCCAATCTCAATATGCTCTTCATCTTGGGGTGTGATGCTTTAGGAGAAGGTATTGGGGCAGTTTTGATGCAAAATCATCACCTCATTGTGTTTGAGAGTCAAAAACTCTTAGAAGAAGAATGACTATAATCCACCTATGACAAAGAGATTCTTATAATCATGCATGCACTAACAGAGTTTTGCTAGTATCTTGTTGAAGCAAAATTTGTGGTGTGGATAGGTCACAACAAACTATGATATTTTTTAGAGTAGAAAGTTTTAAATGAATGACAATAGAAGTGGGTGAGAAAATCCAAGCTTTCAAATTTGATATTGAGTATGTGAAGGGAAAATATAATGTAGTGATTGATGCTCTATCAAGAAGGTCTACAATATGCTTGTTGTCTAAAATTTCAGCAGATTGGAAGGAACACCTATTGGTTGAATACTCCAAGAGTATACATGCCTACTAGTTGATGGATGGTCAAGTGAAAGATGATAGGTATAAGGTGGTAGATGATATTATCAACTACAAGGGCTAGTGCCTGAGTCCAAAATGAAGGAAATAATTTTGAAGGAGATGCACAATTCACCATTTGCTAGACACCTAGAACACCAAAAACCCTACAGGCATATCTAACAACATTTTGCATGGAAAGGCCTCAAGAATGACATCTTATAGTATGTACAAGAATGATCTACCTATTAGAAAAAAAAATTGAGCACACCCTACCTGTTGGACTTCTCCAACCATTTCCAATACCTAATTAAAAGTAGGAAAGTATTTCAATGGATTTCATCAATGGGCTACCCAAAGTTCAAGGTAAGGATTGCATTTTTTTCATGGTTGATCATTTGACCATGTAAGCCCATTTATTTTCCATTTCCATTGGGTACCAAGCATCAAAAGTGGTCATGTTGTTCTTCCATGAGGTTTTCTATTTACATGGTCTCCCACGAAATATAGTAAGTGACATAGATAATTCTTTCCTTAGTATTTTTTGGATGGAGTTATTTAGGCTAGTGGGAATGAAGTAATCACCAAATACAAGCTATCATCCATAGTTAGATGGATAGATAGAGATTATGAACAAACGGTTGTAGGACTATCAAAGGAATTATGTTTCAACGTAGAAAAAGGCATGGGTGTGTTGGTTGCATCTGGGTGAGCATTGTTATAACACTACATATAACATGTCAATAATCATATCACCTTTCAAAGTGTTGTATGGTTATGAACCTTCATCATTCATGGATTTGGCATTAGGAGACAATCATGCACCAAGGGCTAAACATGGCAATAGGAGAGTTTAGATATCACAAGATCTCTCAAGGAGAATCTACAAAGGGCTCAAAATCAATAGAAGATATTCATAGACTGTCATCAAATTTAGAGAATTTTTGAGGTGGGTGAACTGGTATACCTTCAACTTCAACCATATAAACAATCCTCCCTAAAGTTTTCTATTAAAGAGAAACTAAAACCATGCTTCTACGAACCATATAGAGTGGTTCAAAAGGTAGGAGAATTTGCCTAAGAATTGGAGCTTCCTGAAGGGAGTCAAATCCAAAATGTTTTTCATGTGTCATCACTGAAGAAGGCTATTAAACAACATGTCATAGTGTTAAAGGAATTGCTTCCCTTTGATGAAGAAGGGAAATTAATTTTAGAGCTAGTAGATATCATAGATGTATAGGATAAGAAGCTAAGGAGTTTCTTGTGCAATGTTAGGATCTTCCTGTTAAGGACGCCACTTGGGAAGGCAAGAAAATTCTAGAGCATCCACATTTGCAATTTCTTGAGGGCAAGTAAATTTTGGGCATGGGGGACTATAATGTCCCTCAATATTACTAAATAATATTTTTCTATGTGGCCAAGAATCAATTTTTTTCATCTCTCGGGCCCACTCTCTATTTTTAGTACTTTTCAGCTTAGTGCCATTTTTTAATCCTTTAGGAAGTTTCCCTGAAGCCCATTATAAAGCCTTCTTGTAAGTTGTTTTAGGCATGAAATTTGGATTATTTTCTTTGTGCTACAAATTCTTGTTTGATTTCTCTATTTTTTGCTATTTCAAAAGTGAAAGTTCATCCCTACTTGGCTTTTCAATTTTATTGGGATTCAACCCTCACTGTATTCTATTGTTTGCAATACTTCACTTGGATTTGAAAAATTGGAGCTTCATCTTTATTTGTGCGTGTTAATTGGAGAATATTGATACTCAATATCTATTCATGCTTGGCATTTATTTCATGGAGTTGTGTTCTAATATTATTTGCATATGAGTTTGTATGCTCTTTCCAATTTCTGTACAATACTCGATGCACTCCTCCATCCATACTCCTTCCTCCATCTGTACTCCCTCCATTCGTACTCCTCCCTCCATCTAACATACTAACTCTATCCATTCATACTCCTCCCTCCATCTGTCATACTAACTCCATTTTTACTCCTCCATCTAGCCATACTTCCCCCAACATCTTCTATACTACCTCCTTCCATCCGTACTCCTCCCCCCATCTATACCTGACCCTCAAACTATACCTCCCCCTCCATCTGCCATACTACCCCCTCCATTTTTACTCGTCCCTCCATACATCATTCATACTACCCCCTTCCATACTCCTCCATACACTTCCATGTTCCACATTTTATAATCCATACATTTCTATTCCCTTCATACTTCAATTTTGATCTTCCACTATGAACCATCATACTAGGGTCCTTTTCACCATACATACACCACTTTTCATATATTCCTCCATATTCAAAAAAAGTTTCATGTAATTTCCCTTGTTCAAATAAGGGACATTACAACCTTTGGTTTCCCCTTCAACTCTTGAGACATTTTGCAAAGAAAGACACACTTTACTAAATCATTAGTGTCCTTATTATTTTATGTTTTCATATGAGACCAACCTTATTTTCTAATTGCATATGAGAGATCTGAGATCTAATTTTTGTAGAGTCCTATGAGAAGGCTATAGATCCTACAAATAAATTGTTTACCCTCATAGTGCAAATGATAGTTTTGACGAAAGAGTCATCTATTATTGTGCTTGCACATTTGAGTTAGATAGCTTATGTGTGACCTTATTTTCTCATTTGATATGAAAAATCTGAGATTAGATTACAATAGAGGCTTGTGAGAAGGCTATAGTTTCCACAAATAAAAATGTTATCCTCTCATTGCATATGATAGTTTTGAGGAAAGAGTCATCTATTATTGTACTTGTAAGTTTGAGTTGGATAGCTTATGTTAGTCATTACTTAATTGTAATAGAAATTCAGTTCTATTATTTAATAGTTTTCCGAGCCCTATTAGAAATTAAAGCCAAGAATACTAATGCAATGATTAGCCCTTGGGTTACCTCCAAAGACACAATCTATATTTTTTTTCTACCATGTGTCGATTGGATTATCCAAAGTGATGTTTAGAGACTTCTTTTTATCAAACCCATGATTTAGGGTAATCTTCAAGAAAAATTCTAGATTTGTTTCATAGTTTTTTTTTTTTTTTTTTCATGAGATATGAAAGTAAGAATTAACTCATAGATATTAAAATATCCAAAACGATGTTTAGAGACTTCTTTTTATCAACCCAATGATTGAGGGTAATCTTCTCAAACAATTCTAAACTTGCTTCATAGTTTTTGTTTTTCATGAGCTACAAGAGAATTAATTCATAGATAATAAAATATATAATTTAGATAGAAAATAATATGAATTGATTGGAAGGTAGACAAAAAATTTAGAATCAATATAAATAGTATAATCAATAAACAAGATTCAAAACTATGATATTCCTATCAGGATTCGATAATGGAGTTTTTTTTATTCAAATTCATTTACCATTGTTTCATGAGTAGTTGTTCACTCCCATTAGAATGAATGGAATACTTAACAATCAATACCTAAATAATTATATAATCTCATAGAGGAAACTCTATAGTTAAGTGTTTGACTCAGCAAACTATATAGTTGAATTGTGACAACAATACCACAATTTGAATTGATGCAAAAAAATATTTCCTACTTATCAAGATTCAAAACTATTTATACATACATGATCTTTAAACTGATAGATCATTATGATTTAAATACTTGTGCATAAAAAACACAAGTATAGATCTATTTAATGATATGTGCTACCACAATTGGTAGATGCAAGTCTTATCACAATCAAAAACAAATATATCAAATATACATGACAATATACATCAACTCAAAAATCCTAAAAGGCCATTGTGTTTCATGAAAAAATGTTGAAGCAAAGATCAAAAATATCCACACTAAACAAAATAATGAATGTAATCACAGAAACAATCTAGTTGAGACTATTCATAAAGTTAGAATACCTACCATGCAACATGGGTTACCCAACAACTTCAAAAATTGGCGCAAAACTTACAAACAAAGTCTATAAAATATAAATAATTACCTACTCATTTAATCTCATACATAAAAATTAAGATTTTCTTTAGCTCATATGTTAACATATTATGATACAAATCAAGTCATTTTTATGAATAAAAAACAACTCAAACTAACTTTACCAATATGAAATTTACAAGAAAAGAACATCTAGCTTAAAAGTTGTCAATCATCAATGATGATAGGTAACAATCATCAACTCTAGTTAAGTAAAAATCAAGGCTCATTTTAACAATTAATACCAACTAAATTAGAATGGACAATAAAAAATTTAGGGAAAAAATAGAATTTAGGTGAGTAAATCTTAATCATTGACAAAGTTTGTGTAGAAATAACAATAAAGTACTATGAAAAATAGTTTACAATAGTGAAATTTTATGTGTGACTCTAAATGACACATCCTACATATTAAAAAAATTGAAGGTACTAGGGAGCTTGATGGTGCATTAGGTAGGCAAAAACCAATAGAAGGGTGGGAAACAATGGTAGTAGAATTATAGGAGGATGAACTTTGGCCAATCCTAGGTAGTGTTTTAATTATAAATGAATGGATAGGATGAGGAAATAAAATAAGCTATGAAAGAAAAAGGCCTAAAAAAAACTTGAGGGATTTGAAATCTGAATCTTCAAGTTTTTCATTGATATCTATGTGATCTAATTTAGACCTTTTTGGGTAAAGAAAACCCCAATTTATTTGAATGGCAAGACTAGGCTTGTGGACCATGCTTGTTGTGCTTATTAATATGGGAAAAGAGATATGTAGGTATGAATTCTCTAGACCTTCTAAAGTACCTAAATGTGGATTTTACATCATTTGAGAAATAAAGCTTCAATTGTAACTAGCTATTAGATTAACACTTAGACCTGTATCTTCTATTGTAGGCCAACCTATTTCATTGATAGAAATTTTGACATTGGAGTATCCCAACTTTTCCATAGAAGCCATGTTGGCATCCAAATGAGATTAACCACAAATAGAAATAATAATTACATGAAAATATAAAAAATACTAGTAAATAATAAATCACACAAAAGAGAACACAATAAACCTTATGCTATGTCCACCAAACAACAAGTCCTACAGCTGAATACTACTACAAGAAGCATATATAAGTATTTTTGCCAATTTAGGGTTATAGTTAATTGCAACATGTCAGCCCAAAATTACTAAAAAAATATTAGCTATGAAATAGGCTCCTAATCCCAAAGAATGAAGTATGTACAATACTTCCCCAATCAGTCACCACAAACTAACAATCTCCCACTTAGGGATTGATCAGGCTCCTCATTGGAATTCTTCTCATTAAATTTGTCCTGGCACCCATCCCAAACTATTTCCTTTCCATTATCCAAGCTCCTAGGTCTATCATTCCTCAATTAGCAAAAATAATAAGAGCACTTATGTGGTTTAGTAAAATGATAGGTACAAAAAAGATTCCACTAATCTCCCTGCAAGAGATGGCTCTCCCATATGATGAAGGTGGTGCAAGGCTTCATGACTTGTCATTTCAAAATAAAGATTTTAGTGGCAAGTTAATCAGGCATATGTTTTCTATGCCCTACAATATATGGTGTAAAATTCTATAGGAGAAATACCTAGCCTCTCATGATCCCACATGGATCATCACAATGATCCACCTAAAGGATCAAGCAATTAGGACTTCATGATTTCTTTGAGGGATATCACCACCAAGTTTTTCTCATGGGAGGTTCACAATGGAAATAGACTAGACTTTTGGAATGATTCTTGGAATGGGCTCCCAAAATTCAATCTCAACAAAAAACTATTATATATTGTTGCTTTAGTTAAAAACCAATGGGATAATTCATTAGCCAATTATATCTCTTCTATTGTTCGATATACTAGTCAAGTTTGATGGAATGATACTGCAGATCTTACTATCCCCTAGCCCCAAAAAATCCTCCTAAAAGATATCCTCATCAAGAGGGTTATTTATCTATCCAACAAGGAAGATGTATTATTTTGGGCTCCCTCACCAGATGGGAACTAAATGGTCAAAAGGAGTGACAAGGCTCTTCAACACATGGCTAATATCAAATCCAAAATAGAACTTATTCCCTCTACTGGAAAAAAGTCATCCTCCCTAAAGCCAATTGCTTTGCATGATTGGCACTAAGAAAAAGGATATTAACTAGTGATAGATTGTGTCATCTTAATGTTGCGCAACCATTCCAATGCATTCTCTATAATTTAGTGATGGAATCTGTGGGTCACTTATTTTTGCAATGCTCATTTTCTAGGGAATGTTGGACCTTTGTCATGAAAAAATTTGATGTTTCTTTTCCCTTGCCTCTATCCCTTTGGGATCTATTCAAATCATAGCCAACTCTCTTTCCAAGATCATTATTCTCCTCTATTTAGATTTTTGCACTAGTAGCTATCCTATGGCCAATTTAGTGGGATAGAAATAAACACATCTTTAGACAACAATCTTTCCCAATTGAATCTATCTTGACCTTGCTTGACAAATCTCTTTCTAAAATGGTCAATGATGCTGCTCAAAGACTTGAAGGTAAGCATGCTTTCACAACTTGGGATTCAAAAATCATTGAGGTGTGAAAGGGCCTTAAGTTCCCATCTTTCCCCTTTCCTATCAATCAAAACTCTAAGGCTGCTCTAAGATAATCTATCAGATGGTCCCATCCTCTTCAGTCCTATTTTAAAATAAACTTTGATGGGGTGACTAGAGGTAGCCCAGGGAGATCAAGGATTGTCATATGCATTAGAAATTATCTAGGAGATGTGATCACTTTAAAATATTCCCCCACTCCCCCTGACACAAATAACAGTGTTGAGGCACTACCCCTATTACAAGGTTTGGTTATTGGCAAAAAACTCAGTCTTGAACATGTTCATATTGAAGGTGATTCTATCATCATAAATGCATTCATCTCAAAGAAGCTCCTAAGCAGAAAGCTATCTTATATCTTCAATCAAATTTGGTCACTGCTGACTTCATTCAAAGAATGCTACATATCACATACATATAGAGAAGAAAACAAGCTTGTAGACTACTTGGCTAATTTGGGATGTGATAATGTCATCATCCATACTTCTCCCTCCTCTCCCTTGGCTAAGTATTACCCATCCCCCTTCCAGATTATTAACTTCAAGTGAGTTGAACTTTAAACTTCTCCTGAGGCTATAAGACTCATATAATGCACTCCATTCATGGAAGACTATAAATTTTTTGACAACATGATCTATTGTTCCTCACTGATGCCTTTGTTGTCATAATTTGTATGATGTCTTTGCATTTCATTTCAGGCAGTATAAAGTGGAGCATGCTTGCCATGAAGTGTTGTTTATTATCCAAGTCATGGTGACAAACTTGGTTGAGTATAAGTCCTCTTCCACTACAGCAGTAATAGTGATATGTGTTGTTGAGGGTCTTTTTTTCCACCACCGACGCTGAGGTATGAAGATTGGTTGGGAGCTACTTTTGACCCATGATGCTACGTTGATGAACTTTTCCACAATGATACAAGCAAAGTTCATTTTCAGTAATAGTCCCTTCAGCTGCAATCTTTCATTGTAATGTTCTTGATATAGTAGTATGATTATGATGCTAACAAGTGTTGCTCAACCCTTGGATAGTGGCATGTGTCATATGAACACTTCCTTCAAATTTTACTTTATGCACTTTCCCATTGAGCTCTTGAATCAAATTTTATTTTATGTTAATATATTTGTGGCCAGACACAGTTTCCTAAAAAAAGAAATTTATTCATCTTCATAATCATAACCTTATTTTTATTATTGAAAAATGTTTATTAATAGTTACACTGATGAGAAAGTGTTTATCAAGTCAAGAAGCTATAGTTAGATTCATATTCAAAAGTGTCAAGAATGCGTGAATAGATTCATTAATTTAGAAACATTAATTAAGACAATCCAAAATATAAGAACAGATTAAAGAAAGACTTGTAGAGCTATTTAATTGATCAAACCACCTTGAAGATAAACATTTAGACTGATAAATTAACAAGGTTTAATCCAAGACATGAGAATTCTAGATAGAAGCAGATTGAAAGAGAGTTGCAGACTTTTGACATTAATCAGAAACACTCAAATTCATGGAATAATTCGAAGATACTCGACGTTAACATCATTTCTTGAAGATAATCTCGTAGTAGACTAATAAAGTAAAACATATTAAAAATGGAGACAACCCTAAATGCTAGAGTGTAATGGGAGAGACCATATAGCTGAGACATTAAGACCATCGAGAGGTTGGCTAATATCTGCTACAATTGTTCTATTCTTCCAGGGCACTGGACTCACCATCTATTTATTCATAAATAGTTTTATAATAAACAAAATGAAAGTAATTGCGTAAACATATTCATCACTAGTAATTGACTGGTTGTGTTCTCTCTAGCACATAAATGATGTAAAAGTCCCAAGTTCTAAGAAAACCTTCAATTTTTTGCAATGAGCAGCGAGGGAACCCTTCATTGCTACTTTCCCATAGCAGCGAATATCCAAGTGTTCCAACTCCTTGCACATGCTTAAAATTCTTTCCACATTTGTAGTGTAAGGAACAACCGTCCTCCATGACTTGTATACTGCGGGCACCACTATGAGAATTGTTGGAATATTAAATGAAAATGTCTATTTGCTCCTAGAGCCAAACGCTCACCTATCATCCCTGACGACCTGCACAACAGTTATAAATATGAATGCGGTAGGTGAAATTTTAAAATCTAAAAAGAGGGGGAAATATATGACAAAAGGAATGATTAGATTCATTTGACTAGTCAGTAGAAGAAGTTGATGTTGCAGGAAGAGCAAAGAAGTTGCAAAGAAAAGGTGAAAGAAAGTGATCAATAGACCTTGTCATTGTAGAGATAGAAGGAGTTTATTTCATGACTACAATAGCACGTGCTTCTTTCTGTCATCCTATAAGTTCATAGTTTATTGTTTTCATTCGAACTTATGAAGCAGTGATTTCTCCAGGCATTGTAGTATGTAGCCATTAGAGCTATAAGTTTGAAGTTTTTCTAGTTTGAAGTTTTAGAGTTTTCTGGTTGAAGCCGAATGCTCCTAGATTTTGCAATGGTTTAATCCAAGTTGAATAGAAACCTGGAAGTAGGCATACTTGAATCCATTTGTCTCATTCTATTCATTGCATTTGAAAAGTTTTATTTGGAAGCTTCAAGTTCTAGATTTCTAGTTTTAATGATGAAAGTTGGTCACATTACAAATCATCACTCGATGAAGTCTTATTAAAAGATCTTATCTATGTTGTCTCTACCAAGTTCAATTAGTATCTTCATCTACCGAGCTCCACCCTCTAGTGGCTACAAGTTCACTCACATTGCTTACCAAGTTCACTCGATAATCACACCCTGTAGTGTCTATCGAGTTCTTCATTTACCGAGTTGTTTCTTCATTTACTAATCTCACTCAGTATCTAGTGTTTACCGAGTTGTGCTTCATTTACTGAGCTCACTTGGTAAACTCTCCTACCACTTGCTTTCTTTGGTTACCAAGAAAAAATATCACTCGGTAATAGTTGTTGCTGAGAAATTTTTTAGGTTTAGGGTTGTGAGTTTTGAAGTTCTATTAATATTTCTCACATGGTATCAGAGCTTTGAGGCCCCACGTCCATAGTGAATTAGGGCATTTGTTTTTCTATGATATTTATCATGGTAGGAGATGCAGGAAAGATATGGTAGCAACCACCACCATTCAATGGGAAAAATTATGATACATGGGCAAAGAAAATGAAAACCATTATGATTGCTAATGATTTGTGGGAGTTTGTAGTTAATGGATTCAATGATGTAATAGACCTAGCCCAGTATGTTGCTCTCACAAATGCACAAAAGACTCATTTGAAAGAGTCAAGGAGGAAGGATGCTAAGGCATTAAGTTTGACTGAAGCAACAATGACAAAAACTATTTTTCCAAGGATTGCAACAGTAAATTATGAAAAGGAAGCTTTGGATATCCTTGAGACAAACTTCAAGGGGACTGATAAAGTTCATACAGTAAAGCTGCAAAATATAAGGAGGGAGTTTGAGAACCTTCAGATGAAAGAAAATGAATCAGTTGCAGACATCAGTTCAAGGACCTCCAATGTGATTAACCAGCTGAAGTCAAATGAAGAAGACTATCAAGAGCAGAGGATAGTGGAAAAGATATTGAGGATTTTACCTCATAAATATGACAATTTGGTCATGACCATAGAAGAGGCAAAAGACCTCACTATTTTGACAATGGATGAGTTGATGGGTACACTTCAAACTCATGAGCAATGGATCAATAGATCTACTTCTTCATCTTCCCAAGAGCAAGCATTCAAGGCTTAGACAAATCCAAGAGAAAGGGGGGAGAGGAATAAATGGCTCATAAAAAAACTCTAGAGGCAAAGGCCAAGGTAATGGAGGACAAAGGAATGATGTAGTAGAATGCTCAAGAAGAGCAGATGCAACAAGTAGCTCACAAAATACTTCAAGAGGAGGTAAGAAAAGCTACAACTCAAATAGGAGTAATGTAGAATGCTACTACTATCATAAATATGGGCATTATGCAAGTGAATGCTGGAAGAAGCAAAATGATCAGTCAGGACAAGCAAATGTGGCTGACGTGAACATGGGAAGTGGAAACAATGCAACTGCCTTCATCATGTGTAATGTTGGTGAAGAAGGAAGCCCTGAGGTTTGGTACCTTGATAGTGGATGTAGCAACCACATGCATGGTAATGAAACCTTGTTTTCATTCATTGACAAGAGTTTCAAATCATAGATTAAAATGGGTAACAATGGAACCCTACCAGTAGTGGGTAAAGGATCTATTATGGTCCACACCAAGAAAGGTGAGAAGAAGGAAATACAAAATGTGTATTTCACCCCTAGTATGAAGCACAATTTGATGAGCATTGGTCAGCTCATTCAAAATGGATACAAAGTGCTGATGGAGAATGATAGGTGTATCATTCAAGAAAAGGATGGGAGAAAGAACTTACTTGTAGCAGTTCAAATGACAAAGAACCGAATGTTTCCCTTAAGGATAGAGACATGTTTATCATCTCAAGTTGGTGTTGCACCTCCCACACAATCAGCTCTAAGGAGTGTGATTGAAGACCCCTCATGGCTATGACACCTTAGGCATGGTCATCTTGGCTATGCTAGTTTAAATTTATTGTCAAAAAAAAGAATGTAGAATATTTTTCACGTATAGGAAATTCATGTGACAAGTGTGAGGCTTGTATTTTGGGTAAACAACATAGGCTTCCCTTTAATTTTGGAAATTCTAGGAGGGCTAGATATCCATTAGAGTTAGTGCATACTAACCTAGTCGGTCCTATGCAAGTTACTTCCATTGGGGGGAGTACCTATTTTATGACATTCATTGATGATTTCAGTCTATATTTCTTAAAGAACAAATCTAAAGTATTTGATAAATTTGTAGAATTTAAAGCATAGGCTGAAAGAGAATGTGGACACTATATCAAAGTCCTTAGATCAGATAGAGGAGGGGAGTATACCTCCAATTCTTTTGTAAATTTTTACAAGAAACATGGTATAAAGAAAGAGCTCACAACCAGCTATACACCACAGCAGACTGGAGTGGCTAAAAAACAGAATAGGACTATTGTTGAAATGGCAAGGAGCATGATGAAAGAGAAAAGTCTCCCAACTGAATTTTTGGGAGAGGTTGTGGCAACAACAATTTACCTGATTAATAGGTTTCCTACAAAGGTAGTCTATGATAGAATTCCAATGAAAGCATGGTCACGAAGAAGATGGATAGTTGAACACCTAAGGGTGTTTGGATGTGTTGCATATGCACACGTGCCTAAAGAGAAAAGGCAGAAATTGGATGACAAAGGTGTAAAGTGCATCTTCATAGGGTATAGTTTAGAATCAAAGGCATATAGATTGTATGACCCATTGAACAACAAGATGATGCTCTCAAGAGATGTTGAATTTCTTGAAAATCAGTCTTGGTATGGTTCAATTGATGAGTCACCGAGCACATCAAGTAAAGTGCCAATTATAAGTGAGGAGGATGCTGATGAATAGCAAGAAGAAGGAGTAGATAGAAGAAAAGGCAAGCAACCTTAGTCATTATCGAGCTCCTCTAGGCATGACCGAGTGTTAGTGCCAAGCAACAACAGTGAAGATTCTGATCCCACACTCTCCTCCTTGTTACCAAGAAAGACCAAGAGTCTTAGGGAGATATATCAAGATGAAAGGTATGAAGATTATGATGAGTGTTAATTTTTCATTATTTTCTCATAGTGATCCAATATATTTTGAAGAAGCTATTAAGGAGAAGAAATGGTGTAAGGCCATGGATGAGGAGATAGATGCTATAGAAATGAATGAGACATGGGAGCTAACTGAATTGCCTCCCAAGAAGCAAGTGATTAGAGTGAAATGGGTCTACAAGACCAAATGAAATGCTGAAGGAAAGATTGATAGGCATAAGGCAAGGCTGGTAGTCAAGAGCTACAAACAATATTATGGCAAAGATTATGATGAGACATATGCCTTGGTTGCAAGAATGGAAACCGTGCGTGTTGTCATAGCAATTGCAGCTCAACACAAATAGAAGGTATTTTGAATGGATGTGAAGTTTGCTTTCCTAAATGGTGTATTGAAAGAAGAAGTGTATGTGGAGCAACCACCTGGTTATGAAATTGCAGGTGAAGAACACAAAGTATATAGATTGAAGATAGCTCTTTATGGGCTCAACAAGCTCCAAGGGCATGGTACAGTAGGATTGACTCATATCTGATAAGCAATGGCTTTACCAAAAGAAATGGTGAGCCTAATCTCTACATCAAGATAGCAAATGGAAATATTTTGATTTTTGTCTTGTACATAGATGATTTGATTTTTATTGGTAATGACAAGGCTCTAATTGGTGAGTTCAAAGAGACCATGAAAAATGAATTTGAGATGTCAGATTTGGGTCTCTTGAAATATTTTCTAGGCATAGAAGTAAAACAAATGCATGAAGGCATCTTCATTTCTCAAGAAAAATATGTAGGGCAGATCTTGGAGAGATTTAAAATGCAAAATAATAAGGCAGCCCCCACACCAATAGCAATAGGTCTAAAGTTGAGCAAGGAAGACTCTAGCAAGAGAGTGGATCCAACACTATACAAGAGTATGGTTGGAAGTTTAATGTATTTGACTGCAACTAGGCTAGACCTAATGCATGCAGTAAGTTTAATTTTCAGATTTATGGAAACACCAAAGGATTTCCATTGGCAAGTAGGAAAGAGGATCCTAAGGTATGTGAAAGGTACCAAGGGATTTGGAATTTTGTATACTGCAAATGATGATTTCAAGTTGGTGGGTTATACTGATAGTGATTGGGCTAGAAGTATAGATGATAGGAAGAGCACTTTTGGATACATGTTTCATATGGGATTAGGTACAATTTCATGGGCATCCAAGAAGCATCTTATTGTTCCTCTATCTATAGTAGAGGCTGAATATATAGCAGAAAATGCAGCAGCATGTCAGACTATTTGGCTAAGGAGGATCTTGACAAGTTTGAATGAAAGGCAAGGAGATGAAACCATAATTTATTATGACAACATCTCATCTATTTCATTGTCCAAGAATCTAGTCTTCCATGGGAGAAGCAAACATATAGAGATCGGATATCACTTCATCAGAGAGCTGGTGGAGAATGGGGATATCAAAATTGAATATTGCAAGTCTGAGCAACAACTAGCAGACATTTTTACCAAGCCATTAGGGATTGGAATTTTTGTACACCTAAGAGGGTGTCTTGGTGTAGGTTATTTGGATCAGTAGTGATCCTTGTTTGTTTGGCTCAGGACAAAGGGGGAGTGTTAGAATATTAAATGCAAATGTCTGTTTGCCCCTAGAGCCAAACGCTCACCTACCATCCCTGATGACCTACACAATAGTTATAAACATGAATGTGGTAGGTGAAATTTTAAAATCTAAAAAGAGGGAGAAATATATGACAAAAGGAATTACCAAATTCATTCAACTAGTCAGTAGAAGAAGTTGAAGTTGCAGGAAGAGAAAAGAAGTTGCAGAGAAAAGGTGAAAGGAAGTGATCAACAGATCTTGTCATTATAGAGACAGAAGGAGTTTATTTCATGACTATAGTAGCACGTGCTTCTTTGTGTCACCCTATAAGTTCATAGTTTTTTGTTTTGATTTGACCTATTGAAGTAGTGATTTCTCCAGGCATTGTAGTATGTAGCCATTAGAGCTATAAGTTTGAAGTTTTTCCAGTTTGAATTTTTAGGGTTATTTTTGGGTTTTCTAGTTGAAATCAAATGCTCCCAGATTTTGTAATGATTTAATCCAAGTTGAATAGAAATCAAGCAAGCATACTTGAATCCATTTGTCTCATCTATTCATTGCATTTGAAAAGTTTTATTTGGAAGCTTCAAGTCCTGGATTTCTAGTTTTAATGGTGAAAGTTGGTCACATTATAAATCATCACTCGGTGAAGTCTTATTAAAAGATCTTATCTCTGATATCTCTAGTGAGTTCACTCAGTATCTTCATCTACTGAGCCCCACTCTCCAGTGGCTACCGAGTTCACTTGGTATCTTCATCTACCGAGCCCCACTCTCCAGTGGCTATCGAGTTCACTCGGTAACCACACCCTGCAGTGTCTATCGAGTTGTTTCTTCATGTACCAACCTCAATCGGTATCTAGTTTTTATTGAGTTGCCCTTCATTTATCGAGCTCACTCGATAAACTCTCCTGCCACTTGGTTTCTTTGGCTACTGAGCAAAACTGTCACTTGGTAATAGTCGTTGCTGAGAAAATTTTTAGGTTTAGGGTTGTGAATTTTGAAGTTGTATTAATATTTTTCACAAGAATCTCTTGAAAAGATGTTTTCTTGAATATTAGGGCAAGATTATCTGGTATAAGCTCTAACCATGGTCGATCACACACTTCACTATCATTCTCCATCCTCGCTATTATCAAAGACATAATCTTCTCAGTAGAAAAATAACAATGCCACCTTTAGAAAACACAGCAAAGAGTGATATAGTATCTTGACTCTATAAATTAAAGAAAATTTATTTCTAAGCATCCAAACATGGTTTTAAAATAAGATCACTGGTTTTATAGATTGAATGAAAACATATTTTTATATCAATTAATTTGTAAATTAATTTTTGTCCCATAAACTAATTTAATACTTTTAAATGGAAACCCAATTTTTTAAAATATATTTTACATGGAGTAGATATAATTTTAACATGTTTAAGATGGTATCTCTAAAACAATCATAATTTTAAAAGTCATACATCTTAGTGATATGAACAGTCTTAACGGGTGGCACCTTATCATTACTCCTAGTGGGCAGAATGAATTATCAATTGAGAACCATAATGAAAGTAATAAAAGAGGTGAAATTGGCATATAATTATTCTTTAAGGAATGTTCATTAAATGGCTTTATGATATTGGTGTAAGTGAGAGGATGAAGTGTCCATGAAAATTGGGGGTACCAGCTAATCTTGCTTTTTAAAATTAAATTGTAGAAGGCTATTTTCAATGGTAGCACTTCTAAACTTTCTTGCATTGGATTTTTTATGTGCATCAAGAGCATATGATGGGTGAGGAGGGTTTGGTAGTTGAGCTCAATATTAAAGTTATGGGTGCCAACTTTAACTGCATTGAGCTCTGTGAAATTAAAGTGGACATTAGGAACACTAAAGAAGCTAATCTATTTGTGCGAAGGAGGTCTTTTGTTTTTTATGGAGTCAATTGAAGGGTTTGATGAGAATGTTTCCATGCAAATTGTCGATTCTTGGAATAACATGAGGGTCACTGTTAAACGGGTCTTCTTTGAAATAACAAAAGAGGTCATAGAAAAAGTGGGTGGTCTTTCTCTAGGTCTTAGAGTCATGGATGAGATGAGCCTACAAAAATTCTTCCACCTTAAGGAAGAACTGGTGTAGTGCATATATGTGGTCACTTTTCCAGGGATGATATTAGGATGTGGTTTGCTACGCCATAATGTGCTATGTTGTGCTCGAAGACCACTTTGAGGTGTTGTACTACTATCATTTACCTATATTAAATCATTTTAGGAACCATAATTTATGTAAGAATTTGGCTTAGGAAAGAATTCACCCAAGAACTAAAGAACTCAACACAAGCACATAGTAGACCAAAATAGAGAAAGTATGATCAAAATGATGGTATTCATTCAATATGCCAACTTAAGAGTACACTAGGAGTGCCTATATATAAAAGCCTCTCAAGAAGCACCTAGAATATCTCTAGAAACAACCAAGAGATAAGACAACTAAGCACCTTATCCAACATTCTAGATGAATGGCTAAGAATGACAAAGTGTCATATGTGTGTAGAAGATTCTTGTGTTGGAGACAACATGTGCTTAAATGATGTGTGAACCCATGTGATGTCATCATTACAACTCACAAGATTACACATACTCCTAGGTGACTAACAAATAAATATTAATATAATGCATTAACCTAAGTAAACTTAAGTAAGTGTAATAAGTAAATACTTATTTACACTAACACCCCACCTTAAGTGCAACTTAGGGGAATGTCCTTAAGCTTATGAAATCTAGGATGAAATACAAAATGGGTCCCAGCTACTAGGCCATGTTAGGTACCCATGTACATGCAATCTCTCATAAAGTACAAAAAGAAGGAAGACCTCATGGGACAAACCCTCCCCCAAAAAGAGAGATAAATAGGGATTTATGGATGGACGGAGTAATCAAGACCACCCTCCCACACCCCCCCCCCCACATTATGCCATACATCTAGTATATACATAAGAGAATGTTGAGAAGAGGAAGAGAGATAGGATAGGCTCCCCCCCCCCAAAGAAGAATTCCAAAAAGTGACTGCTTCGATGAAGAAGGTGATCCAAAACTGCAGAATGGTGTTCCTCCCCTTAGAAAGAAACAATTCCAAGGGTACAAATGAGATGCTTCCACTATGTGTGGAAAGAATCCCATGGATAACTGATGTCCCTAAAACTTGCTCAACTGGCTAAAGAACCTGTCTCAAAGAACTGTCTATCTCTATAACTAATGAAGAACCCTGCTGCAACTGCTGATCATAAGTATCCACAATCACTTCAACTTGTGAGGATCAATCATGTAGAAAATGAACAAAAGGATATGATGGAGCCCTCATGACAAATAAAGAAGGTACTTCTGCATGAAGAAGAAGAGGAAAACCATTAATATTGTCTCCCAAATCTATCACTGAACCTATACCCAAAAGATTGGATGTACCCTGTTGTGTTGGACCTATTATTATGGTGATGTATGCATGTGGACCAAATTGATGAAGTGACCTCTCACTACAACTATCGATAGAACCCCACATGTCTGAATTTGTTTAAGCACTATCACTTAAATGACTATCATTTTCCACACTGTATGATGTGTTGAGAGGAGTAGAGGACAAGCTGGGTGAACTTTCCTCAAAATGTACATCCTTCTCCACAAAAAAATTGATGTGTCTCAGGATCTAGAAGTTTATATGCCTTGACATTGACTTCATAACCAATAAAGGTACAAGGCCAAGATGACTATGCCTTGCATCCCCTGGAAGATCTCTTTGCCCATGTAGGACAATCGAAGACTCTAAAGTGTGTCACATTAGGTTTTCTACCGTACCATGCCTCAAAAGGAGTTTTTCCATCTAAGGCTAGATGAGGAGAATGATTAAGAATCTAAGTGGCACTAGAGATTGCTTCAACTTCTAATGATGGATCTAGAGACTTGGCATGGATCATGCAACTTTTCATAGATTTAAGAGTTTAGATCCTCAAAGCTGCAACATCTGTCTTATGTAGATTGAATGCTAGTGGAGTCTGAAGATCAATTCCCTCAAGTCTACAAAAGTCCATAAATCTTTTGTTCACATACATTCTTCCATTATCCATTCATAGTACTTTGATGGCTTCCTGGAATTTTGTTCTACATGAGTATTGAAGTCTAGAAACTTGTCCAACACTTCATTCTTATTATGAACAAAAGTAGACCCAAGTGAACCTTGAAAAGTCATCAACGAAGGTAAGTATATAGCTACCCTGGCTAAATGCAAAAGGATCTACTAATACCATGTGAACCATCTATAGAACACCTATTGTTCTTGAAGACTTCTCTCTTTATAACATCCCCTCTAGATGCATATCCACCAAATCTATTAAACATTCACCCTTAAAAAAGTTGATTTGAGGTAGACCTTTCACCATTCGGTATGTGCAAAGTTATTGAAGATAACGGTAGTCAAGATGACCATATCGCTCATGTAATAATTACATGTTTGAATTAGATTGTGATAACAAGACCTTTGAAGGAGACTTGGGTACAAAATATGAGAAAGAGTACAAACTCTTGTTATGATTTACTTTCCCTACTGCAACCAAGGAATCATCCTTAAGATTGTGCACTTTTATTGAGTTTGGAAAGAACTCAACTCTATGTCCATCTCTAAGGTGAGTGATTTGGTAGATTGAAAGGAGGTTTGAACTCAGGTTTGGAACCTAGAGAACATCTTGAAACTCTCCATTTTTAATTTCCAAGTTTCCTTTTCCTTCAACTTTCATTTTGCTATCATTCCCCATGAAGATGTGTGGTACCTTGGACTACTTCATTAAAGAAAAATCATCCTTTGAAGAACCCATGTGATATGAGGCACCAAAGTAAAATATCCATCCCTTTGAAGAGTTTTCATTTTCCATTAATGCTTTCCCTTTGCCCTTTGAATCTGAAGAAAACCCTTTATCCTTATAAGCATTAGGCAATGGAACATTATGTCTCTTCATGATGTTGGTCAACTCATCAATCTTCTTAATATAAAACTCATGCTCTTCATGACCCAATTTTTTGCAATAGGCACACTTCTTCTTCTCCTTATTATTGTCCCCCTTCTTGTTCAAATTTGAGGAAGACTTGCCTTGTTGATTGGATTGCGGTGTTGTCTTTTTTGCATCCTCTAATTTGTTCTTCCATTTCTTCTTGCCCTTTCCTTTGTTTGAAGATTGTCCAGCTGAATGTTGAGAACCCTCATTGGCCACCAATGCTTTGGATTGAGGTGATTTGAGAATCCCCATTGATTTCAACTTCTTTTCTTCATCCTCCAACAGTTTAGCATATTCATCAAAAGTGACTTTCTTGTAGGTAGACACTAAGGTAGTCTTTGAAGTGTTAAAAGAAGATACAAATGTGGAATATTCTGATGGCAGCTTGTTATGCATGAGATAGATTAGTCTATCACCTTTTATAGAACTCCCACAATCAGTAAGCTTTATCTTTAATTCATTCACTTTGATGATGAAATCTTGTATTGAATCATATGACTTAGGATCTAAGGAGACAAGTTGATCTTCAATTTTGAACACATCCTCTTCAAACACTTTACCATAAAGGCTTTTCAGGGCATCCCAACCTTCCTTGGATGTAGAATACTTCTTGATTTGATACATGATCTTATCATCTACCCCCAAAAAAAATCACCTAGGGCTTTCCTATCCATTGCTACCCAAGCTAAAATATCACTTGTTGATACATTATCACCTATTGGTTTAGGAAGAGTATCACCTACATATTGTGAAACTCCATTATGCATTAAGTGATACCACATTTTGATTGATCATGTAGCATAGTTATGAGGAGTTAATTTAAAAAACTTAAAGTTACCCATAATGGAAAAAATTAAAGAAAATTGTAGAAAAGAGAGAAAACAACACCAAGAACACACCCCCCCTTTTTCACTTTATCAATAGTGAAATTACAATGGGCCACTTGCCAATTTTGGCCTTCATAGACTTTTGATTTTTCTTGTTACAACCTCTTAATAGAGTACAAATCTAAAACTTTACCATGTGCTACAATTCTAAAGCATTACAAAGAAAAGAAAGGACCTATTGTTGAAAGTGACACTTTTGTCTACACAACCCTACAATCTGACAACAAATTTGGAAAGTAGACAAAAAATAACACACTTTCAAAAAATATCGAACCTATTTTTTACTCTAGATGTGCTTGAATGGAGCATTTGAAGTTGCAAAATGTAGGATTATGCAGGTACAGTCACCAAAAAATGCAATTTCTAAACAATCTTTGCACCAAAAATAGAAAATAGTTGCACCACTAAAAAATTAAGGAAATTCTACCTAATTTCAAAAAAAATTGAACCTAATTTGGAGTCTAGATGTCCAAGTTATGGCCTCCTAAAGTCGAACCACAAAAACCAAAATCAATTTGGAGAGGGGTTGCATCAGCAAATGATGAGGTTAAATTTGATGGTCATATAGCCATTCCAACATTTTAAAATTGGCCTGAAATGATGTCTAGACAGGTGTCAAATTTAAGACAGTGGATTTGATGATGTCAGCACACTTGCCCCTTATGATGACATCAACATGACATCAACTATATGGAAATGTACAGAAGATGATGTGGACTATAAATAATATGTATGAAAAATTTTCATGGTAGGGGTACGGGTGCTAACTGGGATGATAGGTAACTGCTGACCTATGCAAAGTGGGTGACGCCAATGTGGATGCCACGTGTTGTGGACTGTATAATAACTGGGCAATTTTAAATCTGCCACATGTCGAGATGGCTTGTCCTATTTGATAGCATGTCGGTGTGTAGTCAATGCTGACTATATGGAAATGGGTGGATGCTGAGTCACTACCAACGTGCGCAAGGTGGGAGTGATTTAATTAATGTCACATGGAAACTTGAACCAGTGACACGTGTCGTACTGCAGTAGAGAGAGCTTCACCAAATATGAGCACCGAGCTGAGATTTTGAAGCGGGCATCGAAATATGACTACGAAGGTTAGAAAATTTTGGGGAAAGATCCCACATGTGTGGGAAAATGGACTCCAACACAGTATGAAAGAAAATCACCGTAGAAGTCAAGCAAAGACGTGGCAGTACAGTGGAGGTTGCCCACCGATGTAGAAAGGGGCTCGTTGTGCAATAGTAATGTAGTTAGATTTTGGGAAAAGGGTGTTGGTCGGCCATGATTTGTAGAATTAACATCAAAATTTGCAGGTGTATGAGTTTCTACCATGGGTGTTGCAGCATGACTTGCTTGATTAATAATAATAAGCCTGCAAAAATAATAGAATATTCCTCCACCAAAATATAGAGCCGAGTCCAGGTGTCGCTGCTCGGTTTGGCCGAAAAAATAAAATTCTCTACCTAATTGACTGATTAGAAAAATAATTCTAAAAATTACAAAGAATTGCAAAGATAATTGAATTCAAATTTGAAAAATGAACTAATTAGATCAATAAAACAATCATACTCGAACTACAAATTGGGCCTCCAGGTTGTGATTTGCAAACAAATTTTGCCTAATGATCAACTTTCACCCAACATAGGAAAATTTATAGTCAATCTTCACTGAATCAATGCTTTGGATGTAATGGCGAGGTTAGATCTAGCTCTAGACGCTCCCAATTTCTACGAATCTTTTGGATTCGTGTTGAGGTGTTGAAGCATGAATGGTCTCGAATGGCTATGTAGAAAATCTCCCTCAGTGCTTTGATACCAAGTAAGAATTTAGCTTAGGCCAGAATTCACCCAAGAACTAAAGAACTCAACACAAGCACACAGTAGACCAAAATAGAGAGAGTATGAATAGAATGATGATATTCATTCTCATTCATTCAATATGCCAACTTAAGAGTACACTAGGAGTGCCTGTATATAAAGGCCTCTTAGGAAGCACCTAGAATGTCTCTAGAAACAACTAGGAGATAAGACAACTAAGCACCTTATTGACCATTCTAGATGAATGGATAAGAATGACAAAGTGTCAGATGTGTGTAGAAGAGTCCTATGTTGTAGACAACATGTGCTTAAAAGAGGTGTGGACTTGTGTGATGTCATCATGACAACTCACAAGAGTGCACATACTCCTAGGTGACTAACAAATAAATATTAATATAATGCATTAACCTAAGTAAACTTATGTAAGTTTAATAAGTAAATACTTATTTACATTAACAATTTAAATTTCTTCCCGCATCTGATTTAGCATTCTATGTAGGATAATCTTTATAATGTTCCAAAAAAGAGGGAGGAAAATCATACTATATCCTCCACCAAGCCTTCATATTTAAATTGTACAAATTTCAATATGCCATTCACCACTCTCCCCCATCTCATAACTCACAAACTATTATCAACCCTCATATTTCAACTATCCCAAACCCTTAGACTGTCTTAAAGAGAAACAAGTCTGCTAAAATTCTCCTAGAGAATTCAATGATATTAGTGTAATTGAATTAGACACTAATACTACTAGGAGCAAGAAAAGTGCTAGAAGATCTAGTAAGAGATTAAAACTAGAGAAATAACCTACACCAGCCAAAAATGACACTATTGTGAGTTTTGATTCCACATAAATGAAGATCAAACCTACCAAGAGGGAGCAAATGAAAATGATTCATACTAGCTATGGCTATGAGAGCAAGGATACCTCCAACCCTTCCCATGTTTTTGATGTCCTTGATAGTGGCAATACAATACCAAATAATTTGACTTTGGGTGGTGATATCATGTCTCATGTGATGGCCGGTGAGAAAAGTGGGGAGAAAATTCCCTAGGTAATGATATATAACAACATTTCAAACAAGTTTAGTAAGTTGGAGGCCTTCAAGGAATTAGCAAAAATCTAGAAGACCTTGTTCAAGAATTTTAACTTCGCTGTAGAGTACACTAGAAAGGTGATGCATTCAATGACCACAACTCTTTACTTGTAGGTTAACAAAGATGATGCAAATGTAGAAGGTGATTAAGATGACATGATCTCTATAGTGTCCTCGGTGATGACTAGTTCATGACCTTGCTAGATAAATCCATAAAGAAAGAAGAAGATAAGGTAGTAAAGAATGACCAAGGAGATGAAGAGGGTATATAGCCTCTGCTTTTTTTCTCTAGTTTTTGTTATGTTTTGGTTTATTATGTACTCATGGCCCAAAGAGGTTGATATTTATAATTGGACTTACTTATAGAAGTATAGTATAATCTTTAGGATTTAGTACTACTATGATTTTTAGACTGAATATTTGGACATCATGATTAAGACTTATGTTTATGCTAGTATGATAGATTATAAATTATTTTGTGAAGATGGAGTGTATTTTGATGTTTGGAAAATGGGTCAGTTAAATTAATGTTGAATGACTGATGGCTAATTTTTAACTTGTTGTAACCTGGGGTCAACCCCTCTTTCTTTTGAATGCTTTCTAATACATCAAAAACATGTTTTTGATGGTAAGAAAAGGAAAATATTTTTAGAAAGTAGGCTTCTTTTTCATTAGTTTATTTGACATTTTGAAATATCTCTAAGAATAATTATGTACAACATGATTACAATTGGCTCATGTTAGAGTGGGTTAAAATAGTGATACAAAGTTTTTTGATTATTTTCTTGAGGTGGGGAGGAGGCACAAGATTTTGGGTACATTATTCATTATGACCTAAATGATCGCCAAATCTAGAATAGTCCATAAGAGGTCTCTCTTAATTAGTTTTGGAACACTGAATCCCTTCGAAAACTTTGTGACCATCCTCTATATTTGTCTCTATCCTTATCCAATTATAGTGTTGTTTACTATTTAGTAACCAAAAATTATAGTGGCCACCCATAGAATACATGCCTCAAAAATAATTGTGATTCTTAAAACTCAAAGTGTAGCACACAAATCCTAAATCTGGCAGATTAGCTAATTTGAATATATAATAGGATTCTTGTTTTTATGATTAGCAAGCAAAAATTAATTCATTACGTAAAAATAATAAAGTAACATTTTTGGACAATGCTATTTATTATCACATAAAGAATACACAAAATTTGAAACACATATATCATATCCAAAAAGAAATATGAAAACATCAAGTTATTTCATCAAAAAAATATACAATTTGAATCCTAAATATCACATCCAAGTTTAACTTCCATTTACTCTTAAATGCCAATGTTCAATGATCAAACAAATTTGCAAGATAATTCTATTTAGGAATAAAATATACAAAACAAACTAAATAATATTAAGAGCATATCTTCAAGAGATGTTATACACCAAAAGGAATTATAAATATTATTACATTTTTTACCTAATTTATAAGCCTTCTACAATACATTATAAACTATACAAAACTAAAACTACAACAAAACCTAGAAAACCACTAGATAGAATAATTTAAAAGACAAGAGTTAGAGATAAATATGTGACTTAAGATAGTGGTTGAAATCTCTATCATTAAGCATAACAAAAGGGTTCTTGTTCCCAATAGAATTTTCTTGAGACACATGGGAGGTATAAAATTTTTGGCACAAAAATTAAACCATTATAAATAGTGCATAAGAGGACCCCCTTTGATAGAATCAAATCTTTCAATTTCTTTATTAATAGGGTGAGTTTCTTCTTGTTTTATGTCCTTCTAAAACTTAGCGTTGTTAATTATTTTTAAGACAAAAATTATAGCCATGATCTATAGAATAACGGTTGTCACAAATAATTGGATTTATTCAAACTCATTGTGCTTTACCCAAATCCTGGATCTAGAAGAAATGGTGGTGGGGAAATGAAGAGCTTCATAGGGTAGTCCATGTAAGAACAATTTGATGAGGATTTCAAAGTTTCCACTAGTCATTTTGCTAGTCCTAAAAAGGTGTACACATGCTAGTAGAAAGATGAAGATGACTACCTCTGTTAAAGAGCTGGCATGATCATCTTTATTCATTTTCCATTTTAGGGTTTGAGTCCAGGTTGGTTTTTTTGACGTAAGCATGGGCTATATGAAATTAAAAGTAGTAAGGCTAAAATTACACAACCAGATTGTCCAATTCTGAAAATTGAAAAACACTTTCATATTTTTTTAGTATCCCTGCTGTTCTAAAATAAGGGAAGGAATTACAAGCACTAGAAATCCATTAGATAAAATTTCAAATCACTCAAACTAAGAATATTTAGATCTATAATACATCCCATATCTATTAAAAGTAAGCCCATACACAAATGAAAAAAATATAATTTATTTGCCAATTAAAAAACAAGAATGCGCCCTCCATAAAAATAAAAATAAAAATTGTTGGAATACTTAATACAGTTGTTGTTTGCCCCTGGAGCCAAATGCCCACCTACCACCCTGAACATTCAAAATAATTATTACGGGCATGTGATATTTTGAAATGAAAAATGAGAGGGAAAATAATTTTTCTGAAGACAAAAATGAATGTTTTTTCATTCATTCGACCAGTCAGTTGAGACAGAGAAAAGAGCTCAAAAGTTGTAGAGAAGAAAGAAGGAAAAGTGATTAGCAAATCCATTGGTGCAGATACAGGAGGAAGTGTTATTCATGCCCGCAGTTGCACGTGCTCCTTCGTGTCATTCTGCAAGTTTATAACTTATTGTTTTCATTCGTCATGTTGAAGCAGTGATTGCTCTAGGCATTATTATATGCAGCCATTAGAGCTGTAAGTTTGAAGTTTAAAGTTTAAAGTTTATGAAGTTTAAATTTTAGGGTTATTTTAAGGTTTTCTAGTTGAAGCCGAATGCTCCCTGATTTTGTAATAGTTTGAATTTGAGTTGAATAGAAAGCAAGAAGGCATACTTGAATCCATTGTTGTCCTTCTTCTATTCATTGCATTTTGGAAAGTTTATTTAAAAGTTTCAAGCTTTGAGTTTCTGGTTTTAATGGTGAAATCATTCACTCTGGAAGTCTGTCACTCAGTTTTCTCTTTAGTTTGAGTTTTAATTTTATAGTCATTACCGAGTTTAGCCGGTGCCTTCATCTACCAAGCTCCTCTCTATAGTGTTTACCGAGTTCACTTGGTGCCTTCTTCTACCAAGATCCATTCTCTTGTGGCTACCAAGTACACTCGATGCCTTCTTCTACCGAGTTCACTCGATAATCACTTTGTCTACGAGTTCACTCGGTAATCACATTGTCTACCAAGCTCACTCAGTATCCTTTGGTTACCGAGTTGTGTGTTTACCAAGCTCACTCAGTAACCTCTCCTGCCACCTATTTTTCTTTGGTTACCAAGCAAAATTTATCACTCGATAATAGTTGTTCCCGAGCAAGTATTAGGGTTAGGTTGTTTTTTTTGTGATTGAAATTTTTAATATTTCTCACAAAAATAAACAAGAATGCAAAATAAGAACTCATTTATATGTTCTCACCAGTTGCCAGATTGCACTTGCCTTTTGTGGGCTATGGTTTCCTGGCCAAGTTTTGTAAGAACCTAATCTAGCCGGCCAAGACACAATATGGAAATGGAATAATATTGCTACCGGCATGGATGGATATCTAAATTCGGTGGTGTTTATAGGGTAGTAGAAGGATCCGACTTTGATTTAAAAGTTATATGATAATATACGTATTCTATTTCTATTTGGCTCATTCACCATGCATGTGTATTTGGTGTAAGATTTATAATTTCAATGGTATTGTTATTGTTTGATATATTGTAAATAAAAGATGTTTTTATTAAATTTTTTATTATATAATTTTATTAAGAAATTATATTATCAACTGAATTAAGAAGAAGAATGTTATAGTTATACAGCTTAAATTAAAATTTTGGTGTTGTTTATAAGACTACTAATTTATTCAATATATTATGGAGTTGGTACATTCTTATGATCATTGATTATTAAGATATCTATGGTGTTGTTTATAAGACTATTAATTTATTCAATATATTATGAAGTTGGTACATTCTTGTGATCATTGATTATTAAGATATCTATTCCATATCTGATATTATTTTTTATTACTATATAATCTTAAACCTCCTACATAACTAATAAAAATAAAAATCTGGTATTGTTAAACAATGCACATGGAGCATAATCCTCCCCAAATATTTCTTATCCGTCTTCCTTAATATATGGTATTAGGAACTTGTTCATTAATTATTCATGCGTATTTGGTGGGAATGATATTTTCAATGATATCGTTATTGCTTGGTGTATTATAATGTAGAAGATGTTTTTATGATTTTTCTTATCATATCTTTTTATTAAGAAATTTATTTATTATAATATTTTGGAGAAAAGGTGTTGTATAGTTATATAGCATTATTTTAAATAATGGTAAATAGTATGGTTTTTGAATGCACATTAAATATAACAATTATAAATTGGTTTATACTCTCTTCTTCAAATATATGATTTTGGACATTATTGTCATGTCCAAAATTATCAAGCAAAACATAACTTTATTTTTCCTTTTGAAACACATCTTAAGGTTACACATATAGACATAATAGTTGTCGATAAGGTTGTTGGTAATTTGAATATTAGATGGGTTGGTGTTTACTCCTAAGTAAGGGAGATGAAGGTTCACTAACTTTCAAAAAGTGGTGTTCAAAAGATAGACCTGGGTATGTTCCAAAATTTATGATACTATTCTCAAAATCACCTTGTTGTAATGTTTACAAATTGATATCATTACTTGCTAATGTCCTTATTCCAAATTAAAAGTAATCACCTTAATTGGTGGAATTAAAATGGGCTAACATGCCTAGCCACATTCGATATCATGCTTGTATTAACATATGTAATAGAACTTTAGGCACTATACATGAAAAATGATAAGCATTTTCTATAATACATATTAAGGTTGAGAGGGTAACTTTATTGGGTAAGGAGGTCAATGGTAGCATTTCATTTAATATCCTATTTATTACAATTTGCATAACATACACAATGTAACAAAGGGTCTCCTTGTGAAACCTACTTACCAGTGGTTTCAATTAAGGAAATCCAAGTTCTATAAAACATATTTATCAAACATTGAGTGTAGGAAAGATGTGTTCATCATTGTTACTTAGTTGTGTATAGATAATAGTAGTACCTATAACATTGTTTAGTTTCATGACCTATACTTACTGAGTCCTTTCATTGCATATACTATGCAACTCCTATTAGCATGCATATCTTGACACATTTCAAGTCTATATCGATTTTATGCTCCTACATGATTACATAAAATAAATATACATGTAACATCTAGTAATCACCCAAATAAAATATTACATGTCTTTTTATTAAAGACAGTATATATATATATATACTTATAGAAGACTACCACACACACACACATCGTAGAACATAAGGTGATTAGTTGTACTTCATTTTTGTATCGATTATTAAAGAATACATTAACTTAGTAATAGGATATATATAGACTTATATACCTTCATATGTATGTACCCAATTATCTACTAGGATCCTATATAAACATATATCTCTTCTTAAACATTAAACATCCTAATTTATTTACTATCTTTCATTATCCTATTTATTATTGTGATGAATTTAATAGTACAATATTTTTAAAATACAAACCAACCATTCAATATTTAAACTACTCTACATTAACACCCCATTTCATATCATGATACTAGTTCATTAACTAAAAATTAACTAACCTAACAACTAATTAAACCACCCTTCTTAATAAAATAACATACTATCTAACTAATTTTATCACACTTCTAATCCTAACTCCCCTTACTCCTATCTCCAAATATCCTACCTATACTTGGAAGGGTGGTAGTATAGAAAGGAGGAATGTGCGTTAGGGATTGGAGGAAGTGCTTGGGATTGGGGAAAGTGCTAGGTATGATGGGATGAGAGTGGGGAAGTGCATGCACTCCACGATGTGAGGGGCGATATGTCTCCTCACCTCACACCTTCCATAGCTACCCTTTTTACTACACATTCTATGCAAAATTCATTCTAGGCTAGATGGTGCCCAAGAAAGTGGTTTGACCACTATCAAACTTTAACAGTGCATTGATGGCACTTATTGATGCATGGCCACTCCCTAAGTCTTGTACTTAGTCTCCCCTTACATAATTTATTTAAATGACATTCCCTAAGGCATGGGACTAATTTCTAAGGCTTGGATTTTTAGTTTATATGCATTTATGTATTTCAAAGGGGTATGGACCAGGCATACGATTTATCCATAGTTTTTAAAAAAAAAAATTGTGATGTCCCTTTCAAATGCATGTGAGTCTTGTGAGTCTTCTTAGGCATGTATTTTTGAATTATGTAAATACATAGGTTTCTCTAAGACTTAATTATTTTTTTAATCTTTATGATACAAGATCCAAAGGGAATATTCTGGTTGAATATTATAATGGTCATTATTAGACATTGGGTATTTTCTCCAACTCTCATACAAAATCTAGAGAGTTTGACATGCATTTCCAAGCTTGTTTAAGGTTGTTAGTCATGTATTGTTAAGCTACATTTTTCCATTTAGTTTACCTTCTCCACTCAACTATGGTGTTATGAATTTTGTTGGTGTGATGTTGTTCTAACATTGTAATGTATATGTTAAGATTAATAAACCTATCAAATTCACTTGATCTAGCTCTAGATGCTCCCAATTTCAGCTCATCCTCCAAATTTGTGTCGAGGTGCTGAAGCATGAACGATCTAGAATGACTATTTGTAGAGAATCTCCCTCACAGCTTTGATACCATGTAAGAATTTGGCTTAGGCTAGAATTCACCCAAGACCAAGGAACTCAAACACAAGCACACAATAGACCAAAATAGAGAGAGTATAATCAAAATCACAATATTCATTCAATATGCCAGCTTGAGAGTACACTAGGAGTGCCTGTATATAAAGGCCTTAGGAGAACTTCTAGAATACATAGAAGTTAGCAACATGATAAGTCATACAACCAGGCTCATATCCACCAGATATGGGTTATCCTCTATTAAGCATGGAATTAAGTGCAATGATGTGATGATAAGCCTACAATGGTGTAGCATGCAAATTAGTGGTGTAGACAACATGTGCTAAATGAGGAGTGTAGATAACTGTGTTGTCAACATGAAAACTTAGTGAATGATGCAAACTCCTATGTTGTAGACACCATGTGCAAAATTACAGTTGCATAGCTCATGAGAGTACACAGACTTCTAAGTGTCTCCCTTAAAATAATGCAAAATAATTAAATAATGCATTAAACTAAGTAAACTTAAGTAAGTGTAATAAGTAAAATACTTCTTTACACCAATAGAAATAATTATCAACATTATCTTGTATTTGAGAATCTTCCTAAAGGAGTTTGTTCACACTATTACCAATTTGAAAAATATAGCTTTATGTCTTTTACCTTTGGTTGATGCATAAAAGAAACTTTTATTTCTATCCCCTTGGGTAAGTCAAAGTTTCCTTGACTGCTATGTTGGAATTCTTTAGAATAACTAAGGGTGGGGGGGTGAATAAGTTATCCAAGGTCTAGATGTGCAAATAACACTTTTCAAAGCTTAGTGAACGCATATCCATAAAAAATTAATATGTATGCATTCATTAGATCATAAAATGCTTAAACTTTGTAGGTTACTATCCTAGGTCAAAATAACAATGCAGAAATGTAAACATGAAACATAACAGATTCAAAACCACATTTGAAACAAGGATTTTATGTTGAAACCCAATTTGCAAAAAACCACCAATAACATGCTTGATAATAGCACAAAGTTGGGTTGTGATTCCGTGGAAGTCAATTCCATGGAATGAGACCTTTCTAGAAATGGGTACCCGATTTTAACAAATTGCGTACTCATTATAGTTTGGAAACTCGCTCCAGATTCAAAAATTAGGTACCCAATTTTTTCATATGGATTGGGTGCCCAAAGCATATTTTAAAAATTGGGTGCCTGATTATAAACAAATTAGGTACCCTTTTTTTGGGGGGTTTTGGTCACTTTTACTGGAGTGTAAAATGGGAGCCCAATTTTAGCATAGAAATGGGAGCCCATTTTCGGATTTCTATTGACCCCCTATTGCTCTTTCTCAGTGTACTAGGTATTTTACTTTGTTCTACTATTTTATTTCATTGTTTTGAGTTTTATGCTTTATAATTCTATTATTATTTTTTCACTTTTAACATGTAAAATTGTAAATTTCTATTGTTATAGTTTTATCTTTAGATTATTGTATCTATTCATTTAAATAGTTTGGTATATGTTCATTTAAAAATTATTGTTTTAGATGTTTTGATGTAGTTAATAAAAATTACAATGTTGAATGATTAGATAGATGTAAATTAGATTGTTTAAACATGTAATTATATTGATATTTTAGATTTAATTCTACTAAATAGTAATTAATTATAAATTAGTTTACAAACCATACAATAAACAAAGTAAAACTAACTCTATTCCTAAGTCTAACCTCAACCTAACCATAACCATAAAATAATTTAATCTAAACCCTAAACATAAAACTAAGTATTTAATGTGCTCCATTAACTTAAAATCATAAGTTTAACTCTAAACCCTAGATTCATGTAACTCTAATCATAAGCTCAACTCTTTAATCCCAACATTAAGTAAATCTCTAATCCTAAACAATCATACATAATCATTTATCCTTAACACAACCTTACCCCTAATTATGATATTTAAAAATAGAGGAGCTCTTAAATTCTATTTGTGATTTTCAATAAGTAATGTTTCCCTTCTAAATCAAATGTAATTTTAAATCCCCTACTCCAAATTATCTCGACCATCATATCCATTTATCATTTCATTATTTATTTAGATAAATTTAACAATAAAAATTTCAATCATTTGATAACCATATCTTTTTTAATGAAACTGCACACTAACTGTAAAGATAGTATTAACCTTGATGTAAAATATCGCTCCCACCATAATTCTAAGCCTAACCCTAGTGTTGATTAAAATTTTAACTAAATTATATAATTAAAATTGAGAAATATAACCCTAATCATTAATAAACTTAATCCTAAATGTTAAACCCTAACTCTAATTGTAACTTCAAATCTTAAACATAACACTTGATCCCTAGCCAGGTAACCATAACAATACTCATAATGGAAAGTAATCTTAATCCTAACCATAACTAAAAATCATAATCCTTAAAGCTAACACATGATCCTAAAATGTAAACCCTAATTCTAATCCTAATTTTCAAACACTAGAATTATAAGTGTTACACTATATAATCTTAAATTATCATCCATTTCAATCCTAAATCAAAACCTAAACCATAATTCTAAAATCTAATGCCTAATATTAAACATGACAAGTCTTGAAATAGTACCCATAATCCTAAATCTTATTTTTTGTGCCCCAATCATTTAATATTAAAATTTACTCTACCCTTTTTCTAAATGAATAACCCTAAATCCTAACCCAAACCACAATATTATTTATGTTAAATACAATCTTATTTATGTTAAACCCTCTTTTTTTAAATATTGAAACTTAATCATAAAGTATAATGCTAAATATTTAAATACAAATGTTAAACACACTCATATTAAATTTCCTATTAAATAGATACTATAATCCTAATCATATTTCTAATTTAATGGTGTAAACACATACCATAAGATCTTTACCCTAGCCCTAATTGTAAATGCCAAACCATGATTATAAATGGTAGACCCTAATTTCTATATAATTGCCCTAAATGAGCTAAAATCTAAATTACTAAACACAAAATATCCTAATCTTAACCATAATCCTAATTATTTTAATATTAAACTTTATGGTATATTAAGTTTTATGTTAATTAAATTAATTTATGGTATATTTTGATAATTAATTTATAGTACCCTAATTTTAAATTAAGCTTTAAATGATATATTAAGCTTTTTTTGTAAATTAATTTATGGTATCCTAATCATAAGCTTTATGGTAATTAAATTAATTTGTGGTATATCTTGTGTTGCTATCATTATGTTAATTACTCTATACCCTTATTTTAAATGAATAATCCTAAATCCTAACCCAAACCACAATTGTATATATGTTATTTATCCTAATTGTTTTAATATTAAACCTTAGTCGTAAATACTTTAAAGCATAATCCTAAACATTTAAATATATAAATGTTAAACACTCATATTAAATTTCCTAGAAAATGTATACCATATAATCCTAATCATATTTCTAATTTAATGATATAAACCCATACCATAATAATTATCCTTGCCCTAGTTCTAAAAGCCAAACCATGATTATAAATGGTAGACCCTAATTTCTCAAAAATTGCCCTAAATGCTAAAATCTAAATTACTAAACACTAAATTATCCCAATAGATTAACCATAACTAAAAATTGTAATCCTTAAAGATAGCATGTGATCCTAAAATTTGTAAACCCTAATTTTAATCTAATGTTTAAACACTTATCCTAAATTTAGTCCTAATCATAAATGTTAATTACTCTTATATTTTGTGCCCTAATCATAATGCTAATCCTAAATCCTATATTTTTTGCGTCAATCATAATGCAAATTACTCTACGCTAATTGTAAATGGATAACCCTAAATCCTAACCCAAACCATGATCTTATTTATATGTTCAATCCTAAATGTTTTAATATTGAACCTTAATCATACAAATTTGCTAAGGCATAATCATAAACATATTTAGATAAGATATTTTTAAAATTTGTATTTAAGTTGATTTATTAATATAGTTTTCTTGAGTTTTATTTTATTATTAGACTTAAATTTGGTATAATATTCAATTAGCCTTAACATTAAAGTTTACTTAAGTGTTTAACTTTGTTTATCTAATTAATATGATTTTAAAGATCTGTGCATTTATATAATTTACATTTCAGATTTATTAAATTATTAAATATTAATTTTGTGATTTGTTATGTTGTTTAAACATATATGTAGATTATATTTGATGGACCCACACCTACCCTCTCCCCCTCCCCCATCCCCACCTCCACCCCCTCCATCTCCACCTCCACCTCCACCCCCACCTTCATGACCACCTAGTCCTCCTCCAACACCTACTGTAGAGGATCAAAGGAAGAGCATGGGGCACAAACTTTCCAACCTCATGCATGATATTCAAAACATTAAACATGAGGCTCACCCCTTCCCCACCCCCTCCCCACTTTGACTTGTAGATAGTATGCAAGGTATTGTTCACTCTATCAATCATTTGGATTGTGATATCGATAGCTTTAGATTATGGAGGAAAAATATGCGTACCTTTTATTTGAATGGCCTATCTTATAGAGACTTCCATAAGATTAAAATAAATAAATGATATTTTACAAGATATTTTATAAGCCCTAAGACGGATCTTGAGATTAGTGCGAGGAAGCCTCACATTTCTATTAGATGGTGCATGCATCTGTGTGTATTAACACTTTTGGGAGTGGTGGTGGATGGTATTTAAACATCCAGCACACACAAATCAAAAGGTTCCCATGTACTCCCTTAGGAAACTATGGGCTGAATTTGAATTGGGTTTGAAATCTAATTATTTTGATATTAGATCATTTCAGGGGGTTGGTGGAGTGATGCCTTAAGATAGGCCTAGAGCAAAGTTGAGCAATAATATGAGGAATCACATCCAACCTCAGCCTCTTGTACCTCTTCATACACTAGTTGTCCTAGTCCCACACCATCATCGAGTAGTGTCATCTACTCTTACTTCATTGAGTGCCCTTTTATGCAATTTAGTAGAGCAGTGGATGCACCTGAAAAATATTTGTCTACTTGGACACATTTGTACTAGTTGTGGAGATGTATGTAGAGACCCCCAGAGTGATGTTGATGTGGCACATGATGACCATTATACCGAGGGTGCTGATTTTGCTGATATTGATGTGTCATCATTTTTTGTCCTTCTGGAGGGAGAAACTAGAGATAGTTAGGAGCAGTAAGTAAAATTTTAATTAAAATTAAAATAAAATAAATAATTATTTACTTTCTACATAAATGTGTAATAATATTAACCATGTTAATGTATGTTGATTTTGAAATAACAAAGGATGGATGATATTATTTCTCCTAGTAGGCAGTATAGTCTTTTTTCAAGACCTACGTACGTTGGAATCCCTCATATGATATGCATATTGAATTACACTATAAATAATGTACATTCAAACTCAAATTTAATAACATGTTCTCATATGTTCTTTTTATCTTTTTTTGTAGGTATTGTCATCTATTACACAGTTTGATATTTGTATAGGTCCTGATCCATTGAGCACTGAGGCATAGCCTCAAATACCAATGGTATGAAATTTTGAGTCAAGAAAAATAATTTGTACTGATATTATGTACACATAAAATTTTATTAATAAAAATAGGTCTTACAAGGATCCTAAAACCAAATAGTTCTTACATAAAAAAGGACAACAAGTTAACAAAAAATGCCCAGCAAGAGAGCAATGGCCAATAGAAAGACCTGAACAAAGGACATGCAAAAAGCTAACAAGAAAAATCCAATAGAGACAAAAATAGCCAAAGGCAATAGTTATATATTCTTTTCTTGCTCCCCCACCCTCCTCTCAAGGTCCTGGATGGTCTTTGCCACATCCTTGATTTTCTAAAACTCCTCTGCCAAGATTACCTTGTTGTTTTCACAGCTCTGCTCCATGTGGCTTTGAGTTATGTCCATTATGGTGCCCTCTTCCATCTTGTCTTCATCATTGTCCTTTCTATCCTCCTCTGCAACAAGCCCCCTAGCTTATAGCTTGCCACTAAGACTGACAATATTATCATTAAGAGATTTAAAAGTACCTAGAATCTAGTTAGCCATGGTGAAGTTGAAGTTCTTTATATTTTTCTTCCTGTCTTCAACCACATTAATTTGATCCTTGAGGTTGGTCTAGTTCCTTTTCTCATTCTTCTTCACCTAGTTTTCCATCTACCCTAGCCTTTCTTTAACTTCTTCCAACTCATGAAAGAGCCATTTTATAGATTGAAAGTTTTCAACCATGCCATTTTTTGCATTGTTGATAAAGTTCATACCCACCTTCCTCACATTATTAGTAATGGCCACCAGTGCTGGATCAATGAGTTCTTCCAACTGGATTTTTACTTCTTTTTCTTCAAGGATTTGGGGGTTCATAACTTCTCTAAAAATCCCCATTTTAGAAGTTCTAGCATTAAAGTTCTCACAGACCATACACCTATCTTTGATTAACACCACACTAGTTGTGTTGCCCTCCTCCATTTTCTCATTTTCTTGCTTGTGTGGGGGCTTGGGAAGGGGCGGAAGAATAGATAACTCTGTACCCATATCATTCTCCCCCTCCAATGGCATATCCTCCTCCCTAATCTTCCTTTACTTCTTTTTGGGGATACCAGCCAACTCCACTCTAGTCTTAAAATCCACACCCTTGGTCTCCTCATCTATGTCCATTCCATCTCCTTCCTCATTGTACTCATCATCCACTTGACCAGTCATTTTGGGTATATGAACCCTAGGGTACTTCTTGTAAGGAGCTTTTCTAGGAATGGGAGCTCCCTTAATACTCACCTTACTTTTCTTCCTTGGAGACTGATAGGCTTCCTCCTCCTCTGAACTTAAGATAATGTTTCCCTCCATGTTTGAGGAGAAATTGGAGCTCCCTATCTCCTCAGAAGCATCCACAACATGATGCAGGGGCTTACTCATGGACTGGGATTTAAAATATTAAAAAAAGTAGAAGTAAATCCTTGTGAAAGGAAAGGTTAGCACTACATTTTTTATTATACCCCAAAATATTCTTGTTCATAGAAGAATAAAGGTAAAAAGGAAAAGAGACTTTAGCACCATAACAGAAGTGGTTAAACAACACAATGTTGTGAGTTCTAACCCTATCAGACTTTGTATCTAGAGAAATAAACTCAATGATATAATGTAGCACATACCTCTAGAGCTTCTTGATTAAGTCCATCTCATAATAAGTCTTTACTTTCACCAACTCCTCCTCTTTAGTGTGCTTGACAAAATCCTTCACCGCATTTACAAAAACTTTTTTGTCTCTATAGAACTTCAAACCCTCGGTAGGGATTTCAATAACATGGGAAATGACCCCAACATCAACATGATATGAAACCCCATTAATATTAACCTTTTCATCCTTTCAAGAATTAAGCATGAGATTGGTAACCATTGAGTCATAGCCATGAAGCTTGGCAATGTACTTAGCAATGCCTTCCTTATTGAGTTTCTCCCAAACCTTGGTTCTCTATTTTCATTTATTTCCCTCTCCAATTGGCTCTCTTCTACTACATTCTCCCACCATCACATTTAGTTGGGTTGTTGCTTGTAGTGTAAACATAGTTCCTTTTGCTCCTTTGTTGATTCTCTATTTACTTTGTCCAAGACCACCTTTTCTTTCAATTCAAAAAAATTGGAAAAGAAAATAAGTAACCCATAAAGTGTGGTGATTAGACACCAAATGCATCATCCACTAGTTCACCCCATTCTTCCCATAATTACATTGGCTCGCCCACATTTTTGCATTAGTTTCCATAATTAACTGGTGATTTCAAAGTGATTTCACTTGTACTTCCCTAGATCCTCTCTTGATCAATTAGACCTTTCACAACTAACAAAATGTTCCCTCTAGTGATCTATATCCTCACCGTCTCATTCTTGACTTCGTCATTAGAAAATCAATCAACCACTGAGTTGGATTCCATATAGTCATGTCTAACATGTACACTATCAATTTTTCCAAGGGTAGTATAGATTTCTTCCACTATGTTTGCAATGGTCCAAGAAGTGTGGAGATCACCTTTTATGCATCTGATGATATTGTTTGAGTCCCCCTCTAGCCATAGTTGTTTGACTCCCACTTCTAGCACCAGTTAAGCAGTGTAGAGGGCAATAGTGGCTTTAGCATAATGATTTTTTTGGTTTCCCAAGGGGTGGGAGAGAGCATCAATCCCAGCACCATGGCTATTTCTGATGATGCCTCCACATCTAGCAAGACCAAGATTGCCTTTGACCACTCCATTGAAGTTTGCTTTGTGCTAGCCTTTAAAGGGGAGTTTCCACTTGACCACCTATATTTTCATTCTCCTATCCTTCTCTCTATCCTTGCTATTAACCCATTCATTAGGAATGCCACCCTTCCTGATAAGAAATTTTTCTCTCTAGTTTTTATTAATTTTGTTTGTAAGCACGTTAGTAGGAACCTCTTTGTCTCTAAAAATTTGATTGTTTCTCTCTTTTCATACCCCCCAACAGAAGTGGGGAAAAGTCCATATTCTTATACTATGTAGGTTCATACCTTTGAACATGTTATCCCACCGGTAGAAGAAGTCTAGGATATTCCCTAGCTTACACCAACCAATACCATAGCTCTTGGTGAGATTGTCCTAGACCTCCATGGAATAGGGACAATGAATGAAGATGTGGTTAACTATCTCCAAGTGATGCTTGCAAAGAATGCATCTATTAGGAATATACAAACCTCTTTTTGCCAAGTTATCTAGAGTGAGAATTTTATCTTGAAGCATCAACCAGAAAAAAATGTTGATTTTAGGGCTAAGGCCAAGCATCCAAGCCTTAGCCCAAGGAGATTTATCCTTTATATTCCAAAGGGAGTTGTACCCGAAGGCCATTGAGTAGGATCCACTTGAATTTCATTTTCATATCAATTCATCCTTGTTATTCTTCAAATCAAAAAGTTCCAGGTCACCATTATTAGCTTGAGATCATTCAATATCAAGGATAGGGCTCTCCATCCTTTGTCCATTCTATAGTCACTTATTTTCAATTTGAAAAGCCTTACACAGGTGTTGGCCTAGTTATCAGAGATGGGGTTATTAATGAGAGGCCCCTGAATTAGCCAATTATCTTTCCAGATGAGGATGTTCTTTCCATTTCCCACTTTCCATTTGGCCTTGGAATTAGCTAGGTTTCTTGCCTTTAAGATCCTATTCCATATAACCTAGCTATTTGAGATGTCAGATTATTTGAGCAAATATCTCAGAGAGGGTCTCCTAATATACTTATCCACTAGAATATCTCTTTATTCTCCATCCTATTAAATATTCACCAAACCTGCTTAGCTTGGAGGGTGCTATTAAGATGCCTAAATTTTTTGATTCTCAGGTCCCCATAACACTTGGGAAGGAAAACATTATCCCAAGCCACAAGAGGGTATCTCTTATGTTCTTCCAAACCATACCAAAAAAAATTTCTTTGGATCTTTTCTATTATCTCAGCTTATTTGACCAAAATCACATAGAGGCTCAAGGCATATGTGGGAAGGTTATAAAGGGTGGCCTTCACTAGAAGACATTTACTAGCTTGGTTGAGAGTGGTCACTTTCCAACCTACTAGCTTCTTGTTGAACCTATCAATAAGCCCCTTCTAGAAAGAATCTAATGGCTTAATCCCCAATGGGAGTCCAAGATAGCTTATAGGTAGGCTCCCAACCTCACAACCAAGAATACCTATAATCTTCCTTTGTCTATCTATATGGGTATTGATAAAGAATACTAAAATTTTTTCCCAATTAACAAGCTAGCCAGTTCCCCTAGTATACATATCCAATAGGCTCTTGATTGATTTGGTCTCCAAAACTAAAGCTTCTCCTCCCATTATAATGTCATCCACAAATTTTTGGTGAGTGAATGATAACTGCCTTGATGAAGGTTTGATTCCTATTAAGTACCCTTCCTATCTTTTTCTCTAGATCAATCTACCAATACACTTTTCCATGATGATGAAGAGTATGAGAGAAAGGGGATCTCCCTGCCTTAAGCCTCTCGATGGATTGAAGAATTCAAATGGAGCCCCATTAATAATGATAGCTAGTGAAGAGTTGGAAACAAGTTGGAATGTAAGCTTGCATACCTGGTGGTCAAAACCAAAGGCCTAGAGATTTGTTCCAAGGAAGGACTAGTCCACCCAGTCATAGGATCTAGAGAGATCTAGCTTGAGGAGGAGATCCTCCCTCTTCCCAGCCTCCAAATAATGAATGACTTCATGAACCAACATTATAGAGTCTAAGATTTTTCTACTAGGGAAAAAAGCCCATCTTCTATGAAGAAATGATCAAAGGGAGGACCTTGAGAATTCTAGTTGTCAGAACTTTCGAGATGAAATTGTAGAGAAAGTTATAGAGACTAATGGGCCTGAATTGGTCCATAGTATCTACACCAAGTGTTTTAAGGATAAGAACCATAAAGGTAGAGTTGAGCTCTTTTAGTAGATTCCTCACCCTAAAGAATTCCTACACTACCTTGACAACATCCATCTTGACCATCTCAAAATTAACCTAGAATAAGAAAGCTGGAAAACTATCTAGCCCTAGGGATTTATCAAAAGGGAGAGAGAATAGAGCTTTCTTCACTTTCAAATAGTTAGGTATAGGCCACATCATTGTGTTATCGTGAGGCTGAATCCACAAGGGTAGAGAGGAATCAATTTCCTTTTGATTTTCCACAAACAAAATGGAGTCCTTGGAAAGGAGAGAAGAGAAAAAATTAATAGCCTTAGCAAAAATGTCATTTTTATTAGATAAAAGGGATTGGCCCTTCTTGATGCCTAAAATTTGATTTTTTTCTCTATGCTTTAGCATGGAGAGATGGAGAAACTTGGTATTTTTATCTCCCTCTTTGAGCCAATCAATTCTAAATCTTTGTTTCTAGAAGTTCTCCTCTACTAATGATGTTGTGGAGGTTAGAGAGGATAGACATATCTATGACTTTGTGGTGTTGATTGTACCCTTCCTTTTGAATTATGTCTTGAATGGAAAGAAGTTGATCAGACACCACATCATTGGCCTGGAAAGTTTGACCAAAATTTGACTTGTTCCAAATTTTGATATTGCTTTTAACAATTTTCAATTTCTTAGCAAACCTAAGTATAGTTGTCCCTTCCAGATTGATGTTCTACCAAGAGGAAATCCTGGATAATAGGTCTAGTTGGAGATCAACATCTTCTCAAAATGAAAAGGGAAGTTCCACTTCACTAATATATGGACTAAAGAAAGGGAGATAGGGGAATGATCAGAACCAACTCTTGGGAGAAGCGAGAGCTTGCTAGAGAAGAGGTTCAACTAGCCAGGTGAAATGAGGGCCCAATCAAGGTGGATCTAGATACATTTACTCCCTAAACTCCTATTGAACCAAGTGAAAATCCCACTAGAAAGATCAACATTTAGGAGAGCTAGACTATTTGTGAAAAAATAAAGATCCATCTTGGTATCCATGTCCTGGGCAAGACCCTTAGATATTTCTTCATTAGAGAGGGGAGTATTGAAATCTCCCATTATGATACCCTTATTAAGTTTGTAATTTTGAATGAGGGAGCATAGCTTGGCCCAATAAGCCTTCCTCTCCCACTTAGAGTTAGGGACATACACATTCAAAAGAAACTAAGAATCTTTACTATAAATGTGCAAAACTTTACATAATAGGATGTTACCTTCATTATGAATGGTGGTGACTTGGAAATACTTGTAGTTGAAGAGTGTGAGCAGCCCATTAGAGGCACCCTTAGCAATGGTGGCCTCTCCATCTATGCTATTACTAAAAGAAATTTGACCCACTAGATCTTTCTTCATTTTGGTTTCTTGGATCAACAAAAAATTAGGTTTTTGATCTCTAATCATATTCTTGATTACCTCTTGTTTATGGGATCCTTTTAGCCCGCTTATATTCTAGTATATTATCTTCATTTATTTTTAATAGAACATACATTCTTGATGATCCTTTGGCTCCCATTAGCAACATTCCTTCTATCCTCCTCCTGAATGGATCGGTTTAAACTCTTTCTACCCAGAGCCTTAATTTTAGCTCCAATATTAGCTTTCTCTCTGCTCCCATTTGTCACTGGTGATACTAGGGTAGGGTCTCTAATTTTCTTCCTTGTGACCATTTTCCAAGTCCCCTTGTTGTCATAAACATAGTGCTTAAGCCAAGCCTCCATTCTAGAAAGCTGTTTAGGGGAAGAGTTTCTAACCAATTCTAAAATCCTAGTTACCAAACTAGGGGAAGCTAGACTATCCATAAAGGGTGAGGGGAGGGCCTCCTTGGCTCTTGGGGGCACTTGATTTTCTAGCATAATTGAAAAATCAACCTCCTCTTCACTTGTCATTCTTGGCTCCTCACCCATCCCCTTCGGGAAAGAAGCCCTGCAATGTTCTATGAGTGAAGTATCACAATGACCACTCTCCTCTTTAATGGTGGTAGGATACTCTCTTTGTTGGGCCCTTTATCTCTACTAATTGGTCCTCCCTCACAAATTTTATTTGGGAATCACCTGGAACCAAATCATTCGCTTCTTTTATAGGGATTTCCACAACCACCTCCTTATTCTCAAGATGACTAGTCTGAGGAACCTTGTTGTTCTTTTGTTTCTAAATATTTTTCCCATCATGTTAAGTTCTAGGTTTGGGTGTATCAATTTTCCTATTCTTTTCCTCCTTAGCCTTTGGGAATTGTTTGGCCTTATGACCCATTTTCAAAAAATGAAAGCAAGAAAAAGGCACACTCTCATAGACTAGCTTCTAAACATGAGTTCCAAGTTTGGAATGGAAGCTTACTTCCTCTAGAATATCCACCCCATCTTCAACTCCAATACAGATATGGGAATAGATTAGTCTTCTTCTTGATGTCATTATCAGGTCTATTGGGATAAGCTCTCTAAAGGAGCTAATTATTCCCATGAAAACATCCTCATTCCAAAATTCTAGAGGGAGCTTTGGAAGTCTTACCCAAATCAGTGCTTGAACAAAAAAAAAATCATTTAGGTCCAGCTTTGAGGACCACTTTTGGAGGACAAGTGTCAAGTGGTCAATAACCCAAGGCCTCTCACAGAGGATATTTGAGAGGTCTTCAATGACTTATAATCTTCAACTTTGATTCATGCATAATTTTATGTGTTTTAGTTTTACAATCAGGAGATGGATCATACTTATCCATACAGGCCTCAGTATAGTTTATTTTTGACTCCATCTTTTGACCATTTGAGACATGTTGATGATCATCATGGTAGCATATATTTAGACACATCTATGACATTAGCTACTACTTAGGTATGATATATATGTTTTTATAGTTTACAAAAAATATAGTGTAAATTATGTACTCTGTAATTCATGTACATATATAATTTTGACTCAACATTTATGTATCCATAATTTTAGGACTATGTCACCATGAGTGTTTCTAAGAGTACGGGTCTAAGCTAGATGGAGGTACCTATGTCATGCTTTGAGGTCAGTATTGTGATTTATGTAAATACATAGTTCATTATGCTCTTTATCAAATTTTAAAAATGTATGTATTATAAATTAGAAGACCTCACCACTACCTAATTTGGTAGCTTTCACAATGCAACTCCTCCCATTATAGAGGGACACCCATCTCATGTGGTATTATTTTTATTATGTAGTGAATATTTAATTTATTTGCAACCTATATTTTGAAACCCATTTCAACTAAAAATGTATATGATGAGACACCTCATGTTACACAAGATGATACATTTGCCTCATGGGGTGTCCCACATGATGAGACATCTCATGTTATAAAAGATGATCTATCTCCCTCACAGGGTGTCCCACATGATGAGTCACCTCATGTTACACAAGATGACCTATTTAAGTCCTGTTCGTGTCTAGTAAAGAGAACTCCAAATCAGATTGATTACATTTTTTTGGCACCCTCAGATTGTGTTTTTATGACACATTATTTATTTTGATACACTTTGTATTAGGATAGTTAACTGTATTATATGTATTTTGACTTCATAGGTCATGTTATGACATATTAGACCATGTACTATATTTTTACAACTTCTTATCATGCTATTGTCTGTAGTATAGATTATTATGTTATCATGTTGTAAGTATGAACCATTTTCTTTATTGCAACATATTTTATTCATGTTATGACACATTTTGTAAGTATATGGTACATGAACAATAATTTTAATAATTTTAATTATTTATATAGAAACATTAATTTAAATATGTTTGAACGTAAAAGTAATGGAAAAAAATAGGAGGCCATTACTTGAATTGACATTTAATTTATAATATCAAGTGCACACCTTTAACTTTCAAATAGAAGTAAAGTCCTATTTTTAAATGTTTACAACATGTTTCACAATATATGTAAAACAATGTGAATGACATAAATAGAAGTGAACTCAAAATATAAAATTAGTTCAACATATTTCTTCAAATGAGGTCCTGAAAACAAAATTGTAAAATAAAAACATGTGTTAATAAAAGAGAAAATGAATATGAGCTATATGAATTATGTAAATATCTGTAATTTCTATGTACTCACTATGTGTAATTGCACAAGATGTTGATGTTTGATCCACCTTAAACATTTAAATTTCATTAAATTGTAATTGATACCTGAATAAGAAGTATATATAAGCTCTCTAATTTTCTATTGACAATGCATACATACATTTAATTAAATTATATAAGTACATATATAAAAATAGCACAATAAAGAAAAAACTTACATGTATTTGATTTAAATGTAGTCATTCCACTATACCATTTGCATCCTCTCTCTTTTGCAATGCATCAATGATTATCTCGTGCTCATCTATTGAAATTGTCCATAATACCTTATTGGCAAGCCTCCTTTTGTATCTTTCTAATTTGATATTCATTGCCACAACCAAATGAGAATGTTATAAATACTTATTTTCAGATTGGTAGTCTTCAAATGTTGGAAAGAATTTCTTCTGGTTAGGTATGTTTGTAGCTAGGTCAACCTACAATGATAGACCTAATTGGATACTAACAACTATCATCATCTACTTGATGACATCAATTTTTTCTTATGTTCCACACATCTAGCTAGCCAATACTCAGTTTCTTCATCATTATCATTAGGCACAATAACAACATAAACATGTCCTACAAGATAAGATAAAGTACATAAATACTTTAATCCCATATGTACATGTATATAAATAATATATTAAAGACATGTAATTCAATTGTATTAAAGACATGTACATAAATAAATAATATAAATTGAAGCATGATCACAACAAAATTTAATTTAATTTTTCATAGTAGGTTGTATGATGTCTGAAATACAAGCATAGTCTTCTAATGCAAAGTAAAATTCTAGCCTTCATTTACTATATCATCTTGAAAATGTGTGTTAGCAGGTGTTAATTATTTTTGTTTCCAATCTTCAACCCATTATGTATTCTTTCATTTGTCCCATTATCCTTAAAAGAAAAAATTGACAAAAAAAAGAAAGCTCCCTAGTTCATATAGTCCAAGTGTTAGAATTTGAAATCCTAAATGAAGGCCATTTTTCTAACCCTATAATTGTATCACATTCATATCTTGAATGATTATTATTCTCTTCAAATAGGTAGAAGAGAAGTTTGATTGTAGATTTCTTAATTGATCCTATCTATAAATATTTCCTACACCATTCAACAATCTCATTTGCATTTTTGAATTTATCTTTTTCCTCAAATTTTAATTGTTCTCTACTAAGGGCTTTCTTCACACCAACACCATCATGTTCTCCTTTACCATGTCTAGCCACAAAAAACTCCATAGATGTTGGATATTAGTTTGCCTATGTGTCCTACTCAACCAATAGGAAATTCTAGTATTCTTGAAATGTCATGTACAATTATCTGACCATATCCAATGTTATGTCATTTGAATTTGTCTCAATTTTAAATTATCATAAAATGCCTTGAAACAATATTGGATAAACTCAAATGAATGAAGTTTATTATCACTCATGTAGAAATGGTACTCTCTCAATATTTTTTGATTCTCCTATGTACTATCAAGTGCATGCCTATAAACTATATGAACATAAATTATTACTTACACAGAAAGGTAATATTGTGGTTGTACCTCATCTTGTAGTGCAAGTGTGTAGTTCTCTGCAAAGTCAACAACTAAAAGTATAGTATCAATTGGAAATGTATTCTTAAATACGTAAAATTTTCCATCAATCCATCTAGCATATTGAGAGTTTTTATCATATTTTTGTATGATCACACTCTTAAAATCATCCATAAATGCATGAAAATTAAAGTTATCTATAACTAGATCATAGCTTCTTGCAATCTTCCCATCCCTCAATGGGTATTCGATCATTTTGAATCTTTTTACATAAACTAATTGTTATCCAAAAGTAGTCAAAACATTTGCATGCAAACATTCATTTAACAAAGAAAGATTTCCACACATATTGAATGTACCAGAAAGACTTGCATTGAAAAGAAAGTATTGATCATTAGGTAACTTACAAAATATACTTGATATGAAATCCTTTATAGTTTCAGGTGGTATTTTTATACAACATTCCTAAAACATTTCTTTACTATGCATGATACCACATATAGATCAAAATACATGATAATAGTAACAAAATTGAACATGAGTTTTATAACAACATGTGATTACTTCCTTGTTAATCCATACAAGTACCAGTATTTACACTTTTCAAAAGATCTTTAACTAATGATAATAATTAACACCTTACCATCTACAAATTTTTTGGACCTTTCAGTTTGAGTCATTTCCAAAAGGTATTTAGGATGTGTATCACTTATTTTTGAGCCAAATATCAATTTAAGAACATATCATGAATTAGGTGATACTCATGTATTATCATGCCAAAAAATTTCAACCAAACTTTTGACTTCACTAGTAAGTTTCATATCACATCTTGGGAGTCTACCACTAGAAGTCCACAACATATTTGTTGGATCACATTCAAAGTTAACCCATTTCTTTACAACTCTTTCCAAATTCTTATGATTCACATTAAGATATCCACTTATGTTACAAATCAATCTTTTGTCAATTGTTGATTTGTTAACTAAAGTTGTTGTTATTGCTCATCATGGTACATTCTTATCTTTAGAGAGACTTCTCTTTCTGATAACATCAAAGGAACTAGCAACAATAAATACTACTTGTTTTAAAAAAACATTTTTATTCTTGAGTTTTGCATACATTCCTCCCCTTTTCATTACTTTCCTCATTTTAGACATTTTAATTAGTTGCAACATCAACTATCATTGAAACCTGAATTTCTTGTTATAAAAAAAATGTCTACATAATCTATTATCATGTGTCCTAATTTTTTTTCATGAAACCAATCCCTTGGGATTTTCTAGCACATCATTAGAATGCTGAAAATTATGTTCAGGGACTTTAGTATCATTCTAATACATTTTGTCAGTAATTGTTGTCTCCTTGTCTATGTTTAGATAATTGTTATTTTCAATTGGCATTTCATTTTCATTTTTTCTTGATATTTCTTTTGGGGCATCCATTTCCATTGGAGTTTGTTCTGCATGATAATTTGGCAATCTATTCTCATGAAGAAAATCTAAATCATTTAAATCGTAACGTGCTTCTAAAAAATCACCATTTTCATCATGAGAAAAAATTGAGGGTTTGGAGACACGTGTATTGAATATTTGATTAGCATGTGCACCTAAATCTCCTTATATTGGGTTCTTTTCTTCACCCTCTTCATCTGTCGTGGTATCCTCAATATCTTTATCTTCAAAAACATTGCTCAACTCTCTAATTCTTTATCTTCTCTCTTGTTGATGTTGTGCTTCATTCTATTTATTTTTTGAAATCTCCTCATTTTTCAAAACTTTTATTTTCTTCTTTCTTCATTGTTTTGATCCCATGTTTACCTAGTTTTGAATTTGAATCTACAACTTGCAAATTGTAGATTAAGATAAGAAGACATAATAACTATGATAGAAATTCATTGTTGCAATTTGAAACTATCATTTAATCAATGCAATCATTGAAAAATGGTGTGTGGGGCATCTTTTGGGGCACAATGAGTACATTAGAATCAGGTACACAATTATTTCAAAATCGGGTACCTAATCTTTAAATAATCGAGCACCCAATTGCTTAAAAATTGGGTGCCGATTTGATTAACAACTAAATTCAATTGGGCATCCAATTTTTGAATTACAAATTAGGTGCATACTTTTAGTGCCATGGGTGCAAATTTTCATGGGATTTTACCTTGGGGAAATGCATGGCATAGGCTTGCTCCTACCAAGCCTATGCCTTTATGAACCAATTTTTGACTAAAGTCATTTAATCAACAATTTCAAGGATTATCATAATTTTTATATGGTCATCCCCATTGAACTTTTTGACAAAAAAAAAACCCATTATTGGTCTTACTATTCTGATTTCAAAAATATAACTTTTATAGTGTTATGAGTTCATTTACTAGTTTTCCATTATATATTAATCAAAAGTATCTCTTAAACATTAAATAGTGACATTCAATAAAACTTTAATAACTTTTTAAAATTTTCATATTTTTTGAATTAATTTACATCTCATCAATCCTCACATAGTTCTTTTAAAGTTTTAAAAAAAATAAAATTCAAATTTGATTAAATTATGGCATCCATACACTAGAGGTTCAAGAAATTAGCTTAACCATCAATAGAAAATTAATAATAATAAAATATTCATTAAAAAATCAAGAAAATTATTCTCATCAATCATTGGTGTGTTAGGTAACTTCATTTAAAAGGATTCACAAAATTTTATTTAGTTGTGTCAAATTATGGTCTTCATACACAAGCGTGGTATAGTCCTGAAATATGCATTTTGAAAAAGTGGTTTATAAAGATCCATACAAAAAAATAATCTATCATATGTGTATACAAATAAATTACATATTCAAAAAGAAGATCCCATGCAATATAATTTTTATTTCTAAAGTTTTTTTATATTTAATCTATAAGTGGCACAAATTTTGGCATCAGTTGACAATATATTTCAAAAAAAGGAAAAACACTTCCATTTTGCCAAAAGTAAGACCCAACTTCTTACACTGACCCTGCCACTAATTCTCACTCTTCTGAAGTGATTCCCTATGAAAGGCTAAGCTTTTTAAAGGTTACAATACACACTTCTAAATGTTACTTGTTTAGAGAATTTCAATCTCTCTATTAGGAGTGAGCCTTGTTAGAGGACTTTAAATCATTCACTTGGAATGTCAATTAGTTAAAGGATTTACAAATGATTGTTAGGTCAACCTTAATCCAAAGGATTCACCCTAGATTGATATAATGATTAGAAAGTAATAGTAAGATTTGATTTGATAACAAATTACAACTCACTTGCAGATTACAAATATCCGTTTCACTCCTCCATTCTACTTGGCTTTCACACGCTTACACTTTGATAGCTTGTTCACCGTTCAAGCATTCATACTTTTAAGCATTCTTGCTTTGCTTTCCAATAGTAGTGTCTTCTATTTGACCACTGAATTAAGCAATACCTTAGACTCCTTGTCTTTCTTAGGTTCTCTCACATGGCAACATTTTCTTCTGACTAACTCTCTCTATAAATAGAGATATAAGATCTTTTCTCATTCAACCTCAATCATATATTTTAGGGTCAAGTAGGATTACATATGATTCAATGAATCTATCCACTTTTCCATTTAGTTCCTCTAGAAACTTCTCCTTCAATCCTCTTTGAGTTTAGCTTAAAATGGTTTGCCTTGAACTTTGTACCACCAACTCATCATAGTTATCTTCCACATACTTCACATAATTTAAGAAAATAAAATAGTTGGCTTAGATTTGTAAAATCTTTGATTGAACATGAATATTTGCACTCGACATCAATATGTTGTTACTTAGCTTCTAGATTGTTCTTCCACTCATCTTCAACTAGTTAATTTAGAAAATACTAAAGTTTACTAATGCTCGACATCAACCAAATTTACTCGGCTTACACTAAGTTCACTCAACATACACTAAAACTTCATTTTTCTCAGCTCCAAGTAATTTTCTCCTTAGCTTGCACTAACTTTTCTTGGCATCTACTTTCCACTCAATAATTGTTTATAGAATCAATTCTTCTTACTTGTTCTTCTAGAATTAGTTAGTGTACCCAACCTTTGAAGCCTTCAGTAGATAATCAATACCCAATATCATCACTATCTTAATTGATCTTTGTGCTCCTTTTTCATACCAGAACTCAACCTTTCCTCTAGGTGTTCTTGTTAGCTTATTTTATCAAAATCTCCTTGTCAATCAAGCAAATGATAGTACTCAAATCAACTAGGCAATTATCTTACTAGCAAATAGCAAGTTTGAGATGAGTGAAAAAGAAATGATTGAAACATTAAAATCTCATATCAAAAATCTCCCTCTTTGGCATTGATGGAAAACCATACCCACATTAATACCCACAATAATACCAAAAATAAAATAATTCCTTATATTGAAATCTCTCCCTCTATCAGTAGCTTTCATCTTCTATATAGGCTACAAAATTTTGTTATAATCAACAAACAATCAACTCATCCTTATGAATCCTTCTTGATCACTCCCTCTTTCTAATATCCAAGTATCTCTACATAGTTCTTATATCTCCCTCATATTTATTTAGTCATTTCTCCCTCTGTTGTAATTATTCCATATTCCTTCCTTTGATTGTTATTCTACATTCACCTTCTTTGATAACAAAGCCACATACTTGTCATCAAAACTTGCATATGTTAACAATTTCAGTTTCTCCCTTTGTTACCTTGCTTGTGACTGATCTACTTTTCTAACTCTTTGATTACTTTAGGAATCTCCTAAAGTAAGATCCATTGCATCAATGTGGAAGATACAACATGCAACTCTAGTTGATGCAGGGCACTACTTATGTTTCTCAAGAAGCTTTGGATAGGGGTATCACCCCTAGTTTACCTCTTAGATACTTATGATCATTCATAGGTAATTCTTTTGTGAGGATATCAACTATCCAGTCTTTTGTATTCACATATTCCATCTTCACTTCTTTATCTTGTACTAACTCTCTCAAGTAATTTGATACTTGATTTCAATGTGCTTAGTCTTTATGTGCATGATAGGGTTATTGGATATATTTATAACACTTGTATTATCACAATAAAGTATCATAGGCTTACTGATTTCTTCCTTCATACCTTTGAGTAGCTATTTGATCCATACAATGTTTGTGTAATTTACTATAGCAGTAATTTGTTCAGCTTTAGTAGTAGATTGTGATCTACAATTTTGTTTCTTGTTAGGGGTAAGTGCACAAAGTTGTGGTGCCAAAAGGGGGTATAAGTGGACACCTTTTTCCTGAAATCAGCAAATTCTAGACTTCAACAAGAATTTGAAGATAGTTACGCTCAAAATTTTAAGATATGACAAAAAAAAAAGTCGTAGTCCTTTGAATCTAGTTTCTAAACTACTAATTTTTTTTCAAAATGGTTTAGTTTTAGCTCCTCAAAAAAGGGGGCCACAGAAAGTGGTACTGTTTATTCCAAAAAAACATAACATAGTACAAAGTGTGGCCCCCCTAAAATTTTAACTTTTTTTTTGAAATTCTTTAATCGCTCCAGTCAAAAGTTACCTAACACTATGTAGTTTATCCTAGATTTTTTGGGTAATTTTATAATGTGTATTTTTTTTTTAATGAATTTTTTAATTAGACCCATCCCAAAAACATGAAATATCTGTGTTCTCCCCCTAGAAATGATTGAAAACTAATCTAAAATCAAAACTTCTTTTTTTCAAAGTGTGTAGAATGAAGTCCAATTTCTAAAAGACTAAGTTGTTACAAAATTTGATGAATGAGCTAAAATCTACAACCCAATTAGTAGATGGTGGTTTTTGACAAAAAATGAACATACATTCAAAAGAAATTATAGATGAAAGACTTAAAATAGTTCAAATTAAAAATAAATTATATGGTTAGATAGCTAATACAGAGACCTATAATGTTATGTAACCTGATCTTATCGATACCCAACCACGAGGAATCTTGAAGGGGAGCACACAAGAAAAATAATCATTTTTTGTATGTTTGTTGGAAAACACGTCTCAGACCTGTTTATAAACTCCAAACCTTTGGGTTGGATCTCCAAGGAAAAACCAAGCCTTAGGCTTGGTTTTAATGCAAATCTTTGAATAGCTATTTGTGCTATTAAAATGCTATTGAATTCGAGGTAGTGTGCATGTGCTATAGTGCGCACACACTATTGAGACCTAAATTGCAAACCAAAACCAAAAGAGAGATAGGGGGTGGGGCGAGGGAATGGCTATTTGTGTGTGTGAGAGAGATAGAGAGAAAGTAGGGGATGGGAGAGGGGAGAGAGGAAGTGAGAAAGAGTAGGGGTGGCAGAGAGAGTATAGGATGGGAGATAGAGGAAATGTGAGAGAGTAGGGGTGGCAAAGAGAGTACAAGATGCAAGAGAGAGGAAGTGTGTGTGTGAGAGAGTAGAGGTGGCAAAGAGAGAGTATGGGATGGGGGAGAGAGATTGAAAGTAGGGGATGGGAGAGAGAGGAAGTGTGAGAGAGAGTACAAGTTGGGAGAGAGAGAGATTGAGAGTAGGGGATGGGGGAGAGAAAGAGTAGGTGGTGGGAGACGGAGTGGGAGAGGAAGAGTGAGAGAGAGGAGGATGGGAGTGCATGTGTGTGAAAGAGAGAGAGTAGGGAATGGGAGAGGGATAAGATAGAGTAGCTTGAGAAAGAGTAGGGGATAGAAGAGAGAGTAGGGGATGGAAGAGAGAGTAGGCGATGGGAGAGGGAGTGGGAGAGGGAGAGAGAGGGGGGATGGAAATGTGTGTAAGAGAGAAAGAGAGAGAGTGTGAAAATGTGAGAGAGGGTAGGGGCTAGCAGAGAGAGAGTAGAGAGGGAGAGAGTGAGAGTGAGAGAGAGAGAGAGAGAGAGAGAGAGAGAGAGAGAGAGAGAGAGGGAGAGAGTAGGCAGTGGGAGAGGGAGAGCGAGTGAGAGAAAAAGTAGAGGATGGGAGAGGAGAGAGGGGGGATGGGTGTGTGAAAGAGAGAGAGTAGAGAATGAGAGAGGGGAGAGAGAGATAGAGAGAGTAGGGGATGGGATAGAAAGAGAGTAGGCAATGGCAGAGGGAGTGGGAGAGGGAGAGAGGGTGGATGGAAGAGAAATAGATTAGGCAATGGCAGTGGGAGTGGGAGAGGGAGAGAGAGGGGGGATGGAAGTGTGTGTAAGAGAGAAAGTAGGGGATGGGAGAGAGTGTGAGAGTGAGAGAGAGAGTAGGGGTGGCAAAGAGAGAGAGTGAGAGTAGGGGATGGGAGAGAGAGGGAGAGAGTGAGAGAGAGAGAGAGATAGTAGGTGATGGGAGAGGGAGTGGGAGGGGGAGAGAGAGAGGGGGAATGGAAGTGTGTAAGAGAGATAGAGTTGGGGATGGGAGAGAGTAGGCAATGGGAGAGGGAGTGAGAGAGAGAGAGAGAGGGGGGGAATGGGAATGTGTATAAGAGAGATAGAGTAGGGGATAGGAGAGAGTGTGAGAGTTTGAGAGAGAGTAGGGGGTGGTAGAGAGAGCTTGTACAGGATGGGGGTGAGAGAGAGAGAGAGAGTAGGGGATGGGAGAGAGTGTGAGAGAGAGTAGGGGATGGAAGAGAGAGAGTGAGAGTAGGGGATGGGAGAGAGAAAGTAAAGAGGGAAAGAGAGTACTTGAGAGAGAGAGAGAGATAGTACGTGGTACAAGAGGGAGTGGGAGAGGGAGAGAGAGAGGGGGGATGGGAGTGTGTGTGACAAATCTAGAGAGTAGGGGATGGGAGAGGAGAGAGAGAGGGGGGGATGGGAGTGTGTGTCTATGAAAGAGAGAGAGTAGGGGATGGGAGAGGGGAGAGAGAGAGAGTAGGGGATGGGGGAGAGAAAGTAGGCAGTGGGAGAGGGAGTGGGAGAGGGAGAGAGAGAGGGGGAATGGGAATGTGTGTAAGAAAGATAGATTAGGGGATGGGAGAGAGTGTGAGAGTGTGAGAGAGAGAGTAGGTGGTGGCAAAGAGAACTCGTATAGTATGGGATAGAGAGAGCGAGATTAGGGGATGGGAGTGTGAGAGAGAGTAGGGGATGGGAGAGAGAGAGACTGAGAGTAAGGGATGGGATGGGAGAGAGAGAGAGAGAGTAGAGAGGGAGAGAGAGAACTTGAGAGAGAGAGATCTAGTAGGTGGTAGGAGAGCGAGAGGGAGAGAGATAGGGGGGATGGGAGTGTGCATGATAGATGTAGAGAGTAGGGGATGGGAGAGAAGAGAGTGGGGGGATAAGAGTGTGTTTGTCTGTGAAAGAGAGAGAGTAGGGGATGGGAGAGAGTGTGAGAGTGTGAGAGAGAGTAAGGGGTGGAAAAGAGAGAGTACGAGGTGGGAGAGACAGAGTGAAAGGATGGGAGAGATAGAGTGAAAGGATGGGAGAGAGTGAGAGAGAGAGAGTAGAGGGTGACAAAGAGAGAGAGTATGGTATGGGAGAGACAGAGTGAAAGGATGGGAGACAGTGTGAGAGAGAGTAGGGGATGGGAGAGAGTGTGAGAGAGAGTTGGGAATGGGAGAGAGAGAGTAAGAGTAGGGGATGGGAGAGAGAGAGTAGAGAGGGAGAGAGAGAACTTGAGAGAGAGAGATAGTAGGTGACCTAGGAGAGGGAGTGGGAGAGGAGGAAAGAGAGGGATGGGAGTGCGTGTGACAAATCTAGAGAGTAGGGGATGGGAGAGAAGAGAGAGGGGGGATGGGAGTGTGTGTGTGTCTATGAAAGAGAGAGAGTAGGGGATAAGAGAGAGAGTGAGAGTGTGAGAGAGAGTAGGGGGTGGAAAAGAGAGAGTACGAGATGGGAGGGACAGAGTGAAAGGATGGGAAAGAGTGTGAGAGAGAGTAGGAGGTGGAAGAGAGAGAGAGAGTACGAGATGAGAGAGACAGAGTGAAAGGATGAGAGAGAGTTGGGGATGGGAGAGAGTGTGAGAGAGAGTTGGGGATTAGAGAGAGAGAGAGTAAGAGTAGGGGATGAGAGAGAGAGTAGAGAGGGAGAGAGAGAGAGATAGTAGGTGGTGGGATAGGGGAGAGAGAGAGAGAGAGAGCAGCCCAAGAGAGAGAGAGTAGTGGATGGGAGAGAGGGGTGGATGGGAGTGTGTGTAAGAGAGAGTAGGGGATGGGAGAGAGTGTGAGAGAGAGTAGGAGGTGGCAGAGAGAGAGAATGGGATGGGAGAGAGAGAGAGAGTGAGAGTAGGGGATGGGAGAGAGTGTGTGAAAGAGTAGGGGATGGGAGAGAGAGTAGAGAGTAGGGGATGGGAGAGGAGAGAGAGAGGGGGATGGGAGTGTGTATCTGTAAAAGAGAGAGTTTATGGGATGGGAGAGAGAGAGTAGCAGATGTGAGAGTGTGAGAGAGAGTAGGGAGATGGGGGAGAGAGAGAGAGAGAGAGAGTAAGAAGTGGGAGAGGGAGGATGGGAGTTTGTGTGAGAGATCTAAAAAGTAGGGGATGGGAGAGGAGAGAGGGTGAGAGAGATAGAGAGAGTAGGCAGTGGGAGAGGGAGAGCGAGAGAGAGTAAAGGATGGGAGAGGGGAGAGAGAGAGTGTAGGGGATGGGAGGGGGGAGAGAGAGTAGGAAGAGAGAGAGAATAGGGAGAGAGAGTAAGGAGGGTGGAGAGTGATGTGTTCTCATATAGTGCGTACGCGCTATAGTGCATACGCGCTATGTGAAATCACCTAAAAACGGTCAAAAAACAACTTTAGGGCCCGTTTCATTCATTCTCTACTTTTGTTCTATTCTACACTCTGTTATCCTGACAAAAATTGCGGGTTTCAACACAGAAAACACTCTTTCAAGGTGGTCAACACTATTTCAAGGTGGCAAACACTTTTGGAAGCTAGCAAACACCAAATTCAATCATTGGATACACGATTTGAAGACTTTTTGAATATTCTTTGTATAGAAAAGGTTAGTGCAATCTATTTTAAATATTGTTTGTTGATATATAGATACAAATTTTATTATAATTTGACATGTTGCTTAATATATAGTGAATTCATTGAAATTTGTATGTTTCAATGAAATGTTATTTTGAAATGGTTAGAAATTTGACAAGTCGTTTTATATATATATTGTGTATTCATTCAAATAATTATAATTTTTATATGTATTTGAATAATTTGTAATTTACACATTTTAAGTAATTCAAATGTTTGAATAATTTGACATGTAGAAATCATCATCATGCCAAGGAAGAAACCAAAAAATCAAACAAATGAAGATAGGGAGAGAGATTTGACAATTAAAAGAGATAAAATGAAATTACTACATGAGCAAATAAAATTGCAAAGCAATAATGAAAAATTGACTTTCGAAGAGGATCAAGAACCACCAGTACCAAGAAACAAAAAGGAAGAATTGGAAAGACAAAGAGAACGAATGAGACTGTTATGCTCAAGAAGACAATTGAATTGTGAAGCTACACCATCTTCTAATGTTGGAGTCATATCGTCTGCTACACCATCTTCCAATGTTGAAGTCATATCATCCTCTCGTGTTGAAGAGACACCGATTTGTAGATCCGACGATATACACACTCCATCATGTCATGTTGAAGGCACAACATCAACACATCAAGTAGGTGATATTCCATCTTTTGCATCTTATTGCCAAGGCACATCATCTTTGGTTTAAGGTACGCAATACACTCAACCTTATGTTGATGTTCAAAATGTTGAGAGAATTGAAGAGATTATAACACCTTCTAGAATTCATTTTAGAAGACCAAAATATTTGATTAATATTGATAGTAACATTTTGAAATCAATGCCTGACAAGATTATCAAGCATACTTGTCAAAGAAAAGTTAATCGTATGTGGAGATTATTTTTTGATGAATTAAATATTACAGGTCAATGCCAATTATTTGTTGAAATGATGAGGAATTTAAAATTTAGGGCTATCATGAAGATTCTTGGGCTAAGAACAATGGATGATTCAAATGAAAAAAACATTGTAAAGAATCTAATGAATGCTTATGACAAAGTGGGTTCTAAATCACACACCAAAAATAGTAATATCGCAAGACGAGTACTTACATCGACAATAATAAGTAGCCAAATGAATAAATCTCGACTCATGAGAAAGACAAGAAAAATATTAAAAATTGGTAGAGGTACTCTAAGGAGAGCCATGCTAAGGCGTGAGAGATTGGAAGATCCAACAAAAAATGAGTTATGGACATTTAGCGGTAGACTACCACGAAAGGATAAAGAAATTAGTGAAGCCTTGAAATCATTGATCGAAGAATTTTGGAAAAATAACACACGTGTTTCCCCTAATCAAAGAGATGTTGTAAGAAGGAGGATTGGTAGCCAAAATCACAAGCCACATGCGAAATATTTTTTGGACACAACTCAGACACAATTTTTTGCAAAATTTATTGGTATGTATCCTCAAATTCAAATAAGTCAAAGATTTTTTGAGATGGGTAAACCTTTTTATGTGAAGATAAATCACACATGCACAACTTGTTGTTGTAGGATACATATTGAATTTTCTAACCATTTTGATGTTTTTAGGCATATATGCGTAATTTTGCATTCTCAGTTTGTTTTGTAGGATTGTGACATAAATGAGCCACCAATATCTTCAAGGGAATTAATATCCAACATTTTATGTGAAATAAGGGATGGCCAACAATTTTACAAGACATCGTGCTTGGATGGTACGTGCTTATTTTGTAGTTCTTTGCAACTTTTATCAACTTGTCAACATATGGATAGTACACATGCAATTGGAAATGAAATAGTAGATTACAAAAAATTTAAGACAGTGACATATGCTCTAAAAGATGGGAAACATGGTAAAAGATGTGATTTAGTCATTGAAAAGATTCCAGTGTATGAGTTCATGAAGATTTTTTGTGAAAACATTATTTACGAGTATGTAAGGCATACCCATAGAGCTCGATGGCTAGATTTGCAATTCAAGTTGTGCAAGGATACATTTCCATTGGATACCATTGTTTCGGTTGTAGATTTCGCAGAGAACTACACACTACAACCACAAAATGAGGTGCAAGCAAAGTATTATACTTCTCAATAGGTTTCCATATTTGTTCACATAACATTCATGAATTCACCTATAAGTACAGAGGATGAAAGGAAGATTTTGAGGGAGTACCATTTTTACATCAGCGATGATCGATCACATTCTACGGAGTTCGTACATGGTTGTTTTCAACTATTTTATGGAGATTTGGCTAACAAGGGCATCGCATATCTTCAGCACATTATTTGGTCAGACAATTGTGCATCTCAATTCAAGAATGCACGGATGTTCTATTGGTTGAGTAGGATGCACAAGTTGTGTAGAATTGAATACATGTGGAATTTCACAGAGGCTGGTCATGGAAAGGGAGAGCACGATGGTGCAAGCGCATGAATCAAAAGAGCCTTAGCTCATGAAGAACTAAAGTACAAAGATGGAGCAATATTGACAGATGCAAAATCCATCATCCAGTGGTGTAACGCTACAATGGGTCCAGGTAAGGAAGGTGAGTCCACAGTTCGTAGATTTTTTTGGTTGATAGATAATACTAACATTGCACCATATCAGGATTGTTGCACACTAACAAGATCCAGTGAGTTGCACTCTTTTAGAAGCTCTGATGCAGGTTCATGGAGTATCCACACACGAAAAATGGCATGCTATTGTCCATCATGTGCAGAGGAAAATTGGGATGACTCTGAGTCGACTGAATGGGTGGATAAATGGGATATACGAGTTTTGGACCCAATTAACACCTATTGTCCCCCACAAGCACTGAAAATGGTACAGATGGAATCGTCTATTGACTTTGACTGCTTGTCTGATCTAGTGCAACTTGGTAATATATATATTTATATATCTTTGTAATTTCAATATGTAACTTTATAACTTTTACGCAAGTATTTTCTGAGTTAATGACTGCATTTTGTACATTTGTCACTGCAGCCCATGTTTTTGTTGTTATTGCACCTGAAGACAATGAAGAAGGGACAGATTATTATTTGTGTCATTGTGTTCAAGCCAAACAAAAATTGGATCACTCGGTTATAGATGGTGAAGGTTTAGAGTACCATGTCGGTGTGGTGGTTGTAACCGGCACACGGCTTAAATGATATTCTATGAAGAACCCTAACTTGTGGTTATTCGAGGATTGGCAAACAGAGAGGAAGATTCTTCATTATTCAAATCTTTTTATTGCATCAAATGTCCACTTGATAAAATATGGCAGAAAACCACATAATAAGAATCTTTGGAAAGTTCGCGAGTCAGACCACGAGGCAATACTTGAGACATTAAAATGTCGAGCAGATCCAGTTGGCTCATTAGATTGAATACAGAGAGAGGAAGAGAGAGAAAGAGTGATCAACTGGATCCAAATACATTGTTGCAACCTCTTCCCCAAGACTGTCCACGTGACTAAGGTGGACCATATTGTTACGATGCGTAAGTGATGAGATTTAGTTTAAATCATAGATTTTATGTTTTGATGTCTCCAATTTTTTTAAAGCTAGAACAATATTTTTCATATTTTCTTATTGTGACAATATTTTTCTTTCATTGCATGTTATCTTGGATGACAGGAGGGAGAGAAGAAAAATAAGTAGATTTCCAAACAGCCAGCCACCCTTCTTCATGTAATTTATTCATTTAAGGTAAAAGTCTCATTTCCTTTGTTTGGCTTTGGTGTTTGGTTATTTAAAGTCATTATTCTAGTTAGACCTTCGTATGTTTGAATTTGGGATTGTTTAGTGTCTATTTGTTATGATTATACTGAATTATTAATTCTATGATGTTTCTATTATTTAATTATTTAAAATAAATTAAAACATTTTGTATAAAATTATTATTTTTTATTTCTATCTATTTGTTATGATTATTTCTATTATTTTAAATAAATTAATTCTATAATATCTCTATGATGAACTATTTATATTTCTAAACTTTACATATTTTAAATTAGATATCTCTCGACTTAATTTACCAAAAAAATTAATTAAAATTTTAGTTATGCTAGTAGTACACCATGACCAACAATCAAACTATTATAACAATACAAATACATTTAAATAGTAATGTAAGAATGGTTTAGTTCACATAAAAAATAAGTCTATCTTAGATATTCTAAATACATCACAAAACTTTATCGCTTCAAAAAAATTGGAATTTCTCCCATCTACTTGAGTTCCCATCAATTGTCCATAAAACTGGGAAAGGGAATAGGTGTTATGCTCCCAATCCCAACATCCTCCTATCCACTACTAGGAGATGTGTGTAATGTAGGATTCAGCTCCATCAACTTAGTCATTTTTTCCACTAGTTTATTGGGACTTTCACCATTTGTTGCCAACTATGGTGACAATTCTTGGGGTTACACTTATTAAGTAAGAATATTTCCTAATCTAGGGATTAGAGCATTAAACATATCAGAATGTGATTTATGCTATGGGAGAAGAGGTATATCAGAATATTTCCTTCATGTAAAGTGCATTAGCCTCAAATAACTTCTTAGTCTCTCTTGTTCCTTAGAATTTTGTATCCTTTTCTTTGGTAGCTATAGGAATCTACTGGGTAAACCACTATGTTGTTTTCTATTTAGTGGCATGTAACGTATAAAATCAACATCTCCATCATAGTCATTTTTGGCCTAGATATCAAAAAATTGTTAACTATTTATTTCATCATGGTTGCCACCATTTGCAAAGCATTAGATGACGTCCTTGGGGTCAACATGTGGTGGGGATGGAATTAAAAGGGAAACATTTTCATCCCCACAAGTATTTGGTTACCCAAGGTTTGTGACAACCTCCTACAACCAATTTGGTTGTGAATCTTGCATTAGCAAGCTTAATCTAATATCAATGTTTGTTGTATGCTCAAGGTTTTATCTCCTATAATAGTCCACTAGCTGGTTCAGGTTTTCTGGTTGGGTATTTTTAGGTGCAATTGTACCTAGTCCCTTCATATTTTGTCCATAACTCCTCAACAAAGTGTTAATTGGTTCATCTAATAAGCCATTGATTTTTACGAAGGATTCAATAGTGATTTCCTCCCCCTCACATTAAAACTCATCAATATTTGCATCATCTACAGTAGTTGTTACTTTTGATCCACTACTTGTGGGTTGTGGTTTAGATCCCTATTTTCCACCCTCATCAACAATGAAGCACTTTCTTGGGCCTATATCATTCACTAAAACCTCCCTATTCAAAGACCATATCCCTATCCTATGGAAACCACTCATTATATCATTAGGTGTAAGTGCCAAATTGGAGGCTTTTCTGGATAACATTCCTAACTCCTCATGACCAATATTGATTTGAGGGTTCCTAGCCAACCACACATTCCAAATATGTTTTAAGTAAGATTTTAATGGTGAGAAAAAACTAACATGCAATGATTGACACCTATAGATGGTATACGCTACAAGTGACACACAATCTATGCCCAACTTCTTTGCTTTATCAATTATTTTCCATGTCATATGGATTCCATGATCATAAAATACTAGAAGACACCTTTTTGAGAGAAACACCCCACATGGAATTGTTCTTACAAAGTGGTCTAGCCAATTCAAGAATAATTATTTCATCATCCATCCATGTACTTGGACTGCCATGCATGCCTTGAGATCATAATTGAAAATGTAGTTTTTTATATGTCTCTTAGCCTTGAACAAATAAAAATTGGAATTCTCTAACCAACAGTAATGTAAGGAGACCCACCCTGCTAGTTTAGGCCACTATGCCCAAACTAACCAATGACTTCTTCTGATCCTATAGGGTTTCTTCCTGACCCTATTCCCAAGAGGATATCTCCCAACTATCCCCTTCCCTAGGATCTATGCACACCAATTTACTATGTCAACTTCAATCACCCCAATATTCAAATGAAGGCATTTTCTCTCTACTAGGAAAAATTGGGCACAAACCCCAATGCAATATCTAGGGTTATTATATGGTCCTCAAATTGATATTTTCAAGCTCTCCTAATCATCACAAGACTCCACTCACCAACCCAAATCATAGATGTCCTTTTCTTTCTTACTTGACCTACTAGGTCTAGAGCCCCAATTAGGCCAAAATTTTCAAACTCACTAGGTGCTCTTGCACCATTCTCCCCATGTGACAAAGAACTCATGGTGGATAAATCTGAAGGAATTTCATAGGAATACCTTTCTTTCCAAAATCACTCTCATCTATCCATGTTACTTCAGATTCTAGTTGATCCTTCCATTTGATAAGATGCTCCATACAGGTGCCATGACAAGTCTTCTTCTTGATTCTTGAATCCATAACCTTTTCATCTTTTGGCTGAGATTATAATGGGATAGTGACTTCTTCAACCTTTGATTTTGTTTATCCTTCTATGAATGTAGGCCCTTTATATTGAACTTAGTCCTTGACATTAAAGATAAGGTAAATTTCCAAGTTTTGTGGGAGTTCTATTTTGTCAGCATTAGAACCATAATTTGCAAGTACCTTACAAGGTCCTATCCTATGCATTTGTAGCTTGGTTGGAACACCCTATGCAAGTACCAAAACTTGTCCTTGGCATCATATCATGGCCTCAACAACTTGGACCATCTCAAAACATCTCATCTAACATGTTCCAACTCCTTGCACACTCTCAGCAACTCATCTCTTACACTTTCTCAATTTTGCCTCTTCTAGGCTTGTTCCAACTAGCCCTTGCCAGTCACTAATTTGTTGTTTTCTCCAAAATTTTACACAGAAATTCCTAAAATATTGGGTGATTAAAATACCCTTTTCCTCACTCTAAAATATACTCCAAAACCAACTACACTTGTTTTGTAAAATATCACTCAAAATTGGCTATTTCAGTCTGCCAACTAGGCCTAGTTTGAGGCCATTTACAAAGAAACTCACAATCCCTTGACTTTTGGAACTCCCATGACCCAAAAAAGTCTTAAGAAATGACTCAAATGCAAGGATTCTTCTATTTTTTTGGTCTCATGATCAACTTTATAATGGTTTTTACAAAACCCTCCTTTCTAGCCCCTTTACCCTAGGGCTTTCTAGAACTCTTACTTTGCAACATCTCTAGAACCCCAAAATGGTTCAAACACCTTCACTTTGGTTATATTAGATGACTTCAAACATAAAATGCAACTCTTGTTTGGAGAAAACACTAAATCCACCTTGGGAGCAATCACATACCCCTTTTTATGCACTCAAATTTTAGGGAAAACTATGCAAATACTTCTTAAATGGTTTCAACACTCAACTTTTCAGATGGAAATGGTTATTATAGACTCAAAACAACAATAAAAATCCCAAACTTGAGGTTTCTCAACACTCAACATTCAAATTTCAAAACTATTACCAGCACTTACTACTAGGACAATTTCTAGTTTTAACGGTCAAAATCCCAAACCATACAAAGGACCCCCTGCTGTTTTTGCATTTTTAAACACTCCTTTTGGAGACCTACAATAAATTCTCTAACTTTTTGAGATCACACTCCGCTTTCATTTTACGAAGCTATCTCCGGTGATGTTGAAACTTGCAATGTCAGCTAGTACAAAGTTGCCAACTGCCAAATCTCTCTCACCTTTCCTCATGGGATCGAACTATCTACTCTGTTAGCTCCGTGTGTCTGGGTAAACCCTATCCCCAACCTCTTCCTATCCCCTTTAGTGCTTGAACATTCTCAGGCACGCCAATCCAGAATGTCCCCAAGGGTCACTAAATGCCATAGGGCTGTGATCTTTGATGGGGCATATCTTGGAGCTCGTGCAAGGTATGGATGAGATTCTAGTTTCTACTAGACCATGTTGTGGAGACCTACAATAACCTCTCTCACTTTTTGGAGATCGCACTCCATTTTTTTTTTCACAATGCCATCTCGGGTGATGCTGAAACTTGCAGTGTGGGCCAATACAAAGTTGCCAAATGACAAATCTCTCTCACCTTTCATCGTGGGATCAAACTATTTGCTCCATTAACTCTGGGTGGCTAGGTAAACCCTATCCCCAACCTTGTCCTATCCCCTTCAGTGCTCGAACATTCTCAGGCATGCCAATCCGAAATGTCCCCAAGGGTCACCAAATGCCATAGGGCTGCGATCTTTGATGGGGCATATCTTGAAGCTCGTGCAAGATATGGATACGATTCTAGTTCCTACAGGACCGTGTTGTGGAGACCTACAATAACCTCTCTCTCTTTTTGGAGATCACATTCTATTTTCATTTTACAATGCCATCTCGGGTGATGCTAAAACTTGTAGTGTTGGCCAATACAAAGTTGCCAACTGCCAAATCTCTCTCATCTTTCTTCGTGGGATCAAACTGTTTACTCCATTAGCTCTAGGTGGCTGGGTAAACCCTATCCCCAACCTTGTCTTGTCCCCTTCAATGCTTGAACATTCTCAAGCACATCGAACCCGAATGTCCCTAAGGGTCACTAAATGCCACAGGGCTGCGATCTTTGATGGGGCATATATCAGAGCTCATGTGAGATATGGATAAGATTCCAATTCCTATAGGACCGTGTTGCAAAGACCTACAATAACCTCTCTCTCTTTTTGGAGATCACATTCCATTTTCATTCTACAATGCCATCTCGGGTGATGCTGAAACTTGTAGTGTTGGCCAGTACAAAGTTGCCAACTACCAAATCTCTCTCATCTTTCGTCATGGGATCAAACTGTCTGCTCCATTAGCTTTGGTGGCTGAGTAAACCCTATATCTAACCTCTTCCTATCCCCTTTAGTGCTTGAACATTCTCAGGCACGCCGAACCCAAATGTCCCTAAGGGTCACTAAATGCCACAGGGTTGCAATCTTTGACGAGGCATATCTTGGAGCTCGTGCAAGATATGGATGAGATTCCAATTCCTACAAGACCGTGTTGTAGAGAGCTACAATAAACTCTCTCACTTTTTGGAGATCACATTCTGTTTTCATTCTAAAATGCCATCTCGGGTGATGTCGAAACTTTTAGTGTTGGCCAGTACAAAGTTGCCAACTGCCAAATCTCTCTCATCTTTCATCGTGGGATCAAACTGTCTACTCCATTAGCTCTGGGTGGCCGGGTAAACCCTATCCCCAACCTCTTCCTATCCCCTTCAGTGCTCAAACATTCTCAGGCACGCCGAACCCGAATGTCCTTAAGGGTCACTAAATGCCACAGGGCTGCAATCTTTGACAGGGCATATCTCAGAGCTCGTGTGAGATATGGATGAGATTCCAATTCCTACAAGACCGTGTTGCAAAGAACTACAATAACCTCTCTCTCTTTTTGGAGATTACATTCTATTTTCATGCTACAATGCCATCTCGGGTGATGTTGAAACTTGTAGTGTTGGCCAGTACAAAGTTGCCAACTGCCAAATCTCTCTCATCTTTCGTCGTGGGATCAAACTATCTACTCCATTAGCTCTGAGTGGCTAGGTAAACCCTATCCCCAACCTCTTCCTATCCCCTTTAGTGCTCAAACTTTCTCAGGCATGCCAAACCCGAATGTCCCTAAGGGTCACTAAATGCCACAGGGCTGCGATCTTTGATGGGGTATATCTCAGAGCTCGTGCAAGATATGGATGAGATTCCAATTCCTACAAGACCGTGTTGCAGAGGCCTACAATAACCTCTCTCACTTTTTGGAGATCACATTCCATTTTCATTCTACAATGCCATCTCGGGTGATGCTAAAACTTGTAGTGTTGGCCAGTACAAAGTTGCCAACTGCCAAATCTCTCTCATCTTTCATCGTGGGATCAAACTCTCTGCTCCATTAGCTTCGATTGGCTAGGTAAACCCTATCCCCAACCTCTTCCTATCCCCTTCAGTGCTCGAACATTCTCAGGTACGCCAAACCTGAATGTCCCTAAGGGTCACTAAATGCCACAAGGCTGTGATCTTTGACGGGGCATATCTCAGAGCTCGTGTGAGATATGAATGAGATTACAATTCCTATAGGACCGTGTTGCAGAGACCTACAATAACCTCTCTCTCTTTTTGGATATCACATTCTTTTTTCATTCTACAATGCCATCTCAGGTGATGCTGAAACTTGTAGTGTTGGCCAGTACAAAGTTGCCAACTGCCAAATCTCTCTCATCTTTCGTCATGGGATCAAACTGTCTGCTCCATTAGCTCGGGGTGGCTGGGTAAACCCTATCCCCAACCTCTTCCTATCCCCTTCAGTGCTCGAACATTCTCGGGCACGCTGTACCTAAATGTCCCTAAGGGTCACTAAATGCCATAGGGTTGTGATCTTTGATGGGACATATCTTGAATCTCGTACAAGGTATGGATGTGATTCTAGTTCCTACAGGACCATGTTGCAGAGACCTACAATAATCTCTCTCACTTTTTGGAGATCACATTCCATTTTCATTTTACAATGCCATCTCAGGTGATGCTGAAACTTGTAGTGTTGGCCAGTACAAAGTTGCCAACTGCCAAATCTCTCTCATCTTTCATCGTGGGATCAAACTATCTGCTCCATTAGCTCCGGGTGGCCGAGTAAACCCTATCCCCAACCTTTTCTTGTCCCCTTCAGTCCTCAAATATTCTCAGGCATGCCGAACCAAAATGTCCCTAAGGGTCACTAAATGCCACAGGGCTGTGATCTTTGATGGGGCATATCTCGGAGCTCGTGCGAGATATGGATGAGATTCCAATTCCTACAGGACTGTGTTGCAGAGACCTACAGAGACCTACAATAACCTCTCTCACTTTTTGGAGATTACATTCTATTTTCATTCTACAATGCCATCTCGGGTGATGCTAAAACTTGTAGTGTTGGCCAGTACAAAGTTGCCAACTACCAAATCTCTCTCATCTTTCGTCATGGGATCAAACTATCTGCTCCATTAGCTCTAGGTGGCCAGGTAAACCCTATCCCCAACCTCTTCCTGTGCCCTTCAGTGCTCAAATGTTCTCAGGCACGCTGAACTAGAATGTCCCTAAGGGTCACTAAATGCCATAGGGCTGCAATCTTTGACGGGGCATATCTATGGGCTGTCAATACTTTGACTATACTTTAAGTCAACGATTATCAATATGTGAAAAAATGGAACTCATTGTACTTTGAAGTAGTGAGAAGATGGCCTTGCCCTTCCCCAGGAGTTTCAGAAATGGGAGACATTAGGTAAGAGAGTGAAAATGTTACTATCGCTTCAACGCACATGACGCAATTGGAAATGCAAATTTTGATGGTAATCATTTTGTGATAAGGGAGGGACTAGGGATGATCATTGTTACTATCTCTTTAGTAGTGGAATTTTGTTTTCTCTTGAATTTGGTGGTGGGGGATCAGTGGTAAGTCTCCTTGGATATTCCTTCTTATGATGTTAGTGACAAGTGTTGCTCTTTGAAAACACTTGTACAATATTTTTTAAATTATTAGATAAAAATAGAGAATTGTAAGTATTAAACATTATTAGCCTTTAGTTCCTAGAAGATCTTTATTTCCCCATCAATGCATTTAAAAACTTAAGTTTTAAGACGATCATAAATAGAAAAAATTAGAGAAGCGATTTAAACATTTATATTGATTGGAAACACATGAGTCTTGAGTTTCCTCTACCTTTTAAATAATGTTCCTTAGCTAGCAGACCTAATTCCACATTCCATAAGACTATCATTGCGCTAAAGATTTAGGAAACCAACTGCTCTAAGATAAAGCTTCCCGATCAATAATAATCTAGCCTATTGAGGAACATAATACTTCTCAATTAAACTTGTGTTAATTCAGTATTAATTTTGTAATTAACTACAATTTCAGTATCTGTGTACAGGGGGTGACTGAGAAAACTATTTGAGGTCCAATTTGAAAATATATTTGTAAGGATCTCGACCAAGGTTCACAACTTCGATGATTAATACATTCATTCAGGCCAGAACCTCACTACAAAAAAATAATATATAAAAAAGGTAGTGAATAACGTCATGTCTAGACCCAAATCAACCAATGAAAGTCAAATTAGCATAATGTGGAACAACAATATATGCATTGAGTGGGTTGTCATAAAAAAGCTTCATAATAAAATTCATGTCTAGAATTAAAAGACCTTAAAGAACATTTATGCTTGTAACACAAATGGCCATTCAAAACTGAATATGATTACAATATGTGAAATAGCATTACAAGAACTTGTAATGCTCTTGTGAACATCATGTTGATTCTTGTAAGAATCCCTAAGATGCTTGTTATACTCAAAATTTTGTTGAAATTGAATTAATTTTTGTCCTGTCGGTTAATTGGCTTAGGGTGATATATGCTTCTTGGATGGAATAATGAGTTTGTGATTAACTCTGTATTAAGATTCATAGCATCTTCTAGTTATTTGCAAAGGAAATTTATAAATTACTTGCTAATGTCATATGGCTTGCTTGAGAAAGATGTATGTGTTCTTATTGATGGGTACTAATGACTATCCACATTAATTCTTCAATATCCTATTTGACAAGCTTTCCATAGACATTTCTTTGTCATACTAAGTATTTTTGAAAACATATTTGAGTAGAAGGACTACAGTAGATACTACATGATGTTTTAACAAATAAAGTAATGGGTTAAAGACTATTATTTCCAAGGTATTATGTCATAGTATTTTAATTGTAATGATCTTAGACTAATGATATTCTTGAAGGTAACTTTGACATGCAGCAAGAAAGACAACCTACAACCAAGGCTATATTATGCCTACAACCAAAGCCATAAATGCTCACAGCCAAAGCCACTAGTGCACATAGCCAAAGCCATGGATGCTTATAGCCAAAGTTACAAGTGTTCGCAGCCAAAGCCATGAGTACATGAAGTCAATGATCACAATTGTTTACAACTATTCACCAAAAATAGCTTCTTTGCAGTTTTTGAGAAATACTAATAAAGAAAAAAAGAACATCTACTAGTTGGTAGACATAATGGCAACTCTCTAGAAATTGAATTTAATTTCATACATGCACATATCTAATTTAATGTCATACACAAACATATCTAATTTAACGTCATACATGAACAAACATATAATATAAAATGATAACCAATAATGTCATATACATTAACAAACACATAATATATTATGATAACCAATAATGTCATATATGAACAAACATATCATATATTAACCAATAATGTCATACAGAAAACATGTCATACATCAAATATAGAATGTCATATGTACATCAAATGTGTATCGAATATGTCTCTTAGATGCCTATATATATACATGGGGAAGAAACAAATCTCTATATATATGTATCAAATATCTCAACTGCATCTTTTCCTTCCCACGAGGGGAAGGAAACAAGTCTCTTGACGTCCTCTACCATCTTGTGGAAGGAGACAGTGGAGATGATGGGGCCCTCCTGACACGCTCACTTGACCTCTTGTTGAGGCTCTTCTCCAGGTCTAACTGATACAAAGAAAGTAGATATGAATCAATATTTATTATACGTTGAAATCAAATATATGTACTCACAAAATCAATTATTTTCTTACTGCCAACAAATAGTCACTCTGTAAGTCCATCTCAAATGCTCGTGGACAATCAGGTATGACAAGACCCTACAAAAATTCAATAAATATAATCACTTATAAATAACATTAGAAATTTTGAGATTAACTATTATAAACAACAACTAAAACGAAGAAAATTCTTTCATACCTCCATCAGTGGCTGTGAGCTAGCCACAGCTGCGGCCACTCCACTATCAACAGACTCTCGTAGATGAGGAGGTGTGTCCAACATCATGAGATACATGTCATACAATACACGTTATATCTAACATGAAACATGGAATAAATATAATCAAATGAATTAAATTAACATGAAACAACTGTACCTGTGTGAAGCTCATATGATGTCTCTGCTCTGCGTCTATGGTAAAGGTTGAGGGTCCTGTGGAGAACTGATGCACATGCATATATTTTTTGGTCAATCCTTAATATGATTATGTAATAAATATATGTATTAATTAAAATGATTAAATTGATACATACCTCAGGACTCGTCGAAGGGACAAAAAATGGGCTTGGAGGATCGCTGCTAGGCCTAGGAACACTTTGACCTTAAATTTTGAACAATGTCAATAAATCCTAATTAATTAATCATTCACTATACATATGAAATGTGATCAAATTAGTAATTTACCTATGTGTCAATGCCAAATGTCTCATTCAGGAACTGATCGGTGACAAGCCCATCATCTGCACCATCTCCAACATGAGTGCCAAATGTGCATAGGGATCCGCATGAAGTGCACATGTGACCATGATGTATAGAAGGCTCCCCCTCAACTAATGGGCTCGTGGAATGGATGAGGGTCTGCGTCAAAGCATTAATGGTCCCTAGAGTGCTAGCCTCTACATGTTCCTTCACAACTGAAGGAATAATCACATGCTCGCGCTGTGGATGGACCATGGCTGCCCTAACTACATTAGGGTCACGACATGCTCCTGGCCTCTCAAATGATGACCCCCCACCTCTACCCTGGGAGTCTAACATATCAAAATAATTGGGGATCTCCCCAAGGACAAACTCACAATATAATTTCTTCAAAAAATACATGGGGACCTCATGATTGTTGCAAGGAGGGGCATAAAAAACCATCCACCATCTATCCCAAAAATTATTTCTAATATCATCATGTATGCACCAATGGATGGGGAATCATTTAGTACCCTCTCTAACAGTATTTTGCTCATTGGGTTTTCTAAATTATGCACATATACTACCTTTTGGTGTTTCCTTTTTCTATAACATCTTCATATGACAATTTATTTGCATAAAATCTTTTTTGTTCATCCCTCTTAGCCCACCAAATATCTACCTGACCATTAACTGAGGCTATCTAAGTGCTAATGGATTCGAGGGATGATGCCAATTGAGCCCTCATTGGATTGGTTTGTCCGGATTCTTTCAACTGAGCAATGATTCCTTCTAATTCAGTTTTGCCTCTCTCTATTTCATTTCTTATATTTTCTTGTGTGTCTGGTGGAGGTCTTGCAATTGGTTTGGGTTGTGGAATTTGTTCTTCTTCTTGAGGAGGGTTTTGGTTTTGGGATTCTTGAGGGTTTTGATGTTCTTGTGGATTTTCTGGTTGATTATGAACATTTCCTGATAAAAAATTAATTGAAATTCAAATAAATAAACAAATCTAAATGAAATTTGTAAAAACCCTACAAAAGAATATAAAAAACTTACAAAACAATATGAAAAATATATCAAACAATGCAAAGTTAGGTTTATATCACTTACGACATTGTCGTGGGTGCGCTTGTGGTCTTGAATTTCGTCGACAAGGAGGCATTTTGGCAAATGGTGGTGCAAATGTTGAGTCTTCAACTCGTGTACACGCTGCTCGCTGTAGGAGTAGAAGAAAATGTTGATGAAAATGATGGGCTACAGATTTGCAGCCCATCATATATACTTTTTATTTTTAAAAAGCATGTATGTGCTATGGCTTGGGTTGCCCAAGCCATAGTGCGTGCGTGCTATAGTGCATACATGCTATAGCGCGTACGCGCTTTTTAAAATAGAAAAAAAAAAATTTCCTTGTCACGTTTTTGGCACCACAACTCAATGCATATGCCCTTAGTCCAAGTAACCAACCTCTTTCCTAAGAAAAATGATCACCCACTAGTGTTCTTTCTTTCATGAATGTTTCCAACCCAATCAGCATAAGTGTAGTCTCTCAGCTCAAACTTATCATTTTTCTTGTAGTATAGAGCATAGTCTTTTGTTCCTTTTAGATATCTATTTATTCTCTTAAAAATCACCAAATGATTCTCCTTAGGATTATTAGAGAATCTTAAAACTATTCCAGTAGATAATGCAATGTTAGGTCTACTATGTATGTTATATTGCAATTTACATATCATAGACTTGTATAATGTTTGATTCACTTAGTAGAACCATCATTCTTTGACAACTTGTGCCCCATCATCATAGGTGTACTAACTAGCTCTGCATCTTTCAATCCAAACATTTTCAATATTTCCTTCACATACTTAGACTAAGTGATGTATATACCTTATTTTGTCTAATATACTTGCAAGCCAACAAAGAACTTGATCTCTCCAAACATAGACATCTCAAATTATTTCTTCATTTCAACTGCAAATGATTTACATAATCCATCTTGACCTTCAAATATGATATCATAACCAATAATTTCAGCTATTAAAATACCTTTACCTCCTTCTACCTTGAAGTGAAAATTAGTATTATCATTAGTCCTCTCAAATCCAATTTTCACAAGATAATTGTGAAGATTTTCATACCATGCTCTTGGTGCTTTCTTTAAACCATATAAATATTTGTGTAGTCTACATACCATGTTCTTGCTATTGGCATCAAAAAATCCTTTTGGCTATTCTATATAGACCCCTTCTTCTAAATGCAGATTTTAGATATAGTTCATCAACTTTGGAACATTTTTATGTAAAGTAAGCAAATAAAGTTCTTACTCCTAATCTTGCGACATGGGTAAATGTTTCTCCATAGTCTATCTCTTCTTCTTGTGCATACCCTTTGAAAAGAAATCTTTCCTTATTCCTTGTGACTTCAACATTCTCATATAACTTGTTTCTATACACCTACTTGGTTCCAATCACATTCTTATCTTCTAGTCTAGAAACTAGGGCCAGTGCCTTGTTTTCCTTAATTTGTTCAATCTCTTTTTCCATGACATTATTCCAGCCTACATTGTCTAAGGCATCTTTCACTTACATTGTCTAAGGAATCTTTCACTTACTTAGGTTCATGCATGATTAGCAAATATGTATTATTTGTTATCTTGCTCCTTGTCATTGGTCTAGCATTTTTGTCTCTGATAATTTTTGCAACACAATGATGTCTCTTGACATACTTTGACAACCTTGGTTCTATTCTAATTTCCTCATTAGGTCTATCAAATTCTAAATCACTATGTATATCTATATTAGGTAATTCAAAATGTCTTTCATGTACACTAATCTTAGGATTCGAATGTGTCACATCTTCAATCTATAACTTGGCACTTGAATACAACTCAATTCCTGAATGCAACTTGACATTCACTATATGTGACTTGATAGTAATTGAAACTTGTTGTTGATTTGCAAATTGATTTACATAGTCTTCGTCAGTAGTCATACCTTCATAAAAGAATACAAAATATTTGTATTCCACTAGTTCCTTCATAGGTTTAGCCTCATGTACCTCTTTATGTTAATCAAACGTCACATTTACACTTTCCACAACTTTTTAGTGTTAGTATTTAAACATGTATAAGTTTTACTTCTTGTGGAATAGCCAAGGAATATACCTTCTTCACTTTTAAGATTTCATTTACTATTCTTGGAATCTTTGAGAATATAGAACTTGCTTCCAAATAACTTAAAATATTTTACATTAAGTGAGTATCCATACCATAATTCAAAAGGGGTTGAATGAGTACCTTTCTTGACTTGCACATAGTTCAAAGTAGAGACAACTGTACTTACAATCTCTCTCTAATATTTTAAATCAACGTTATTCTCCATCATGAGTGTCCTAGCACAGTCTATTATAAATTTGTTCCTCCTTTCAAAAATTCCATTTTGGGGAGGGGTCCTAGGTTTAGATGTTTATCTTTTGATTCCTCTATCATTATAGAACATCTCAAACTCATTTGATATAAATTCTTCTCCTCTGTAAGATCTCAAACATTTCAGCCTTTTTCCTATTTCCTTCACAACTCTTGCTACCTACCACTTAATCATCAGTAAAGAATTAAATTTCTATCTCAGAAACATAAATTTCATCATCCTAGAAAATTATCAACAAATAGCATAATGTACTTGTCACCTTTTTAGTTTTGCACATTAATTTGTCCACAAAAGTCAATATGAACAATCTCCAAAACTCAATTTCATCCGCTAATAAAAAAGCCACCCATCAAGTCAAGAACTCAACTTCCTCCATCACCCCCAATAGAAAAAGTTTTAGCGATCATGGGCAGAAGCATCTTATGAAAGATGTAAAGGATGACAGTGATGAGGAGGAGGATGTGGAGATGTAGGAGGAAATCAAGGATGATTGGGGAGGGTAGAAATGCAAGAGGGAGGGTCTGGAGGATGAGATTATGCAACAAGAATGGGACATGCCTTCACTACCTCTTTCAGCTATCCATATTCATGCACAACCTGAGGAACAAAATTTAGATTTTGAGACTGAGGGTGGGGAGGTGCAGGTAAATAATAGGAGAAAAGCTTGGAAAAAATTTAAAGTTAAGACCTCAAAAATGGGCATTTTTAGAGAGGCCATGATTTTGCAGGTTCTTGTTGATAACCAAGAAGAGACGAGGCTTGAAGAACTCATTGACCTGGTGATTGTGGCTATTTCAGACAAAGCTATGGAAATTGGGCTGAATCTCTTGAATAATGCCCACAATAGCATGATTGATAACTTTAGATCAATCGAGTGGCTTTTCCATGAGCTGGAGGAGCTCAAGGAGTAGGTGGGTCATATGGAGGATAACAAGAATGGAGTAGACTCTGATAAAAGAGATGACAATAGTGAGTGGCTTAGTCTAGTGGAGAGAAGGATTAACACCGTCAAAATCTACAATCATAATCTCTCAAATTAGATGATTTCAATGCTAAGCTCCATTAACAGCAACATCATATCTTTAACAGGTTGGATCAAAGATATAGTTATGAAGGATGATGAGGACAGTAAAGATAAGGAAGAAGCCAAAATGGGAATTGACACCGCTAAGGAAAACATCAACAATGGTCAGGACCAAGAGGATCAAAGGGTGCACTAGCAAGAGGCTAAGGAGAACAAGATGGCCTATAAGGTAGCTTAGGTCATGCAAGACTTGGAGAGAAAGAACAAGGACTAATCCTCTGCCTATTCTTTTGTTTCCTATTGTGCCTTTTTTTGGCTTTTTGTAAGGGCTTTTGCCCTAGTCATTTCTTGTTGTTTCTGTTCCTGGCCTTTTCTTTGGTTTTTATCTATCAGCTGGGCCATGTGCTTATTTTTAGCCTTTGAAGTGGAACTTTTTTGGCTGCGCTTTTAACGCTTATTATCAACCTTGTTAATGTTTTTACTCTTGGGTTTTAGGGTCCTTATAAAACCTATTTATCTAATAAAAAACAATCTCCAAAATTCCTTTAGAGGTGCAAGTTTTACTCTTAGAGCTAGGTTTTGTAATCTTGCCTACCTAGCATTGTTTGCAAATTATATTGTCAAGTTTCTTCAACTTAGATAGACCTTTGACTCCTCTCATGTTACTAGTACTAACCAAGTTACCCAAAATTAAGATGACATAACTTCTAGTGTCATAACCACACATCATCAAATTCTACAAAAATATAAGTAGCATCATCCATATCAAGATAAAATAGATTACATCTAGTTTGATCATGTTTTCTAATTAATTTCCCATTAGTATCATATATCTTAGCTATCTTATTCTCAAAATCAACCTTGCAACCTAAACTATTTAGTTGTGCCACAGTCAACAAATTATAGTTAAGTCCTTCAACATAATAAGCATTGTCACAATCTTTTCTATGAGTTTGGTTACATCATTACCAAACCTTACACTATTTCCATCATAATAATTTAGCGTAATGAACTTACTTTTATCTCCAGTCATGTGATGTGAACATCCACTATCAATGATCCATCTATCATTTTTGTTAACACAAGACACTAGTGTAGTTTCCTCATCCTCATCAGATTCATCCTTCATTGTAACATACACCACATCATCATCATCCATCTTTGATTTCCTCTTCTACAATGTAGCAAGAATTCTTTCTTTTTTCTTTGTAATCTTTGTTGTCCTCATCTCTTCTAGCTCTGTATTTGTCCCAACTTCTATTGTTCTACTTCTCTAGACTTCTAGCAACAATATGACCAACCTCATTGCAATTAAAACACATGATAGGTAACTTACCTTTAAATTTTCCTTTTCCTTTGTGAAATCTCTTTGCTAGAGATGCTTCAAGTTATTCTACATCCTTATTCTGCATCCTCCTCATTTGTGTCACTATCACTAGAAACATATTTGACCTTTTTCTTCTTATCTTTAGGTTATTTTAATGATAGATTAGCTTTGAAAGTAGATTCAACATTGTTAGGTTTTAAATTATTAAAATTAGAGTGTTTAAAGGTAGTCAGCCTACCTACCAAACCTTCTAGAGTCAAATTAGAACCTAGTACCCATCCTAGTTCTTGTATGGTAGAAAATTTGTAGTAGAAAATCTGATAGCATAGATGGACAATGATGTTCTCAGTACTTTATTCAATACAATATCATCATCAATAATAAAATTAGCCCCTCTTATAGCATTAACAAAATATTTTAATCTAGAGAAATATTGAGCAACATTCTCACCTGCTTCCATTCTCATATCATCGAACTTACCTCTTAGACTTTCAGATTTATCTCTCAAAACATAAGTGTCTCCTCCATAAATAGTGTGAAAAGAATCCCACATCTTCTTTGCACTATCACAACCCTTCATTTAATCAAACTTGGAATAACTTAGGGTAGAGGCAATATCCAACATTACCTAATTATATTCTTTCTTCTTTTTTAGATCTTCGATAGTTAGGGCTCCAAAGGATTGACATGCTTAATGATGATGGTAGACTGTGCATGATCTCTAAGACCTCCTAGGTACATATCTTTATCAAATGTTTACATGTGGGAAAGTTTTCCTTGTTAAGCTTGGGTATCTCCTTTTTTGACATCTTGATCTTTATCTTCTACTACCTTCAATCTAGTCCTCTTATGTAGATGGCTCTGATACCAATTGTTGATTCTTTACAATAACTTGGGGTGGGGGGGTGTGAATCAATTATCCAAGATCCACATGTACAAATAATTATTTCACATCTTAGTGAACCTATATAAATAAAAACTTAGTATGCATGCATCCATTAGATCATACAATGCTTAAACATTGTAGGTTACTATCCTAGGTCAAAATAACTTTTCAAAAATGTAAACATGAAACATAAAAGATTCAATAACACATTTGACAAATTGATTTTTTGTGGAAACCCACTTTTTGAAAAACCTCTTGTAACATTCTACTAATTCTCACTCTTTTGAAATGATGCCTTGTGAAAGGCCAACCCTATTAAAGGTTATAATTCACACTATTAAGTGTGACCTAGTTAGAGGATTTCAATTACCTTGTTAGGAGTGATTCTTTTTGGAGGACTTTCGATCATGCACTTGGAATGTCACTTGGTTAAAGGATTTATAAATAAATATTAGGTAAACCTTAATCAAAAGGATTTTCCCTAGAATGATACAATGATTAGAATGTAATAGTAAGGTTTGATTTGATAACAAATTACAACTTGCTTATAGATTATAGATCTCTATTTCAGTCCTCCCCTTTTCTTGGTTTTTACACAATTTAGCTCTGATAGCTTGTTTACACTTCAAGCATTCATACTCTTAAGCCTTCTTTCTTTGCTTTCCAATACTAGTCTCTTCTATTTGGCCATTGAATGAAGCAATACCCTAGCCTACGTGATGTCCTTAGGTTCTCACACATGACAACCTTCACTTCTGACCACCTCTCTTTATAAATAAAGATTTAAGATCTTTTTCCATTCAACCTCAATCATCCATTTTAGGGTTAGGTAGGATTCAATGAATCTACCCACTTTTTTGTTTGGTTCCTCTAGAAACTTCTCTTGCAATCCTCTTTGAAATTGTGTCAAAATGGTTTACCTTGAATTTTGTGCTACCAACTCATCATAGTTATCTTCCACACACTTCACATAGTTAAAGAAAAAAAAATAGTCACCTCAAATTTGTCAAATCTATAATTTGAAATGACTATTGGTACTTGGCATCAATATGTTGTTACTCAGCTTCCATATTGTTCTTCCACTCATCCTCAACTGGTTAACTTGGAAAACACTAAGTTTACTAGTTCTTGGCATCAACTAACCTTTACTCAATATACACTAAGACTTCACTTTGCTTAGCTCTAACTAATTTTATTCTTGGCTTGCACTAACTTTTCTTGGCACCAACTGTCCACTCGATCAAGCTTGGAAAACTCAATTCTTCTTACTTGTTCCTCTAGACTTAGTAAGTATATCCAATATTTGTAACCTTTAGTACATAATCAATACACTATATCATTACTATTTTAACTAATCTTTGTACTCTTTTTTATACTATAAATCAACCTTTCCTCCATGTGTTCTTGTTATCTTATTTGATCAAAACCTCCTCATCAATAAAACCAATGATAGTACTCAAATCATCTAGGCAAGTACAGCTCTCATGGAGAGTGGGAGAGTTGGCGATAAAGGGTCTAGGGTTTCTAGGTCAAGTGCTTGTGATGGTGAGGGTGTAGAGTATGAAGCATACAAGGATGATGGATGTGTGGACTTCTTTGGGCTGGTTCCCTTTGGCTTTGCCAGGTTCTCCATGTTTTGAGGGTGGATCTCATTGGTATACAGTGGAGTGGTTTTCTACTATTTAGTGGGTGTTTGTAGCATTCGTATGGTTTCTTTCTAGTGGCTCTTCTTCATATTGTAGAGGGGTTTGGCTCTTATGGTTTGTGTTTGGAGATGGAAGGTCGCATGTTGGTGCTTGGGGTGTTGTTGGGTTGTGCACTGGTTGGACCTTTATAAGGTGTTGGGGCTTGTGGGTTGAGGTGTTTTATGCAGGAACCCCTATTCCCCACTTTGGGTTTTGGATGTATGAGGTCTTTTCCCTATGTTTGGTGCTGATCTCTACCTCCTATGCACTCTCTTGTATTCGGATTTTCTCAGAGATAAGGATATTGATGGGTTTGGTTTGAAGGGCTATGTGTAATGACTTCATCGATAATTCTTTCCCTCGGGGCTTCCTATTATGGATCATGGGGCCCCTATGAACCCTAGGGTTTGTAGGGGCTTGGATGTTGATGGTCTAATCTATAGGAAAAAGTTGGTCCATGTCCTTGGTGCTAGTTCTATTGATGGGCATGCTTTCCCTAGATGGGTTTTTATTTTAGGGGTTTTACTATTAAAAATTCCCCTTGCTTGGGAATTTTTGTTCATCATCTTGGTATTCTCTTGTCCCTTTGTGTTTGTTACTTTGGGGATTTATTTTGATGCTAATGCTCTGAGGTGAAATCTTCCTCTATTTGGGACTCAAATATGGTTAAGGCAGTTATTTCAAAGCCTTGGATACATGTGTGGTAGAGGTTTCCTCTATCCTATTCTTTTACTTTCCTACTTCATATTGAGGTGGAGGACCCTATTGAGGTGGCAAAAAAGCTTATGGAGGTAATTGATTGTTGGAGGAAAGTGGTTGTTAATGTGTTTAGTAGGTACTCTTCCATTTTTTGTGAGCATCTCTTTCCTCTTGTAAGATATCTAGCTAGTGAGAGCATGTATGGATGATGCACTTGAAATGGTGAATAAAGGACGACTCTGCAACTAAACACTTTCATGTGGATATGTGTGTTACATCCTATGAAGATGGTCTAGGTCTTACTCTTAGCTTTTAAGTTTGTTATTTTTATGGAGGTGGAGTGATTTCTTATTTAGGTGGAGATCATATTAGGCATTGGGAAGAAGAGGAGACTCCTATTAAGATACTAAATATTTCCAATACCTTTAGTAGTGTTGTTAGTCTAGGAAGAAGGAGTTTCTCTTACCTCTAGGGCTTGGCCTTCCTCCTCTCTACTCCTCTTAGTATGGTGTTTTGGGAGTTTGTGGGGGACTAGAAGGCTATTGACTATTTTTACCAAGGTTGAAGCCTTGCACAAACCTATGGTTATATGATATGCATTGCTTTTGTCAAGGCTAGAGATATAGTCTTGTTTGGTCCTATTTATTTTCTTATTTCTCTCATAGGCATAGATGGCCTAAGTTTGTTCACTTGTTTCTTCTGGTAATTTATCATCTTAGTTTCTCTTGTGATTCAGTGATTGCTGGAATTTTTAAAGGGAACACTTTGGTCCTTTGTTGTTTTTTTTGGTTTAATTCTATAGCTATTATGGTGGCTTGTCACAAATCTTTCATTATCAACATTGAGCATAGTTTGCAGGTCAATCACTTATGGACCTTTGTCTTTGACAGAGGGGGATCGATCTTGTCTGGATCTTTGTAGTGTTCTATTCGTTATTTGGGTCAAAACCCATAAATTATTTCTTTTCTTAATTAAAAAACTGGATAGTTGTCTTACAAGTAAGTCGTAGGTTTGACATCACTGAAAAAAAATGATTGAAACATTATAATCTCATATCAACACATTGTCTTAAATAAATTTAATATTTTAAAAGAATCTCTTCCAATTCATTATTGAGATCTTTTTTCCTTGCATATATTTTTTCTATTCTTAGAAATAAAGCCCCTATCAAGGTTGCTTCAATCATGATCATTTCCTTAGCATCTTTCTTTCTTGTATCTCTCAACTAGGTCTTCTGATTATTTATGAGGGTAGTGAACCTAGAAAGGTCTTCAGTATCTCTGAAACCATTCTTTACAAGATCCTACAAGTCATTTTCTATCATCATTTTTCTTTCCTAAACAAGATAGTTCTCTTTGTTAAAGAACAATGATTACAATATCTCCAACAATGTCTCCTGCAAAATAATTTTAATCACCAATAAAAAAATTTCACAAAGTTAGTATGATTAGGGGCCCAATAGATCTAATACCATGTAGGAAATATACAAAGGGGTTAACCTTGAACCAAAACTAAGTTGGTCAGTAGAGAACAACCAAGCCGCTCAGTAAAAGAACACACCAAGACAACACCAAATGTTAATTGTCAATATGACATGTTAACCCACAACACTAATTATGAAAATCCCTAAAATCATAGATCAAGAATAGGGATTGTTTCTCTATTTTTACCAATAAATAGATGCATGATAGAATAAGATTCAAATAGTGACAATAGCCAAAAGAGATCTAGAGTATGCAAGATAACTTCTTTCTTTCTATTTAAAATAGAAATAAACTAGTACAACTAGTAATATGAAATAAAAATGTACAACACAAATTTTTGCTATTATTATAGAAAAAATTGATAACATTACAAGGTTGTATGGAAAATCTCTTTTCCTAGAGAAATCACCGCTCTATAGGGAAATACAAAAAAATATATAAAAACTTAATGCTAAAACTTCTATGCCAAAACATAGTACAAAACTAAACTAATTTTTTGTATTGGGTACAATTATTGATGTACTCTAACATTCTTTGATTTAATATTTCTCTTGGTTTCATAATCTTGCACACCTTCTCTACTCATAAAATTGAATCATTATCCCTTTTTTATATCTTAGGAAAGTTCACTGCTAGGTAACTAAGACAGGAGCTTTAAAACTTAACCACTAAGCTATTGAGAAGCTATTAAATTTCATCTTCTAACATGCTTGATCTTCTCAAGGACTTGAAAAATCCTAGAGAATAAATGAGATTTTCAAGAAAGGATAATAATAATCTAATGTATCTGGGAAAAAATCTAATTTGATTAAATTAGTTAATTCCAATAGAATGCATATTGAGTGAAGACTTTTAGAATAGCTAGAGATGAAAGAAAGAAAGAAACTTGTCATAGATTAATCCAAATTTGGACAATTTGCACATGGTTCCCATGGTTTTGATTACAAGCATCTCCATCGTTCTCTCTACATCGTCTAGAGTTGAGTGACAATACCATTCTTCAATTTCAGGAGAAGACCACCTTCATTGCTTATGAGCAATTGATCACAATTCTTTAGTGTTCTTGTACATTTAACATAGGTACACCCAGGAATGCCATCATCGCCTCTTGCATAAAATGAGTCTAATATTAAAAAATGCACCCTAATAAATAATAGTTTAAGTAAAATAAAAACATGAAAAATTAAAGAGAAAAAGAAGGATCTACTTATCAATAGGAATTGTCATTGCATCTTTGGCCATGCTACATGTTGTCAAATTCACTATTGGCATTGCATCTTCAGTTATATTCCTTGTATCAGGTGGCTTAGGTGAACATATGACCAATGGTAGGAGGTGAAAAATGAGATTGTTAGAGAAAAACCAAATAAGACTGTTAGAGCAATTAAAATTATTTTTTCAAGAAAAAAACAAGTGTAGTATAGAACATGTGATGTACTTGAACCACCTAAAGTACCATCTTCTAGGGCATTTCCCTACAACCTCTTCATAATCCTTTGTAAAAGTAGCACATATGAATCTTATTTAATAATGTAAATAAAATAGTATACTATAAAAACCATTATTGAACTTTTGTTATAATTAAAAACTACATTAATACTTTCTATATATGTCTCAACTAGGTGCATCAACTCATCCTCCCTCTATTGTATTTTAGGGGTTTGAGGTCAAGTTGATGCCAATTTATTTAACCTTCTTGATAATCATAAAGCATATTTTATACTGTAGCCACAATATCAGTCGCTGATGCAAAATTAATCATGAATTCATCTTGCTCATCGTGTAGCTCCTTGTGGACTACTTTTCCTTTCCCTTTTCCTGATCAACATGCATTTGCAAGAATAATATTATTAGCACTATATTTAAAATGAATAAAAATAGAAATGAAGAATAAAACATAATAAAAAATATGCATTAACATATTTCTTGTATCTAATTTGTGCAACAATAATGAGATTTACCTATTTGGAAGAAGAAGTCTCGTGAGAACCATCATCATTGTGGGTATCCTATGGGTATTGATCCATAATGTAGCCCTATATTTCAAAAAAAACCATGAAATATGTTAGAACACATGTGTTATTATTCTAATTTAGAAAAAATAAAAATAAAATTTAATGTTCTATTGGATTCATTGATTGGAGTTGATTTTAAATGTGCATAGTACGTACCACCTTGCCCATGATAGTGGATTTTTCTTCTATCTATGAGATTCAAATTGTAATAAAAAATAATGTCTTTGCTTCAATGTATTAATTTTATTGCACATTCAAATACTTGATTTCCTTCACGTGCCTCAAATATGCAATTGGATCACATCTTAGTTGATGCAAGTCATGTTCTATTTATAGAACCTACAATAGTCCCTGATTCTTTTGGTCTTCCATCAATGTATATAGATATTGCTTTACTTTTTCCATTAACTTTCTATTGAATATAGTTTTCTATGACTGCATACCTATGCATGTACTATTTTTTAATATCTAACAATCTACATCCAACTATCACAATCATAGCAAGGTCCAACATACTCAATCAATTAAATAACCTTGTTGTAAGAGACCTTTATCCCATCCATCAAAAATAGGCCCCAACCATGTAATGAGGATGGTGCTATGTGATATATCCTCTTTCTAACACAAAAATAAGTGTTTATTAGAGGAAGTTCATCAGGGACCCATTGATTCTATAGATGTTTGTACCTAAAAGGCATATTAGAATCTCCTTCACTCTCATCATCATAAGAATAATTTTTATTTGATTATTAAATTTCTTTATGATATTTTGACCTTGATTCATTCTCCTTCATTTAGACATACTAAATGTCTCACTTTCTTCTTTCATTCCTATGCTTTCCTCACTGAACAAAGACAAATATGACAAATCCCTATTCAATGGAATGTACACTCCATGAAATCATGAAATAAGAGAGATAGGTGGAAATGAGAGAGATATTTTACAAACGATAAAAGAAATTATTTTAAATTCTTTAATGAACTACATTAAAATGTGCCTATGAGCTACAAGGCACCTGATATATAAATACAATTTGACAATAGAGTATCATTTGAGTACTTTTTTTGTAAATAGATGTTTTTTTACTGAATCCCAATAAATAAGTTGAAAAACTTAATATAAAGATGAAATATATTTGATCTATATTATCACTCTTTCTTCTTCACATTTCTCACCCAATGATCCCACCTCACCCTTATAAATATGCTCCATTTATATTTATATCTAACACATCAACACAACTCCCATTTCATATCGATTGCTTATTTAAACTATCTTTCTCTCATGCATATCCCTCACATGTTTGATCATTTTAGAAAATAAACTATTTGATTCCTTTTTTATTTCCGAGGAAGGTCTTATTCAATTCTATTGTTTTATGAGCTGTGTGTGGACATTTTCAATGTGTAAATGATTCATAGAATCATCAAAGATTTTTGTGTTAGAAGTTCTTTTTTTTAGTGTCTCAGCATCCTTGTGCTTCTCAATTTTACTATGCTAAATGTATGTATCTTCCATCATTGATGTAAGGCACAAGCTATGCAAAGATTGCAAATTTTCCTCCCTTGATGAGACTATGTGAGTACTATTCTATTCAGTCTTATTTCTACATAATTTAATGACTAAGCCCACATTAATATCCAGAGTCACCTCTCACCAAATCAAGTTATGCAAGTAGGTCTACTCTTGTCTAACTTTGGATCTATGTGAACTCTATTTAAATCTTCCAAAATAGTTGTTTGTACAAGAGATTTATGAAATATCACTTGACATTTAATCTTTATTTCCCCTTGAGAGAGTCTTTCACGACATTTTTAATGATTCTTTTTTTTTTGGTTTTATCCTCTCAATAAAATGATACATGCTAACTCTTAATTATATGTGAATTATTGGACTAGTAAACTTTATGGTTCACATCTAATGGATAAGAATGATATGTAGGTCTAAATCTTTTAGATGAATGGAAGGTTCTCAATGATGTGTCTTTGTGGCTATCTTTAAGTACAAATCATAGAAAGATTGATAGATTACAAGCCAATAAGTAAATAAATGTAAGAAAAGTATATGCACACACATACATACATATTACCATGTGCTCACATATATACTATAAATTGATTATTATTATTATAAAATAATAGATTATTTTTATTTATATGTAATAACTTATTAATTTTCCTACCCATTATGCAAGGAATTTATTCTATTCAAAGCATACTTAAATCTATATGTAAATATTTTATATTTCTAATTCTATTAGTAAAGTTATTTATCATGAAGTCTATACAAGTGAGATATCTCAAAACAAACCAAAATGATCCAAATGATCACAAGCCATACACATTCTCTTCCATATTTACTTAAATTCTTAACATATAAATGAAATCTATCAAGGATAAAACATTTGTGTTAGAGTTATAACACAATGTGAAGTTGATTGTAGGTATAGTAGAGGTAGATATTCAAAAGTTTGACCAAAACTCAAGGTATGAGAGTAAGTCTGTGGAAATGTACCAGAAGGAGAAGAAGTAGCTTTAGAAAGACATTACATAACTAAAACAACATCTAGAAAACATAGAGGATATTACATGAGCACTAGATGAAATCCAAGAATTTTTTGTGGTGGGTACTATGACATTGGAATCACTTGCAACCGTCTTTTAGAATTTATAGTCCAAATATCGAGAGGACTATAAGTTGTGCAATTTGTCATGTATTTCATCTGCATTTTCTTTTCAATTTCTTATAAGGCACTATGGCAGAGGCTTTTGCAACAGAATGAACACTGATGATTATGACATTTATGCAAAAGAAGAACTTGCTTCTTTAACTCCTTATAGTCAACTCTTCATTGAAATTATTCTTTCATTAGTGAGAATATCTTTGCTACAAACTCTTAGGAGCCAAGGGACCCTAAAGCTATGCTACATTTTTTTGAGACACAGAGAAGTTGCAATCATATTCAATACTTCATAACATTATGGATCATATAGTGATTGCCAAATTAATAGAAGTGGTGGGTACATGGGATCCTTGTATGAAGAATGTGCCAATAAATGCATGGTTACATCATTAGCTTTCATTATTGGGCTAGTGCATGGACCCTTAATATCCAACCATTCATTATAAATTTGGGAATGTACTTCATGCCTAGTATGCAAGTGATGTATTTGTATATTCAATTTTATCACCTTGGGAAATTGTAATTGATCTTACTAGCTAGGAGTAGGTGATTGTTCATTTTATTGTACCTAATATGATGATAGTTCTACAAGAATTCTTGATAAACCTAGCTAATCAAAAACTAGATCAGTTTAACTAGGCTATGGCTTGTTTTTTTCTAAAAATATCTTTTGTGATATGTTATTGTAATTTTTTTTGCTAACTTTGTCCATTTTTCCTAGTTTGTATTAACTTTTTGTAGGATCTTGAGTTAAGTCACTTAGTACGGGTTGAGTGATTTTTTATTTTTTATTTATTTGGATTCTAGAATATGTATGCAACTGGATTATTTTTCTATTCTGTTAAGATGTGCTAAGCACATTAAAAAAGATTTGTCTCTCTATATAATGACATACATGTTTAGAAGGAAATATGTTGGAAGATTCCTTAGGTATGTATATTGAATCTGTATGAATTTACCTTAGGGAAAAATCACCCAAGATCATGGAACTCAAGCACAAGCACAATGGTAGACCAAAATAGTATGATCAATATAAGAATGAATATCTCAAAACATGTGTACATACACACTAGGAGTGCCTGTATATAAAGACCTCCAAGATGCATCTAGAATGGTTATAGAAAGAACTAAGAGATAAGCATGACAACTAAGCACACATCCTCCATTGTGCACGAGTATACATGCATCAATGAGAGGATAAGTATGACAAGGTGTCCCATATGTAGAGATGTTGTACACACCACATGCTCAAATGAAGTGCTAATTCCTATGTTGTAGACACCATGTGCATAATTAAAGTGCTAACTCCTACGTTGTCAACATGACAAATCATAAGAGTATGCATACTCCTAGGTGACTAACTAATAAATAATTAAATAATGCATTAACCTTAGTAAACTTAAGTAAAGTGTAAATAGTAAACACTTATTTACACCAAGACCCCCCCTTAAGTGCAACTTAGGGGAATGCACTTAAGTTTATGAAAACTAGGATTAAATGCATAATGGGTCCCGGCTATGAGGCCATGTTAGGACCCATGTACATAATGAAATGCAATCTCTCATAAAGTAGAGAAAGAGGGAAAATCTCATGGGAAAAACCCTCCCCCAAAAGGAGAGATGAAAAAACAAGATGCATGGATGGATTTAGTAATTAAGACCTCCCATTACAACATACATCAAGTATATACAAAAGAGAATTATGAGAAGGACAAAACCCCATAAGAGGAAAAATATGCCCCCCTAAAAGAGAAGAAGGAGACAAGGTATTTCCCCTCCCCATATATGTAGTGTCTCAATCAATGAGAGATGCTCCAATGTAGAAGATGATTCATGATCGCTGAATAATGTTTCTCCCCTTTAGAAGATACAATGATAGAGGTACATGTGAGATGTTTTCCCTATGTGTAGAAAGAATCCCAAAGATAAATGGTGTCTCTAAAACCTTCTCAACTATCCCTGTGTCGATATTGACGGTTGCTCCTTCCAATACTGTCGAGAAGAAGTGCAAATCTAGCAAGGATATATGTAGAACATGTTCCAAAGAAAAAAGTTTCTCCTCAAATGATAAAGAGACCTCCTACAACTACTATACATTAGGATCCACAATCACATGAAGTTGTGAAGATTCATCATGAAGAGAATGGATAGGAGGGTCAAAGTGAGCCCTCACAACAACTGAAGAAGATTTTTCTTCATCAAAGAGAAAATGTATATCATCAATGATGTCTCCCAAATCTACTATGTGTGACTGCACAAACAAACTTGAAATGTCTATCAAGATGTCAACCATTAATGCTAGAGCTGGAAGACTAGGTGTACCCTATTGTGTTGGACCTATCACTATGGCAATGGATGAAGTATTTGCCTCAACATAGAGAAAGAGAATTTCATTGATGATGTCTTCCACATCTTCAATGTGAGACTCAACAAACATCTCTACAATGTCTGGAAGTTAGTTGTCCCATGAAGTTGAAGTAGAAAGATTTGGTAAATCCTGCTACACTAAATTAGGAGCATCTATTGCTGGAACCATATCAGTAGAACCAATAGGAGTATCAGGAGGTGGGATCTCACCTAGAGTTGAAGAAACCATTATAGAAGATGCTAAAGATATAATGTCTCCTAGAAAGGAAGGAATATTTGGATCTCCATATGCTTCCCAAAGAGCCATCCAAATATCATGAGGAAACTTGTCATAAGAAGAGGAGCAAAAGATTCCTTACTCATACTTTTATACAAAAAGTGAATATGAAGATGAAGATGATCTGCCCAATTTGGATTAGGTGGTGGTATCTTTGAGTAGAGATAAGAAATCACTTCATGATGTTCTCTTAGCTAATCAAGCATCAAAGCACTCCATTAGTTATAGTTCCTCAATGTCAACTTTTGTCTTAAACTAGACTGGCATATGTGAGAAGACTCCATGAGATGAATAAATGTACCCCCCAAAATGCAAAATTAATCAATCAACCCCTCCCCCCTAATGTATGATTTAGGCACTTTATAGCCACTTGCCAATTTAAGGCCTATTTCTAGAAGTAGTATTTTTATCCACAAAAGCCTATATCTAATTGCAAATCTAGAAAGTAGACAAAAAAATGCACTTTCAAAAAAAATGGAACCTGATTATGTGTCTAGATGAGCCTATACTAAGCATTTGAAGTGGAAAAAATTAGGATTTGTGAGTTGTAGAAAAATTCAGGAATAGATATCTCAAACCATCTACACCAATGTATAGATCACAAAATTTTACCCCAAAACAAAACAAAATTGTTCACAAAAAGGAGTCTGTATGAGGAAGATATCATTGCTATAATTATTTTTCTAGAATTACTATCGTCACACCTCCAAAAATCAAATGACTCTAGCTTTTACCTTAGATATCTAATTTTAGTGAAAGAAAAGTCGATTTGGGTTTTTTTTGACCTTCTAAATGTGATGCAAATATCTGATTTGCACCAGCAATCTTCACCTACAAAAATCTCTCCTACTGGCCTGATGGCAAAAAAATTTCAAAAAAATAATACAAATTCAAAAAAAAAAAATAGCATAGATGCAAATGATAAAATATGCAAATCTAAAAATTAAATGTACAGATCTGAAATGATCATACCAATTTCACAAATCTGGCCTTTGGGTTGCCAGATTGCAAAAAAATGCCTTAGATTTGACTATGGCCTAGGGTAGGAAAATTTATAGTCAAATTTCACCAAATTGACATTTTGAATGCAATGGTGAGGTTTTCTTTGGCTTTAGATGCTCCAATGACTATGATACTCTAGATCTAGGCCAAGGTACTAAAGCAAGAAGATGGTCTCGAATGGCTATGTGATGAGAGATTGCCCAAGAGCTTTGATACCATGTAAGAATTTGCCTTAGTGAAAAATCACCCAAGATCAAGGAGCTCAAGCACAAGAACAATAGTAGAATAAAAGAGTATGATAGATATGAGAATGAATATCTCAAAACATGTGTCCATATACACTAGGAGTGCCTATGTATAAAGGTCTCCAAGATGCATCTAGAATGGTTCTAGAAAGAATTAGGAGATAAGCATGACAACTAAGCACAGGTCCTCCATTGTCCATGAATATATGTGTATCAATGAGAGGATAAGTATGAAAAGGTGTCCCACATGTAGATATGTTGTACACATCATGTGCTCAAATAAAGTGCTAACTCCTATGTTGTAGACACCATGTGCATAATTAAAGTGCTAAGTCTTGTGTTGTCAACATGACAACTCACAAGAGTAAGCATACTCCTAGGTGACCAACCAATAAATAATTAAATAATGCATTAACCTAAGTAAACTTAAGTAAAGTTTAAATAATAAATACTTATTTACACCAATTGAAGCATCTCAAATCTTTATTTTCAGCCCATATATTTTCATATATGATTTCATTTACCTTACTATATTTTATACATAATAAAATATCTTTGTAGTTTTTCTTCTAAAATTTAGTAATATATATTTCATTGATCACTTTAGATTACAAATGTAAAACTTTGTTAAAGTGAGCATCTAGCAATTTCTTTGAGCATAACCTTATCATAACTCAAAGACTTCAAAATTGTATGATTTTTTATATATTTTTCCAAATAAATAAGGATACTTATTTGATGAAGGCTTAAATATTTTCCCAATACGATTTTTTTTATTTGATCATTAAATACATTTGAAGCACTTATTTTGCTTTGTGATGCATTGAATATTTCAAAATTGTATACAATAGTGTGGTAAGAACTTAAAAACAAGTTTTAAGAAATGCATTTTTTTTTCCATATCTTTATCAAATAGTAATTGTAAACCTAAAATATTTTTTCTACAAGATTTAATTTATTTTTGTTTTATAGGAATATGAATTCCAAATACCTTGTTCTCATATATTTTGATTACATGTTATCTATATCATATTCTAAACTGTAAACTATGCAAGTTGTCATAGGGGACATCACATGAATAATAGGTTTAATAGAATTGTTAGTGGAATACATAAATCGGTAAATCCTAGGAAAAAGTCTATAAAAGTGATTTCGCAAATTGATTTCTCCCTCCTCTCCAAAGTGATGAAAGTGGATACGATCTACAATACTATGATCCATGATTCTAATTTGAATGTCCTCAAAGTATCACTTTTCACCATCAAATTATCTTCAACTTACTACAAAGCATCTAGTATTGATGAGCTTCCTTAAAAAATAACTTGAAAATCAAGGTATGCCTTAAAAAAACACTTCATTGTCCATGAGATACCTATTACAATTGATTGGACCCAAAGAATAATCCCTAATTATGCAACATGATCCATTCCTTAAAATAAAATTAAAGAAATAATCTAATTCATCTTGTCCATGGAAAAGAACTCACTAATTTTAAAACTTGATTATAGGATTTATCATTATGTTTAAAAAAATGTAAAATATAGTTGGAACATGGCAGTGCAACATGGAACACTTTCCTTAATTGCTATGCCCTTATTCGCATGTCCATATAAAAATAATTTTATTTTGAACTTCAGAGACAAAGATAGAGCACACTTATCTTGCAAAAGGGTAAACTAAAAAAAAACCTTTGACCATTGCGGAGGACCATATCTATTATTTTATTACATTATAGAGTAGACAATCATCACACCACCAGAAAATAGTTCAATAGGGAAGGGTAGAAATATACAATCTCTGATCTAGAACCTCAATGGTTTAAGGGAACCACAAGTAGAGAATATTTTTAGTCATAAGGAGATACAAACAAATACAAAAATTAAATTCTTTGGCCACTATAATTTTATTAAAGGATTACAATGTCTCACAAATAAGAGAAATGCTTGTTATTTAAATATGAATTTGACTTTTTTATATTTGTGAGTGCTACATTTACTCATGTGTGCAACTTCCCTTTAATTTTCTTTATATACTTATACCAAAAAATAAATCCTTCATTTGTGTATGTATTATATTTGCATTCTCTCTCACTTCTTCAATGAAGTTGTTTTGTTGTTGACAAATTGTATACTAGTCTAATATTTCTATATCTTCTTGAATATTTTTATCTGGTTGGACTTCATTAATGCATCCACTATTCTTAACTCAATTTTCAATTATTTCATACCCATAGAATTTTCTTTCCTCTATGGTTGCCCCCCATTTTTTCTCTAATACTATGGAAATAGGTAGGGACTTATGTATTAGATCTTGGTCCTACCCAATAATTTTTCTTTCTCCAATGTCTCTTTGTGGAGCATAAATCTAACTGGTTGATTGAGTCTATTTTAAAACTTGTTCTTTTCCTCTCATATTAATAGTTTTATTCATATTTAATGCATGATGTGTAGAATGGAAACATATTCTGCAATCATAAGGTTCTGTGAGCATAGGCAATTGGCTCTACGTCATTAGTTTTCCTTGAATCATACTCATATAATGTTATGTTCTAAATGTTTCCCTAGTAGAGTTTAGGGGAGGGTACATAGATGAATTTATTGGTAATAATTCTACTAAGTTCAATCTTATTACTATTAGCTCTAAGATTAATAAGAAGTTTAATCTCTTTAGAGTCTATTTTATTGATAGTCATAAAATACCATTGTCTATCCATTTGAATATTTTTATATGAATCAACTCTATAAGCATATTCCTAATCATTACCCATGTAAGTATTAACTCTTAGTTTACACTATCTAGTTGGGTTTACATTCCATGCGTTTGATTTTGTGCCCTTTGTAAAACACATCTATCCATTTAAAATTTCCTTTCTAGTATTCCTATATTTACATTAGATGTAGATTAAATTAATAGCTATTGGTGAGATACTTACATGTTTGTAGAAGACAATTTGGAGCCAATTGAGAAATTTTAGATGCTATTTACCAAGATCACTCTAGTTAGAAAAGATTCCAAAAGATTTGCATGAAAGCCAACATTCCTCTAAATGTCTATTACTTATGATTATCATATTCATTCTATTGCATTGATTATTAAGGATATTTTCATGCACTTCCTTATTTCTGACACTTTCATAAAGCATTTTTATTTTTGTTTTATAATTTCCCCCATTGAAGAATTTGACCAAAATCTTGGTTTTGGTACTATATGTCTAGTAGCAAGCATTCAAACCCTTATGTTGTATCTGGTCATCATTGTAGGTATTCTATTCTTGATTTATGTTTTGAGGGATTTTGTACTCATACCAGGTGTGCCCTGGAGGCAACATGTTAGCTCCTAATTTTAGGCAGAAACCATAGGAAAAACTTCTTTTAGCTCTCATTTTTAAAACAAATTCAAGATTAGTACAATGAATTTTTCTAAACAAGAAGGTGAATCATAGGCCATTACAAATAGCATTACAATACAGTCAAGCTCATTCAACATGATGGACCAAAAAAATGAACATTTTAAGAAGTTTAAGATCTCATATAGGGAGGAAGATATTGAAAGTTAGTGTGAAATAATAAAAAGACTAAATAATGAGAAGAATGCATTATAAGAAAAATACATGGAAAAAAATTGCAAAGAAAGGGTACAACTAGGAAATCATAGATCTCCATAGGGATCACCACACTCTTTGACAATTTCTCTAAAACCCTCCTTCAAAATTCTACACAATCTTTCACATGCAGCTCTCTACAATCGATCAATTTGGAATGATTAATGCCATTTTTTTAAATAATCACACCGATGTCACAATCAAAATGCCAACATTAGTATTCTAATGATGTCAGGGAAAATTACAAAAAACATGAAAATCACCACAAATTACACCACTGTCAAAAATTTCCCTCACAATTTGACTCCAAATGTTGTAGTCTTAAATCCTCAAAAATGTCACATTTAATAGTGTGAATTATAACCTTTAACAAGGTTTCCTCCTAATAGAGCTCACTTCAAAAGAGTGAAAAAATGGTGGCATGTTGCTGGTGGCTTTTGCCAAATTGGGTTTCTACATAAAATCCTAGTTTCAAACCTATGTTGAATGATTTCTATGTTTTACATTTTATATTTCACAAAGCATTTTATATTTGGAACAATAAATTGTGTTTATAGTAGAGACTAAGTAATGATAGAGACCAAACAACAACATGATAAACATATTAGTAAAAGAATTATTGTTTAAAAGTTCAAATGGTTCTTAAGGACCTTCAGTAATTGATTCACCCCCTCAGTCTCTTTTATTCTAAACATTTCTAAAAATTGATATTAGATCTTAGTGCTTATAGAGAGAAGTTTGAACGTACTTAAAGCTTAAGATCATGACTCACAAGAGTGATCTACCCAAGCTAAATAAGGATAATTTTCTTTCATGGAAAACCTTGATGAGGTTGTACATATCTAGTATTAGTGATGTTACTATTAATTTTGTGGACAATGAATATGTGGAGGTAAAAACTACTCCTCTAATAGTAGAATACGTAAAGAAAAAACAATAACACAACCAAACAATGTTGGAGATTTCCTCAGCCCTAAGTTATGGTGAATTTGATGACCTAAAAGACTAAAATAATGCAAAGAAAGTGTGAGACAAAATGAAGACCATATATTGAGGTGATGAAAATGTCTTGAGAGCTAAATCAGAAATCCTAAGAGGTAAATTTGATGACATGAGAATGATGGAAGGTGAGAATATAGTGCAATACTAAACAAGAGTTAAAGAAGCGATAAATTCTATTCATGGTACAAATTAAGAAATCATATATGAAACTATGATAAGAAAGGTATTGAGGACTCCACTCCTTATTTATGCCATAAAAGTCTCTATAAACCAAGAATTGAGATGCACACTAGGTAATACTTTGACCTTAGAAGGTTTAATCAATTGGCTTACTCCCTTTGAAATGTCAAACTTTGATAACTACACACCTTCTAGTATTGAATCTTCTTTTAATTAAAAATTCATCCTTAGCAAAAAGAAAGGAAAACATGTGAAGAGTGGCATTGATAGTTCTAATGATGAGATTGGTGAGTGTGGAGCCCTTATTGAAAAATTATTAAGAAGAGACAAAGGTAAATAAAAAGGTAAAGTACCTATTATTTGTTTTTCTTGCAATAAAGTAGGTTATATGGCTACTAGGCATCCTAACAAAGAGGATAAGAATGAAAGGGAGGAAAGAAAGTACAAAGGAAGAATAGATGACTGAGACTTTAAGAGAAACAAGGATGAAAAAGGTAAGAAATCTTGTTATATTATTGAAGAAGGAACTGATAATGATTCTGAAAGTAAGAATGATAAAGTAGTCTATATTTCTATGAAAGAAGAATTTGATGAAGATGAGAGAAATTGATTGATTTAATATGTAAACAAAAGTAGAAGATTGATAATTAATAGCGGATGTTCAAATCATGTGACTGATGATGTGTAAAATTTGGTAATGATATTTAATGTGTTGTAAGAGATAAAGGGACCATTGAACTAACTAATAAGATAAAATGTAATAATGTTTACTAGATTGAAGGAATTAACTAATTTTTTTTTAGAGTTTCACAATTGAACATATCATGTTACAAATCTAAATTTTACAACAACCAAGATACAAGATGTTGATGGAAGGCTAGTCAGAAGTGGTGAACATACAAGAGGTAACTTGTTCTATTTAGATTTATCTAATGAGACATGTTTGTTTGCACAACAAGAAGATATTTTGTTATGCAACAAGAGATTATATCAAGGAAAATTTGACAATCTAGTGGATATATGTAAAATGAGGAAAGTAAGAGGGTTCCCTAAACTAAAGAAGCCTAACAATACCATGTGTAAATAATGTCAACTAGGAAAAATTACCAAGTCTAGTTTTAAGAGAGAAACATATACTTCTAATGATATTTTGGAATTGATTCATACTGACATATGTCAACCCATTAATGTTCAAAGTTACTATGGAGATAAGTATTTCATTCTATTTGTTGATGACTACTCTAGTATGATGAATGTGATGTTTCTTAAAGCTAAATTTGATGCTTTTTAATTATTCAAGTGGTATTTAGCTAGAGTTGAAAAATAAATGGGGAAGAGACTAAACTACTTGAGACTTGACAAAGGTGGTGAATTCATTTCCAATTACTTCAACACATTATGCAATGACAGAGGAATTAAAAGATAAATGTTAGCACTAGGGACCCCTCCTAAGAATGGATTAGTTGAAAGAAGGAACAAATCAATAATGGAGTGTGCAAAGAAATTAGTGATGGAGAAGAGTATATCAAAGAAATATAGAAATGTTACACCTTTTGAACTATGGTATGGATATGCTCCTAATGTGAAATATTTCAACACCTTTGCAAGTAGATTATTTATAATTAAAGACAATAGGAATGGAAAACTTGACTCAAAGAGTGAGGAAGGCATATTCCTAGAATATTCCACTAAGAGAAAATCTTATAAATATTTGAACTATAACACTAACAAAGTTTTGAAAAGTGAAAATGTGAAAATTGATGAGTTTGTAGAAAAAAGTGACACTGCATACAAAGAAGAACCTAAGGACTATAGTAAATTCATCTATATGGATGATGATGATCCAAGAACTCCTAATGTAAAATCAAACCAATCTACAAGCTCTCATTAGATAGGACATGTTGCAGAGCAAGAAATTGCCCAAGAATAGAGGGTGGGTGCCGAGCAATTGACTAAAGATGTCGAGTAGCAAACATGGAATGTTGGCCATGTGATATAAAATGTAGTGCCTCTCCCATTTGATTATGTAACTTATCCCAATGGATGGAACCTAGTTGATCTCTCTTTGAGAAGGGATTGTGGTTGTGACCGTGAGTAGTCTATGCCCTTGAGGTGATTAGATTTATGTTACTATATCAGTTGCTTTCATTAGGTTTATGGCTGATTTATGATATTAAGATGTGTTAGATGGTTCATTGAGGTTTGTGCCATTGGTTACCAAGATTGATGTGGTATCATGATGTTGTTTTGTGATTACCCTGAGATTTATGCATAGATTACACTGTATATTATTATCCTGCTACATTGGACTAGGTTCCTGTAGCAGTGGTTATTCATGTATTTAACTATGTGCACTTATGTCTTTTAAGTGCCCTTTCATGTTGATTAATAAACCATTATTAAATACTTAAAAAATTAGAATTAAATCGTCCATGTTACATTACTATATTATTCTATTGATCTATATTTGCATGATGATGCCTTTTGTTTGAGATGATAGTATGTTTATGATGACTTCTAGTTATCCGATATTTGGACATATCCTTTGATTACATTTATAGGTTGGATTTAATACTATGGTCATTTACTTCATTCTTTCTTTGAAATACTTTATATGAAAGTGAGTGATGTAAATATATTATTTTAGTATACTTGAATAAATGGTTAAATTAGGTATCTAATGGATTTATTGCTTTGGCTATGTTATTATATGCAGTTGCACTTGACCATGTGTTCTAGTGTGCAAGATTTATATCCCTAGTAGTGGCATATGGACTTAGTGATTTAGCTATTCATATTTACCAATTTTGTCTCTATATGGTTGATGTATCTTATTTAAATGTTTAAATTAAACCTTCCAGTGATATGGTGAATCCATAATCATTTTCATTATGTGATTAGACATCTAAATGTGTTTGTGCATTTAGAGGTTCACATTGTCGTGAAATTGGTAAGGATTATGTGATTTTGGAGTTTAGTTTTTTAGGCTTTATTTTAATTAATTTTAATTTTTCACACCCTTTCCATAGATAAATTCCAATTACTTGGGATATCCTATTTCCATTTGGGTTGATTCAGGGTTTAACTAGGTTACTTGAGAGTAAAAGTGAATATTCACTAAAAAAGTGAACAATTATCCAAAAAGGAATTGTATTCCTCACTTCTCACTTTTGAATTAGAAAGTTTCATAGTAAAACCCAAAATCCTCTTCATGAGGAATTAATGTTATGTTCATTGTGGGAGCTATAGGCGTGGTATTTTTGTGAGATCAGTCTCATTGGATCTAGCTCAAGGATTTCTTGGATTGTTGTGATTTTTGGCTACTTCTATTGGATTTTGATTTTATGGTTAAGATTCTTGTTTTTCCCTTTTAGCTACGAGGTAGGGCTCTCTCGCTTTAATGTTTCAGCTCTATTTCTACTTATATTTTTGGTAGTCATGTGTTATGAGGTTGAGAACCAATGTTCCCCTCCATTTTTGTATGCTAGCTCTACCCAGTTGAGTGGGTATGAGCATTTCCCTGATATTTAGGATGAGGGTTTGGGGTTTCACACCATTATGCTAGCCATTTTTGCATAGGGTGTTTGAACCCAAATTTTATTAGATTTTTGTGGCATATTCAGCCTTGAGGTGAATGGGTTTTATTTTCATTGATTCTCATTAATGTTGGGTTTTTGAGGATTTTTTGGCCTCGATCTATGTGCCACCTAGTTTTCTCAGGTTTTATTTGCATGATGTTCATCATGGACTTGGATTATCTATACGATTTTATTCCAACCTTTTTTTGCACTTTTGAATTTTCTTTGGGATGCATGTCACATCTATACTCTCAACATTGTGTTTAGTTGTGTGATTTTATACTCAGTGTTGTTGTTTCTTTTGGACCCCTATTATTATTTTTTGGACATTAAGATTTGTGTGGAATCCATACTTTGGGATTGAGGTTGGTTGAGTGAGTACATGATATTTGGTCTTGTTGCATCATTGAGATTCATTGAGAATCCATACTTCTAAATTAAGTCTAGTTGAATGAGTTCATGATGTAAAATTTTATTATTTCTTGGGATGTGTACCACATCCATCCTCACAAGATGTTATTCAACTGAGTGTTACATTTTTATTGTGTTCTCGTTGAGTCCTTTTGTATGATATTCATGATGGTGCTATGCCACACATGATCACATGCACGTGCATTTGTCGGGTTACTTGAGAGGCTGACCTTTCATGGTACTTCTGAGAATTATGATCATTTGGGGTTGGGTTGGGAATATGCATGCATACGAGAACTCATCATTGGATGAGCATGGGTAGGGTAGGGTAGCACCATTGAGGGGGCTTCTTTTTCCTCAACTCAATGACTATTTCTTGAGGGTTGACATGCAAATTTTTTAATCAAGTGATAACTAAATAAAATATTTGGTGGTAATAAAACTAAGATAATAAAATTATTCTAGAAGTGCTCCTTACGTTGGGAAGTGTCAACTACCAATACTAGCTTGGTTTTCTGATGCCAAGTGACTCTCCATATTGTTAGCCCATATGTAATTATCCATTGAGTGACTAACAAGGACCTGTTGTACTTGCATTGTCTCTGGCTCTTGGTTTCAATCTTCATTATTGTCTAGCATGAGTTTTAGCCATGGGCATTTGTTTTATTTGTGTTTATGGTTGGATCATTATCTCCATGAGCATGATGGGAGTGGACCTATGGATTTCATGTCATTGGGACATGTAGCTACCTATAACACTATTGGGGAATGGTGTACAATGATGATCTATTATTCTAGTGTGATCAGTGCTCGATGTTCACTTGGTATATTATGGATCCCAGAGTATGTTTCCTTGTGATTTATGCTTTAACTGGAATGTAGAATATGTTTCCTTGAGATTTATACTTTTATTGGAATTCTTGGATTCACATTTAGATGATGTTAGTTTATTTGACACATTCCAATATTATGATTTTTAGCATATGGTTAGATGATTTGATTTACTTAGTTGGAGTATCTATTTCTTATTGGTTTAGCATGTTAGATTCCCTTGTTCTTATGATGTTATTATGCTTTAGTAGTGACATCCTCATAGGACAACTCTAACTATCTAGTTGGAATTTTTAGATTTTACACGTGGGAGATGACTAGGGTGTTTGAGGTCTCATGATGCGATTATAGTTGGCAGGAACCACACATGAGATTTGTTACTTTTGTACATTGCAATTTTTCTCTTAGTATGGTTCTTTACTACATGTTTTAGATAGTTAGATGTTAGATGTAATTTTCATCTCACAGCTATTGTGTTCGAGTGTCTATGCATTGATTTATTGATCCAGTACTCCCCAATATGGAGGAATTAGTTTCCCTACCCTTTTATCTTATGTTTTTCTTACTTTCTATTTTGAACCCACATGCTAGATTGTAATCTCTCCTGTGTGAGACCTGGCTTTTCATCACTTACAGGTCAGAATTTCTTCGTGTGCTTCCTAATAATTCATCACATGAGACTTTTCATTAGTTCAAAGGTTTTGGTGGTTGGGCCAACCAATCCTTCACATGGGAAGGTAATTCCTTGGCTTATTGCACTTCCTCGTACAAAATTGTTAGTTCGTATTCTCTTGCATTGAAAATAAGGAGTATCTCTGCTATTTTTTGGAGAACATTATTTTATGATCTGAGTAACCTTTGGGATTGATAGTATTTTACTACTTTAACAATTCAAAGATTATGTGTTTTTTTTTCATCTTTGATTTCTATCTTTCAGTTGAGTGTGTTAGTTGACAATGGCATTTGGAGATTCATTGGTTGTTAGGATTGTTGGTTAAGTCTTTTGTTGTGATCCTTGTGATCCTTGTATGTTGATTATCATGTGCATCCAAAATTGTTTAAAAAATTATCTAGGCTTTTATTTATCCTTATTCCAAGGATTCTTGAGTGAGGTATTACAAATGGTATCAGAGCACATGTTCGAACATTGGGATATTTGTGTATATCTTTCCCATATGGTTGATGCTACAATTGTGTGAGTGTGAGTGTCTTGGTGAGAGTTTGTGAGTTTTAATGCTTTGGTATCTATTTGTGATGGACTTGATTGTCTAGTAGATGTGACTAGAGCAGTGAGAGGAGAAGGAAGTGAATCTTTCCTTGTTTTATAGATGGAATTGATGTTCTCTTTTTGGTTGGTTACATGTATGAAAATTTATATGGAGTCATTCATTGGTCTCCATGTGTTGGCCTTGAGTGCCTCTTTTTGTCTCTCCTTGTGGAATAAGGTGCATCATTTCCCTATTTTCTCCTAGTTGTAGGTAAATAAATCAATCCTATTTATGATTTTGTGTAATGTCAATATGGTAATGAAATGATTCCTTTCATTGAGAAATGAGTGTTATTGTTAATCATTCCAAAGTAGTAGGTTTTCAATTAGGTCCTTTGGGTTAATGACTTAAGTACCCATATTGATTAATGCTTCTAAAGCTTATGAAAGCTGTATTAAAATTGATGGATATCTAACTATTGTATTGCATGGAAAATAAATAAGGAAATTATTTTAGTCTATATATGCATGAGGTTATTGATGGTTTATTACTTGATGTGTGTGAGTGTGTTCTCTAATGTTGATAGGATGATGTATTCATTAGCATTGTGTGGTTGTCTATAGCTCTTGTGTGACTATTCCTAGTCATCACATGTAATGTTATTTGATTAATGCATTATTTTATTTGGAGGCATTTTCCTTGTGTTGTTGGGCTATCATTTCTTTTTAGTATTTTTCTTTCTTGGAACAATCATCAAATTTTTCTCTATTTCTCTCTTTGTGGCTTCTATCACACTTGACTTATTGTTGAAATGATCTCTTTTATGACTTACTATTGGAGTTGATGAATCCCAATTTGGGATTTTTGTTTCAGTTCATGATGACTATTCTGAATGTGTATTACTAGTGCCTAGTCATGTGTTGTGATTCCATCATGTTCATCTCAAACCTCTGGTAGTATGTACAAGGGATGATATCATAGAGAACATACTTGTTTTTTTGTGATAAAGGAAATTTATTTAGTATAATTGGATGGTTTAAATGATCATTAAATGTAATGTTATTCTTTAAAGAAAATCTAAAAAGGTATGTAATTGTTTTATGTTAAGTGACTCTTGAACCCTTTCTTTGAAAACCTACAAATTTCATTATGTACTAATGCTTTTAAATTATAATTAATTGATGAAATTATGAAAGAGAAGTGATATTGGTTTTAAATTGTGAATTACCTTTCATTTCACATCTTATGTCATTTTTGAGCATCTGTTATCTTCGATTGTTTTGGATGTTTCATACATTGCTTATCTTGGTAACCAAGACTATCTAATTTTTCCTATGATGTTTTATCATGAGTGTTGATTCAAACTCTTAGTTCTTAGGACTCTCTAAGCTCCACCATGTTGTCTGCCTAATCTTAATATTTCTAATACTTTTTGAATAGAGTCAATTAGTGTTTGGACATGGAAGTGATGACCTCTAGAATGAAAGCAAATTTTGTGTTGTTTTGAAATATTGTCTGAGAAACAAGTGGTCATGCATTTTCTTGCCTAATTCTTTGCATGTTCTCATCTAGTTTGGTGAGAAACCTTATATGAGAGTGTGCTAAATGCAAAATGTTTTTGTGATAACCATAGGTACTCTTTCTCACTTCTAAAGATGTAGATTAATGTTCTGAGTGCCATTTACCAAGTAGAGGAAAATTGAATCATGAAATATCACATTTATGGCCATTGGAGAAGTTTAACCCTTCATGTTATTCTTAAAGGAGGAGTAAAAAAGACTTCATAATCTACTGGATACTTAGTTCTGGTTTGTGCTTGGGTTTGTGTGATACCTATAACACCAATCCTCCTTTGTGAGGTGAAGTGTAGACTATGAGCATTCCTTGCTTGAGGTTAATGTTTCCTTTTTGTTTTAGAATGAATTAGCCCTTTTAGTGAGTCCAAATCCTCCTTTTTGACATTGATTTTTCTGCATCTATGTATCCTTTCCTCTCTTGAGGAAGTAGGCTAACATGGTTATGCTACTAGCTCAGTTAGTGCGGGATGAGTATTTTCATGGTTGGTGGAATTGTGAGTTTCCTTAATGCATCTTGGGCTGATTTAGTGTAGAGCTTGAGAGAGACTACCTGTCAAGCCTAATGCTTTGTAGTTTCTACCTCCCTAAACTAGTATCTTCAAGAGGATTGTCTCAATCAAGTTTCTCTTTGACAATTACTTGAGGCTATAGATTGAGTTTAGCAGTAGGTTGGCTGTAGTACTCCCAACATGTTGATGTAAGGGCATGATATCATTGGATGCATATTACCATCTTATTAGTTGGTATGAAGATACTTTATGATTTTTTCCACTGATGAAATTCTCTACAACCTTGTGGAAAGGTGATATCTTATTTGGTTGGGTTATGTAACCCTAGTTCACAATGATAGTTGAGCTTTTTGTATCATAGAGACTGTGTGCTCCTATTCTTAGTGGTTAGTTGTGGAGAGTATCCGTTGAAGTGTACACTTTTTTTAGTAAAGTTTCATCCTCTATCTTCAAAGGGTGAGTTTACATGGATTCAAGGATTCTCATGCAAAGCATAATAGTATTATTTGAAACTTTGAGATGGTTATTCCCCATAATTGCAACTCTAGTTGGAAGTATGTAGTTTTTTGACCTCATATTATAGTCCTATGGTATGTGCGTTATTATTTTCACACCTATTGATGAGGTAGAGTGCATTTTTCCTTACCTTGTATTGTTTACTGTATGGCTAGATGGGTTCTCCTAATGCATAGGAAGTTCCTTTTTGGAGAACCTTGTGTCAAGGTGACACCTATTCTCTTGGGGATAACGTATCTAGGGGTTGAAATGATGTGTTTAGAATATTGGATTGATTTGGTTCGACTCGTGAAGAAGTCAGTGAGGCATTCCTATTTCTTGGTTTTAATTTTTCACTTGGTGTGTTCGTATTCTATTCTTAGATTACAGGCTTCAAGAAGTAAGCCTAGGCTTTAGGGAGACGATGTAGTGCCTCTCCCATTTAATTCTATATTTCATCCTGATGGATGCAATGTAGTTGATATCTCCTTGAGAAGGGATCATGATTTGCACCGTGAGTGGTCTACACCCTTGAGGTGATTCGATATATGTTACTATATCAGTTTCTTTGATTATGCCTATGGTAGATTTATTAGATTATGATGTGCTAGATGGTTAAGTAAGGTTTGTGCCAGTGGTTACTAGGTTTAATGAGGTATCATGATGTTGTTCAATGATTAATCTGAGATGTGTGTAGAGATTGCACTTTGTATTATTATCTTGATACATTGGACTAGGTTCTTGTAGCAATGGTTAGTCATGTATTTTACTTTGTGCACTTATGTATTTTATGTTTCTTTCCATGTTGATTAATCAACCATTATTAAATACTTAAATAATTAAAAATGAATTGTCCATGTTAGATTGCTATGATGTTAAGTTGATCATATCTGCATGATGATGCCTTTTTTTTGAAATGGAGTTATGTTTATGATGACATCCAGCTATCTGGTCTATGGACATATCCTTTGACTATATTTATAGGTTGGATTTAATTCTATGGTTATTTAATTCATTCTTTCTTTGAGATGATTTATGCAAAAGCAAGTGATGTAAATAGATTATTCTAGTATATTTTAATAAATGGTTAAATTAGGTATTTAATACATTTATTTCATTGGCTATATTAGTATATGCAATAGCACTAGATCATGTGTTTTAATGTGGATTATTTATATCCCTAGAAGGGGATATAATCAACATGAATGAACTAAGCCTTCAATATGAATCAACCTAGCCTTCAACTTAGTCACCATCAATCTCTAGCTGCTAATCTTCAGTTCACCTTCCTGCTCTATTTCTCTTTGCAGTTCTTTCAAACAAAGAGTAGCATGTATGTTATGCTTAGTCTATGCCAACCTCACTCTAAGTGGATCCTCAATATTCTCAAGCTCAAATTACTCTTCTAATTCACCAATCTAATCAGTCAGGTCTTCAAGATTCAAAGTACCTTAGAAATTAGTAACCTACATCTTATGCTTCAACTTCAACTAAGATTTAGGTCAAGATACAAGCTCAGCTAGTGTGGGATGAGTGTTTTGATGCTTGGTAGAATTGTGAGTTTTCCTAATGCATCTTGGGCTGATTTAGTGTAGAGGTTGAGAGAGACTCCCTCTCAATCCTAATTCTTTGCAACCTTGTGGAAAGGTGATTGCTTGTTTGGTTGGGTTATGTAACCCTAGTTCACAATGATAGTTGAGATTTTTGTATCATAGAGACTATGTGCTCCTATGCTTGGTGGTTGGTTGTGGAGAGTATCCTTTGCAGTGTGCACTTTTTTTTGTAAAGTGTCATCCTCTATGTTCAAAGGGTGATTTTATATGGATTCAAGGATTCTCATGCAAAGCATGATAGTATTCTTCGAAACTTTGGGATGGCCATTCAACATAATTGCAACTCTAGTTGGAAGTACATAGTGTTTTGACATTGTTTTGTACTCCTATAGTAGGTACATTATTATTTAGGAATCTATTTACAAGGTAGATTGGATTTTTCCTTATCTTGTATTGTTTACTTTATGGCTAGATGGGTTCTCCTAGTGCATAGGAAGTTCCTTTTTAGAGAACCTTGTGTCAAGGTGACACCTATTACCTTGGGGTTAAAATATTTAGGGGTTGAAGTGATGGTTTGAGAATGTTGGAGTGATTTGATTGGGCCCTTAAAGAAGTCAATGAGGCATTCCTATTTCTTGGTTTTGATTTTGCACTTGGTTTGTTGGCATTCTATTCTTAGATTGTAGGCTTCAAGGAGTAAGCCTAGTCTTTAGGGGGACGATGTAGTGCCTCTTCCATTTGATTATATATTTCATCTTGATGGATGCAACCCAGTTGATCTCTCCTTGAGAAAGGATCATGATTGGGATCATGAGTGGTCTACACCCTTCAAGTGATTGAATTTATTTTATTGTATCAATTTCTTTGATTATGCTTATGGAAAATTTATTAGATTATGATGTGCTAGATGGTTCACTGAGCTTTGTGCTAGTGGTTACTAGGATCAATGTGGTATCATGATTTTTTTCAATGATTACTCTAAGATGTGTGTAGAGATTGCACTTTGTAATATAATCCTAATACACTTGAATAGGAACCTATAGCAATGGTTAGTCATGTATTTTATTTTGTGCACTTATGTGTTTTAAGTTCCTTTCCATGTTGATTAATCAACCATTATTAAATACTTAAATAATTAAATATGAATTATCCATGTTAGATTACTATGATGTTCAGTTAATCATATATATGATGATGCCTTTTGTTTGAAATGATAGTATGTTTATGATGACATTTGGCTATCTGGTATATGGACATATCCTTAAATTACATTTATATGTTGGATCTAATGCTATGGTTATTTAATTCATTCTTTCTTTGAGATGCTTTATTTAAAAGTGAGTAATATAAATTGATTATTTTAGTATATTTGAATAAATGGTTAAATTAGGTATTTAATACATTTATTTCTTTGGCTATAATATTATATGCAATGGCACCTGATCATGTGTTTTCATGTGCAAGATTTATATCCTTGGCAGTGGGTATAATCGACATGAATGAACTTATCCTTCAACATGAATTAACCTAGCCTTAAACTTAGTCACCATCAATCTCTATCTAGTGATCTTCATTTCACCTTCCTCTTCTTTGTCTCTTTTTAGTTCTGTCAAACAAAGAGCAGCATGTCCATTCAGCTTAGTTTGTGCCAACCTCACTCTAAGTGGATCCTCAATATCCTCAACATCAAAGTAGTCTTCCAATTCACTAATCTAATCAATCAGATCTTTAGGATTCAAAGTACCTAAGAAATTAGTAACCTCCATCTTATGCTTCAATTTCAACTAAGATTCAGGTCTAGCAACCTGACTAACCCTATTTCCCATAGGTCTCTCACATGATCAATTCTAGCCTCACTACTTTATCCAACAAATTTAAAGTCTTGAAATTTCTCCTCATAACCATCTTCAGTACCCATATGCCAAGGTACACTACCTATAGCACTTATGATCTTAGCAATCATATCACTCTTCATCAAAGTTATCTTAGATCTGAAACTAGCTTAAATGAACTCCTCTATTTCAGATCTAAAATCTGCTATAACCTTCCATAAGCTCCTTTCTTCCATAATTCTACTAAGATCATCAATCACCCTAGGGTCTAATCTTCTTGGAGACATCTTCCAAGATTGTAACAAACCCTAATAAATCTACTTCACAAGAACCTAGTGCAAATTGCCTCAACCTTGGCTCTTCGTCTATACACTCAAGAAGAACCTTCACTTTGTTACCACTTGATGTAGTGCAACATAGGAGAATCCCTAAATGAGATGTCCAAGCCATCAACAAATAACCATACAATGGAAGAAAAACAACAATGAAAGATTTCAAGCCAAATGACAATAATTTATTCATAGATATAACTAATTACATGCAATATGCTAGGCTGTATGACCTTCCCTATTATGTCCAAATACAAAGAAATTAATAGTTCTACAAGATCCCTGAAGATCCAATCTAAACCCTAACTAGTCTAGATAAAAACTCTAGTATAAATATCCAAGAAAGATCCAATTGGTTCTCCCAAGCCCACCAAGAAATCTCCTTGTTTCCCATGTCTCAGCTACTAGCCCTTCTCAAAATCCTATCCTCTACCACCTCTTCCTCTCCAAGATGGACAAATAATGACTATAGAATTCACAAAAACCCCTAATTATACCAACCTTAGCCACAAGTTGGCCTAGTAAGCTAAAAGTTAAATATCCCTTACAGAAATCAAATACCAAATGCCTTTAAAGGCTTACAATATTTGTTAAGTACATCAAAATTAATTACCCAAGACTCAAATAGGTCCACTCAAATCCAATAAAATCCCTTAATAGTGTAGGATAAACAACTACCCCATGATGCTCCTATATCATCATGGAAAATGGAAAAGAAAGAATTTTCTATTTAAAGAGGTAAAAAGTCAAACAAATTATTGAGGAGTGCAAGTATATGCAATGGGTACATACAAATAGAGGTGGATAAAAAATGCACAAGTGTGTGAGTAAACACAAAGCTAAAGGAGAAATCTTGTATAGATGTTGCTGATAGTGATAAGTGAAATCTAAGAATGAAGGCTTAAGTGGTTTTGAAGGGAGAAGACTATGGATTGCTAAGAAAATCAAGATCAAAGATGATATTGGAGGGCTTATCAATAAATCAACAACTGAATCGAATAGAGATCCAAACTTGTAAAGTGAGTTGTAATCACATAGATCAAAAACTATTATTTTGTTTCTAGTTATTGTAAATAGTTTATATTGAAATCCTTTTAATAGAGGTTGACCTAATAGTCATTTATAAAACTTAACTGCCTATGTAAATCCTTTCATAAGGTGACATTCTGAATGGAATGATCAAAGTCCTCTAACAAGGAAACTCTTAACAAGGTCATTAAATCCTTTAACAATGTCACATTTATAGCATGAATTGCAACCTTTACCAAGGTTGGCTCCTAAACAGAGCTAGTTTTGAAAGAGTGAAAAATTTGTGACATGTTGCAAGTGGTTTTGCCAAATTGGGTTTCCATGTAAAATACTAGTCTCAAAGTTATTCTTAATGATTTAAATATTTAAATATTTAAATTTTATGTTTAGAAAAGTATGTTATATTGGGAACAATAATTTTGGTTTATGGTAGAGACCAAGTAACACTAGAGACCAAATAATAGTAGGATTAACAAAAAAAAAGAGTTTTATTTTTTTAAATTTAAATGGTACTGAAGGACCTTGAATAAATGGTTCACCCCCACTCTCTCCCTTACTTCTATTAGAGGACAACACTTAGAAGACTAGAACGCTATATGAAAATTATCCTTTCCTAGAGAAATCAATTCTCTTTAGGGAAATACAAAAACCAAACTTAATGGTAAAATTTCTATGCCAAAACAAAGTATAAAATAAAACTAAATTGCCATTCTAGTTACAACTAGTTTTTTTCTATAACATGCACTATTCTAAGATTTCTCTTGCTTGCATAAGCTCACAGACCTTCTCTACATGTCAATCTTAATCATTCTCCTTCATGTATAACTCAAGATATTTCATCACTATGTAACTTGGAGAAGAGCATTAAAATGTAACTACTAAGTTATTGAGCATCTATTAAAGTGTATTTATTGACATACTTGAGCTACTCAAGCACCTAGAAGCTCTTGTACAGTAAATGATATTTTTGAGGAAAGGATAACAATATTATAATTGATCTAAGCAAAAACCTAATTTGATTAAATCGGTAAATTTCAACACTCCCCCTTTGTTCCGAGATAAAAAAACAAACACATTATCAAGCTTGATCAACTATGGATAAATTATTCCTTAGATGTTGAAAACTTCCAATACCTAAAGGTTGGCTTTAGATTTTTGCTAAGTATTGCTCAATCCATATATATTTCACCATTTCCAACCTTCTCACGAGTAAAATGATATCAAGTTTCTATATGCTTTCTTCTACCATGAAAAAATAGGATTCTCAGTTAAAGCAATTAAAGATATATTATAATAGAATATGGTGGTTGTTTTCACTTCTTCTTCCTTCATATCAGTAGGATCCTTCTTAACCAAACCACTTGACACACTATTGCATTTTCTTCTATATATTCAGACTATATTGTAGAGTTGGAAACTAAGGGTTTTTTCTTTAAAGACCAAGGAATCACTAAAGAACCCATATGAAAAACATAACTAGAAGTACTTTTTCTATTATCTAGACATCTAGTCCAATCACTATGTGTATAACCAACTAGCCTAGAATTATTTTCAGCAATATATTATATACCATATCCTTTGGTGTCATTCACATACCTAGGGATTCTTTTACCAGCTTCCCAATGAGTATCATTTGGAGTTCCAATTTACCAAGTATTCAAACTCAATGAATTCATAGTGTCAAGCCTAATTTTTTTTAAATACATTGAAATTTCAAAAAAATTCTTAAACATAGTTGTATTCACATTATTGCTACAATATTCCTTGCTCAACTTAAGACCTACAATTATTGGTCTTGGTGTTGCCTTGTTGTTCAACATTTTAAACCTATCTAAAATCTGATTTGCATACTTCTCTTGAGAAATGAAAATACCATCATCCATTTTTTAAACTTCTATGCCTAGAAAGTATCTCAAGATTTGTAAATCTATCATTTCAAACTCATCCTTCATAGCTTTCTTTAAATCTAGAATAAGACAATCATCATCCTTGGTAAAAGAAATAGACCATCAACATATAAGATGACAACTAAAATCTTACCATCTATTGACTTACTATAAAGAGTAGGCTTACCATTACTTTTTCTTCAAAACTATTTCTCATCAATGATGAATCAATTAGGTTGTACCATACTATTGTCACTCTCTTCATAACATAAAGAACTCTATTTATCCTATACCCTTTATGTTCTTTACCTAGAACTTCATAACCAGCTGATTGATCCACATAAACTTTTTTCAACAAACCATTAAGAAAGAAAAACTTCACATCCATTTCAAATACTTTCCACTTCTATTAGGCTTCAATTGTTATGATGACACACACATTTTACTTCCTTGCAATAGATCCATATGTCTCATCACAATCTCTACCAAACTACTATTTGTATTCCTTGACCGCCAAACATTGTTTATGCTTATCTATTTCTCCTTCAGTAGTAAATTTGGTTTTATACACCAATTTAAAACCAATAACTTTCTTGTTGGGAAGAAAATTAGCTATCTTCCAAATTTCATCTTTTTTCTAGAGAATCTATTTCCCAATCCATGACCTTAGACCATTTTTCTTCTTTCACACCTTCTTCAAGGTAAATTAGATCACTATGAGAAATAAATTCAAACTTACTATTTTAATCAAAATCATTATACATTTCATCTTTGATATATTTCCATTACAATATTAGTATTTCTTGGTAGAAGGGAGGCATGAGTAGGATCAAACCTCTCACTATAACTATTGTGTTATGTGGGCTAAATAAGAAACATTTTTTGTATTAATGTAGAGTTCTCCAATGCTATCTGTAGTCGATTGTGTTTCTATCTTTGGTTTCCTCCCTTTCTTCCTATTTTTGTCTCATGCTACAAGGCCTTTTACAATTTCATCGATATCTTTTCCCCTTCATCTTGCTAATTATCAAACCTATCATATTTAACAATTATTTAAAATTTACTTAAAGTGCTAGACATTGCATCAACAAATCCATCACATGACTCATTCTCTATGAACTCAACATCTCTTGAAATGATGATCTTCATAATAGATTTATCTGTCTATATGCTTTAGATTCCTAATTAAAACCCATAAAATTTCACTTTCCCCCTTTATCCTCATTTTTTCTCTCCTTTGGAATATGTGCATATGCTACACACCTAAACACTCTTAAGTGTTTAATTGAACATATATTCCTTTCACATTCCTCAAGAGCTATCTTATCATATAATACTTTTGTAGGAAGTCTATTAATCAAGTAAACTATTATTTCTATAACCTCTCTCCAATATTTAGTTGGGAGAGCTCTTTCTTTAAATAGACTTCTTACTATCTCACTGATAGTTCTATTTTTAATTTCATCCACTCCATTTTCTTATGGAATATAACTAGCAATTAAATCCTTCTTTATAACATTATACCTCCAAATAAAAATATTTGAAGTATACTCCTCCACTATTTAACCTTAGGATTATGATGCAATGTCCATTTTTTTCAAGCTAAGAATTAAATTATAAAAATCTTATTAAGAGCTTGAGATTTTAATTTTAGAAAATACACCAATGTTAAACAACTAAGATCATCAATAATTGTCATGAAATTAGCATGAATGCTAATGGTATTCCTTTGGGGGAGTATCCTACACATTGGAGATAACATTGTATTATTGACATGTTGCATTAATTGCTATGTTTTTCATTGATGTCAACATAGCAGTAATTCTATGATGATTGGTATGAAAAATGTTTTTATTGTTAGGTGATGCATGGTTAAGGACATGTTCTATACTATGGGTTGATGAAAAGGTTCAATATGTGTTAACTAAGTTGAAGATGTAAAGAATATATGCATGATTTATAGTGAGCAGTATAGAGACAAAGCACCTGAGAAGAAATTTTTGATGATTGTATTATATCTTCTAAAATATCTATTATTATACAAGGAATAATGTGATGATCACTTGGACAATGGGTTCGTTGGTCTTGCCCTTGAAGCTATTTTGATAGTGGGTCCATCTTCCTTATACAACTCCTAACAAAGATGGAATCTCCTAACATAGATTCAAAGTCTCCTAATAAGAACTAGTGTGTACTGAATGCTTTCATAGACCCCCAACAGTGTCCATCCTCTAACAAGGAACATTTATATTAGTAAATCATCTTGTGGGTACCATCCCCACTGGGATTTTCCCTCCAGTCAAGGTTTTCCCTAGTTAACATATCTAGTGTTATTTTACATGAGTATCTTGTTCTAGTTTATGATTATATTTCTCATATGGTTAAGATTTAATAAGGTTCATAATTGTGATAATAGTTGAGTAACTAATTCATTTGGATTGTTGATTCATAAGTATATGGGCATTTTTTTTATTTGCATTTTTGTTTGGATTGTTATCTCCATCAGCATGAGGAGAGTGGACCTATGGATTTCACTTGGTTGGGAGGTGTAGTTACCTATACCACTATTGGGGACTGGTGTACAGAGATGGTCAATTATTCCAGTGTGATTGGTGTTTGATGTTCACTTAGCATATTTTGGTTCCCAAAGTATGTTTCCTTGTTATTTATGATGTCATTGGAATGTAGAGTATGCTTCCTTGTAATTTATACTTTTATTGGAATGCTTGGATATCATGTTTAGATGATTTTAGTTTATTTGATGCATTCCTATATTATAATTTTTAGCATATGGCTAGATGGTTTGATTTACTTAGTTGGATTATCTTTCTTATTGGTTTACCATGTTAGATTCCCTTGTCCTTATGATGTTATTATACTTTGGTAGCAACATCCTCATAAGACTACTCTAACTATCCAGTTGGAAGTTTTGGATGTTACATGTGAGAGATGGCCTAGGCCTTCAAGGTCTCATGATGTAATTTTGGTTGGGACAAACCACACATGATTTTGGTTATTTTTGTACATTACAATGTTTCTTTTAGTATGTTTCTTTAGTGCATGCTTTAGATAGTTAGATGCAATTTCCATCTCACAACTATTGTGTTCAAGTGCCTATGCCTCAATGTATTGATCCAGTACTCCCTAGTATGGAGGAATTTGTTTCCCTACCCTTTTATCTTATATTTTTCTTGCTTTCTATTTTGAACCCTCATTCGAGATTTTACTCTTCGATACATGAGATTTGGCTTTTCCTCACTTACAAGCTAACATTTCTTCATTTTCTTCCTAGTACTTCCTCATATGAGACTGAATATCAGTTTAAAGGTTTTGGTGACTAGGTGAAGCATTGCTTTGCATGGGAACGTAGTTCCTTACGTGGCTTAGTGCACTTATGCAAAACTATTGGTTGGTATTTTCTTGCATAGAAAATAAGGAGTATCTCTGCTATTTTTTGGAGAACATATTTTTATGAATTGAGTACCCTTTGGGGTTGCTAGTATTTCACTACCTTAACAAATAAAATATATTTTTTGTTGTTGTCATCTTTGATTTCTATCTTTCAGTTGAGTGGGTAAGTTGGTAGTGGCATTTGGAGATTCATTGGTTGTTAGGATTGTTGGTTAAGTCTTCCATTGTGATCCTTGTGATTCGTGTATGTTGATTATCATGTGCATCCAGAATTGTTAAAAAAAATCTAGGCTTTTATTTATCCTTATTCCAAGGATCTTTGAGTGAGGCATTACATATGGTATTAGAGCACATGTTCAAACATTAGAATTCTTGTGTATATGTTTCCCATATGGTTGATGTTGCAATTGTCTAAGTGCAGGTGTCTTGGTGAGAGCTTGTGAGTTTTGATGCTTTGGTATCTCTTTGTGATGGACTTGCTTGTCTAGTAGATGTGATTATAGCTGTGAGAGGAGAAGGAAGTGAACATTTCCTTGTTTTATAGACAAAATTGATGTGCCTTGTTTGGTTGGTTGCAGGTATGACCATTTATATGGAGTCTTTGATTGGTCACCATGTGTTGGCCTTGAGTGCCTCTTTTTGTTTCTTCTTGTGGAATAAGGTGCATCATTTCCCTTTTTTCCCTAGTTGTAAGTAAATAAATGAATCTTATTTGGGATTCTGTGTCATGTCAATATGGTAATGAAATGGTTCCTTTCATTGATAAATGAGTGTTATTGTGAATCATTACAACATAGTAGGTCTTTCATTAGGTCCTTCAGGTTAATGACTTAAGTCCCTAGATTGATTACCTTTAAAGCTTATGAAAATTGTATTAAAATTGATGGATATCTAACTATTGCATTGCATGGAAAATAAATAAGGAAATTATTGTAGCTTTCATATGCAAGAGGTTATTGATCATTTACTGCTTGATGTGTGTGAGTGTGCTCTCTAATGCTAATAGGATGATGTATTCATTAGCATTGTGTGGCGGTTTATCCCTCTTGTGTACCTATTCCTAGTCATCACATGTAATGTGATTTGATTAATGCCTTATTTTGTTTCAAGGTATTTTCCTCTTACTATTGGGCTATCATTGGATTTCAATATTTTTCTCTCTTGGAATAGTCATCAAATTTTTCTCTATCACTCTCTTTATGGCTTCTGTCACACTTGAATTATTTTTGAAATGAGCTCTTTTCTGACTTACTATTGGAGTTGATAATTCCCCATTTGGGCTTTTTGTCTCAGTTCATGATGACTATTTTGAATGTGTTTCACTAGTGCCCAGTTGTGTGTTATGATTCTATCATGTTCATCTGAAACCTCTAGTTGTATTTACAAGGGATGATGTCATGGAGAACATACTAGTTTTTCTGTGATAAAGGTAAATTTTTTAGTATAATTTGATAGTTTAAATGATCATTAAATGTAATGTTGTTCTTGAAAGAAAAAAGAAAAGGTTTGTACTTATCTTATGGTAAGTGACTCTTGAACCCTTGCTTTGAAAACCTTTAAAATTTTCATTATGCATTTTTGCTTGTATTATGATTAATTGATGAAATTATGAAAGACAATTAATATTGGTTTTAATGTGTGAATAACCTTTCATTTCACATCTTATGCCATTTTTGGGCATGTGTTCTCTTGTTCTATTTTGGATGTTTCATCCATTACTTGGTAACCAAGACTATCTAATTTTTCCTATGATATTTTATCAGGAGTGATGATTCAAACTCTTAGTTCTTAGGACTCTCTAAGTTCCATCATGTTATGGGCCTCATTTTAATATTTCTAATGCTTTTTTAATAGAATCAATAAGAGTTTGGACATGGAAGTGATGGCCTCTGGAGTGAAGGTAATTTTTGTGTTGTTTTGAAATTTCGTGTGAGAAACAAGTGGTTGTGCATTTTCATGCCTGGTTCTTTGCATGGTCTCACCTAGTTTGGTGAGAAACATCATGTGAGAGTATGCTAAATGCAAAGTATTGTTGGGATAAGCATATGCACTCTTTCTCACTTTTGAAGATGTAGATTGATGTTCTGATTGCCCTTTATCAAGTAGAGGCAAATTCAATCATGACATATCACATTTATGGCCATGGGAGAAGTTTAACCCTTCATGTTATTCTTAAAGGAGGAGATGCTAACAAGCCTTCATAATCTACTGGATACTTAGTTGGGATTCATGGTTGGGTTTTTGTTTTATCTATAACACCAATCCTCCTTTGTGAGATGAAGCATAGCCTATGAGCATTCCTTTCCTGAGGTTGATGTTGCCTTGTTGTTTCAAAATGACTTAGCCCTTTTGGTGAGTCTAGATCCTCCTTTTGGATATTGAGTTTGGCACATCTCTATATCCTTTCCTCTTTTGAGGAAGTAGGCTAACATGGTTATAGTACTAGGATAGTTATTGTGAGATGAGTATTTTGATGGTTGGTGGAATTGTGAGTTTCCCTAATGCATCTTGGTTTGATTTAATGCATAGGTTGAGAGAGACCCCCTCTCAGTCCTAATGCTCTATAGTTTCTACCTCCCTAAATTTGTATCTTCAAGAGGATATTCTCAATCAAGTTTCTCTTTGAAAATTGACTTGAGGCTATAGATTGAGTTTAGCAATAGGTTGGGTGTAGTATTCCTAACATTTTGTCAGAAGGGCATGTTATTATTGGATGCATACTACATCTTATGAGTTGGTATGAAAATTTATAATTTTTTCCACTGATGAAATTCTTTGCAACCTTTTGTAAAGGTGATATCTTGTTTGTTGGGGTATGTAACCATAGTTTACAATGATAGTTGATCTTTTTGGATCATAGAGACTATTTTCTCCTATGCTTGGTGGTTAGTTGTGGAGAGTATCCTTTGGAGTGTGCACTTTTGTTAGTAAGGTGTAATCCTCTATGTTCAAAGGGTGAGCTTACATGGATTCAAGGATTCTCATGTGGAGCATGATAGTATTCTTGGGAACATTGGGATTTTTATTGCCCATAATTGTAACTCTAGTTGGAAGTATGTAGTATCTTGACCTTGTTTTGTAGTCCTCTCATAGGTGCATGATTATTTGGGAACCTCTTGATGAGGTAGAGTGGCTTTTTCCTTACCACATATTATTAACTTTATGGCTAGATAGGCTCTCCAAGTCCATAGAAAGTTTCCTTTTGGAGAACCGTCTATCTAGGTGACTCTTATTCTCTTGGGGTTAATGTATCTAGGGTTTGAAGTGATGGTTTGAGAATGTTGTTGTTATTTGATTAGACTTGTGAAGAAGTCAGCAAGGCATTCCTATTTCTTGGTTTTTCTTTTACACTTGGTGTATTGGCATTCTTTTCTTAGATTCCAGGCTTCAAGGAATAAGCCTAGTCTTTAGAGGGATGATGTAGTTCCTTTCCCATTTGATTCTATATTTCACCCTAATGGATGCAACCTAGTTGATCTCTCCTTGAGAAGTGATCATGATTAGGACCATGAGTGATCTAAACCCTTGACATGATTGGATTTATGTTACTGTATTAGTTTCATTGGTTATGCTTATGGAAGATTTATTAGATTATGATGTGCTAGATGGTTCACTAAGGTTTGTGTCAGTGGTTATTAGGAACAATGTGGTATCATGATGTTGTTCAATGATTACTCTAAAATGTGTGCAGAGATCGCACTTTTAATTATTATCCTGATACACTGGACTAGATTCCTATAGAAATGGTTTGTCATGTATTTTATGGTGTGCACAAATGTGGTTTAAGTTCCTTTCCATTTTGATTAATCAACCATTATTAAATACTTAAACAGTTAAAAATGAATTGTCCATGTTAGATTACTACGATGTTTAGTTGATCATATCTGCATGATGATGTCTTTTTTTGTAAATGACAGTATGTTTATGATAACATATGACTATTTGATATATGTACATATCCTTTGATTACATTTATAGGTTGGATTTAATGCTATGGTTATTTACTTCATTCTTTCTTTGAGATTCTTTATGCAAAAGTGAGTGATGTAAATAGATTATTTCAGTATATTTGAGTAAATGGTTAAATTAGGTATTTAATACATTTATTGATTTGGCTATATAATTATATGCAATAGCACTAGATCATGTGTTTTAGTGTACAAGATTTATATCCTTGGAAGTGGATATAATCAACATGAATGAACTTAGCCTTGAACATGAATGAACCTAGCCTTCAACTTAGTCACCATCAATCTCCATATAGTGATCTTCATTTCACCTTCCTACTCTTTGTCTCTTTGTAGTTCTTTCAAACGAAAAGTAGCATGTCCATTTAGCTTAGTTTGTGCGAACCTCACTTATAAGTGGATCCACAATATCCTCAAGCTCAAAGTACTCTTCTAATTCACCAATCTAATCACTCAAGTCTTCAAGATTCAAAGTCTTATTCTTCAACTTCAACTAAGATTCAGGTCTAGCAAGCTGACCAACCCTATTTCCCATAAGATGGAGCTTCTTTGTGAGACATCATAAATGTGTAAAGAACTGAGCTTTGATTTTCTAGATCTAGAATTCTTTTATTGCATACAAAAGAATAGAAGAAAAAGTAAAGAAATATCCATATTTGAAGAAAAAAAGAAGATAAAATAAGTTATTGATTTGTTTATGGAAAGAGATCCCAAAGGTTTTTATTTATTTATTGGAAATGTAAAAATTGTAGTTATTTTTCATCCATATGTCATAAGAGAGTAAGAAAAACTAGAAAGAATTGTCTATCTAATAAAGACATAGAATTTGAATCAAGTATGGAAAGATTCTTGAATGATTGTTATGTTAAAGATAATGAGCCTAAATTGCTCAAGAAAAAGGAAGTAGTAGAAGAGATAGGTTTGGTAACTAGTGATTGATGTCAACATAGTAGTAATTATAAGAAGATTGGTAGAGTAGAAGATAGAGATCATGGTTGTATGGAAAATATTTTTATTTTTAGGTAACACATGGTTAAGGATATGTTCTATAATATGGCCTGATCATAAGTTTCAATGTGCGTTAACTAAGTTGAAGATGTAAAGAATATATGCATGATTTACAGTGAGAATTATAGAGACAAAATACCTAAGAAGTAGTTTCTAGTGATTGTATTATATCTTCTAAAAGATTTATAATCTCAAGATGTGTTGATAATAAGTGATAGAAGATAGTCAGATGGTGATGTGAGTGAGTACATTAGGCCTAGTGTCACATGTGTGAGAAGTTGTATGGACTATGAGCCTACATTGCTATTGTAATTATGAAATAATTGGTTATCTTATTATAATTAATTTAGGAAGCCTACAAGTTGGCTCAAAAATTATTTTAAAGATATGGTATAAAGGAAAGATTTGTTCCTTTCTTTTTGAGTTTGTGTGCATCAACTATCAATTGCAAAGTGTACAAGGAAGAGTGAAAAGGAGAAGAGTGTTTGGTGAATGCAAGTAAGAAATCTAAGGGATTATTAGATGTCAAGTTGGTGTCTACTAACATGATCTGAAGGAGAAAAAGTCTGGTTGGCTAACATAGAAAGACGAAAGAGTAGTAAAATTCAATTCTATTATTCTACAAGGAATAATACAAAGATCACTTGGATAGTAGGTTCATTGGTCTTTCCCTTGAAGTTATTTTGATAGTGGGTCCATATGCCTTCTACAACTCTTAACAAGGATGGAATCTCCTAAAATAGATTCTAAGTCTCCTAATAGGAACTAATGCGTACTGAATCCTTTTATAAACTCCCAATAGGGTCCATCCTCAAAAAGGGAACATTTATATTAGTACATCATCTTGTGGGTACCATCCCCGCCGAGGTTTTCCCTCTAATCAATGGTTTCCTTGGTTAACATATCTGGTGTTATTGTGCATGAGTATCTTGTTCTAGTTTTTTATTATATTTCTCGTATGGATAAGATTTAATAAGGTTTATAATTGTGATAATAGTTGGATAGATGATTCATTAGCCATGGGAATTTATTTTATTTGTTTTTGTGGCTGGATCATTATCTCCATCAGCATGATGGGAGTAGACCTATGGATTTCATGTGGTTGGGAGGTGTAGCTATGTATACCACTATTGGGAACCAATGTATAGAGATGGTCTATTATTCCAATGTGATTGGTGCTTGATGTTTACTTGGTATATTCTGGATCCTAGAGTATGTGTCCTTGTGGCTTATGCTTTCATTGGAATATAAAGTATGCTTCCTTGTGATTTATACTTCTATTGGAAAGTTTGGATATCATGTTTAGATGATGCTAGTTTATTTGATGCATTCGTATATTATGATTTTTAGCATATGGTTAGATGGTTTGATTTACTTAGTTGGAGTATCTATTTCTTATTGGTTTAGCATGTTAGGTTCTCTTGTTCTTATGATGTTATTATGCTTTAATAGTGACATCCTCATAAGACAACTCTAACTATCCAACTAGAACTTTTGGATGTTACATGCAGGAGATAGCTAGGGCCTTTGATGTCTCATGATTCAATTATGGTTGGGACGAACCACACATGAGTTTTTTTATTTTTGTGCATTGCAACATTGCTTTTAGTAAGTTTCTTTGCTGCATGTTTTGGATAGTTATATGCAATTTCCATCTCATAGCTATCGTGTTCAGGTATCTACACCTCAATTTATTGATCCAATACTCCCCAATATAGAGTAATTGGTTTCCATACCATTTTATCTTATTTTTTTATTAATTTATTTTTTGTACCCTCATGTGAGATTTTACTCTCTCCTGCATGAGACTTGCCTTTTCCTTACTTACAAGCTAACATTTCTTCGTGTGCTTCCTAGTACTTTCTTGCATGAGACTTGACATCAGTTCAGAGGTTTTGGTGGCTGGGAAAAGCATTCCTTTGCATGGGCAAGTAGTTCCTTACGTAGCTTAGCCCACTTCCTCATGCAAAACTATCAGTTGGTATTCTCTTGCATAGAAAATAAGGAGTATCTTTACTAGTTTTTGGAGAACATATTTTTATGAATTGAGTATCCTTTGGGATTGCTAGTATTTCACTACTTTAATAGATCAAAGATTATGTATTTTTTTGTCATCTTTGATTTTTGTCTTTTAGTTGAGTGTGTTGGTAGTGGCATTTGAAGATTCATTGGTTGTTAGGATTGTTTCTTAAGTCTTCTGTTGTGATCCTTGTATGTTGATTGTTGTGTCCATCCAGAATTGTTAAAAAAATATCTAGGCTTTTATTTATCCTTATTCCAAGTATCTCCGAGTGAGACATTATATATGGTATCAAAGAACATGTTCAAAAATTGGGATCTTTATGTATATGTTGCCCATATTGTTGATGTTGTGATTGTGTGAGTGAGAGTGTCTTGGTGAGATCTTGTGAGTGTTGATTCTTTGGTATTTGTGTGTGATGGTCTTGCTTGTTTGGTAGATGTGACTAGAGAAATGAGAGGAGAAGGAAGTGAATATGTCCTTTTTTTATAGATGGAATTGATGTACCTTGTTTGGTTGGTTGTGTGTATGCCCCTTTAGATGGAGTCATTGATTGGTCTCCATCTGTTGGCCTTGGGTTCCTCTTTTTGTTTCTCCTTGTGGAATAAGGTGCATCATTTCTCTATTTTCTCCCAGTTGTAAGTAAATAAATGACTTTTATTTTTTATTCTATGTTATGTCAATATGGTAATGAAATAATTCCTTTGATTAAGAAATGAGTGTTATTGTGAATCATTACAAAGTAGTAGTTTTGCATTAGGTCCTTTGGGTTAATGACTTAAGTCCCCAAATTGATTGTTTCTAAACTTTATGAAAATTGTATTAAAATTGATGGATATCTACCTATTGTATTGCATAGAAAATAAATAAGGAAATTATTGTAGTCTGCATATGCAAGAGGTTATTGATGGTATACTACTTGATGTGTGTGAGTGTGTTCTCTAATGTTGCTAGGATGATGTATTCATTAGCATTGTGTGGTGGTTTATCCCTCTTGTGTGATTGTTCCCAGTTATCACATGTAATGTGATTTGATTAATGCCTTATTTTATTTTGAGAAATTTTCCTCATGTTGTTGTGCTATCACTAGTTTTCAATATTTTTCTTTCTTGGAATAGTCACCAAATTTTTCTCTATCGTTCTCTTTGTGGATTTTGTCACACTTGAATTATTGTTGAAATGATATCTTTTGTGAATTACTATTGGAGTTGACAATTCCCAATTTGGGCTTTTTGTTTTGGTTCATGATGGCTATTTTGAATGTGTTTTACTGATGCCTAGTCATGTGTTGTGATTCTATCATGTTCATCGCAAACCTCTTGTAGTATGTACAAGGGATGATATCATAGGGAACATACTAGTTTGTTTGTGATAAAGGTAAATTTTTTAGTATAATTTGATAGTTTAAATGATCATTAAATGTAATTTTATTCTTTAAAGAAAATTTGAAAAGCTATGTATTTATTTTATGGTAAGTGAGTCTTAAACCCTTGCTTTGAAAACCTATAAAATTCCATTGTGCATTAATGCTTGTATTATGATTAATTGATGAAATTCTGAAAGAGAAGTAATACTGATTTTATTGTGTGAATTATCTTTCATTTCACATCTTATGTCATTTTTGGGCATGTTTTCTCTTGGGTTGTTTTTGATGTTTCATCCATTGCTTGTCTTGGTAACCAAGACTGTCTAATTTTTCCTATGATGTTTCATCACAAGTGGTGATTCAAACTCTTAGTTCTTAGGACTCTCTAAGCTCCATCATGTTGTGGGCCTCATCTTAATATTTATGATACTTTTTTAACAGATTCAATTAGAGTTTGGACATGGAAGTGATGGCCTATGGACAAAAGGAAATTTTTGTGTTGTTTTGAAATTTCGTGCAAGAAACAAGTGGTCATGCATTTCTTTGCTTGGCTCTTTGCATGTTCTCACCTAGTTTGGTGAGAAACCTTCATGCAAGAGTGTCCTAAATGCAAAATGTTGTTGGTATAACCATATGCACTCTTTCTCACTTCTGAAGATGTAGATTGATGTTATGAGAGCCCTTTATCAAGTGGAGGCAAATTGAATCATGACATATCACATTTATGGCCATTGGAGAAGTTTAACCCTTCATGTTATTCTTAAAGGAGGAGTTAACAAGCCTTCATATCTACTAGATACTTAGTTGGGATTCGTGCTTAAGTTTGTGCGTTACCTATAACATCAATTATCCTTTTTGAGGTGAGGTGTAGCCTATGAGAATTCCTTGCTCAAGGTTGATGTTGTCTTGTTGTTTTAGAATGACCTAGTCCTTTTTCTAAGTCTAGATCCTCCTTTTGGATATTGAGTTTGGTACATCTCTATATCCTTTCCTCTCTTGAGGAAGATAGCTAACATGGTTATACTACTAACTCAATTAGTGTGAGATGAATATTTTCATGGTTGGTGGAATTGTGAGTTTCCCTAATGCATCTTGGGTTGATTTAATGCAGAGGTTGAGAGAGACCCCCTCTCAGTCCTAATGCTCTATAGTTTCTACCTCCCTAAATTTGTATCTTCAAGAGGATATTCTCAATCAAGTTTCTCTTTGAAAATTGACTTGAGGCTATAGATTGATTTTAGCAATAGGTTGGGTGTAGTATTCCCAACATGTTGCTGTAAGGGCATGGTATCATTGGATGCATATTACCATCTAATGAGTTGGTATGAAGATACTTTATGATTTTTCCACTGATGAAATTCTTTGCAACCTTGTTGAAAGGTGATATATTGTTTATTTGGGTTATGTAAGCCTAGTTTGAAATGATAGTTGAGCTTTTTATATCATAGAGACTATGTACTCCTATATTTTGTGGTTAGTTGTGGAGAGTATCCTTTGGAGTGTGAACTTTTTTTAGTAAAGTGGCATCCTCTATGTTCAAAGGGTGAGTTTACATGGATTCAAGCATTCTCATGTGGAGCATGATAGTATTCTTGGGAACTTGTGGATGGTTATTCCCCATAATTGTAACTCTGGTTGGAAGTACATAGCGTTTTGACCTTGTTTTGTAGTCTTGTAGGAGGTGCATGATTATTTGGGCACCTATTCATGAGGTAAAGTGGCTTTTTCCTTACCTTGTATTGTTTTCTTTATGGCTAGATGAGTTCTCCTAGTGCATGGGAAGTTCCTTTTGGAGACCTTTGTGCCAAGGTGACAACTATTCTCTAGGGATTAATGTATCTAGGAGTGACAACTAGAATGTTGTGGCCAACATTGTGGCTGACGTTGTGGCCAACATATGGAAAACATGTTGTAACCCTAAAGAAACAAAGATACTTGTATAAAAGGTGATAGGGTTAGGTATCTTTTTTATAATATGTAAAGAAAAAATTGCTTTTTGTGGCGGTATTGAATTGTAAGGGATTACAAATTATAATCAAGTTGTAATCATTGAATCATAATAATATTGGACTTGTTGTTTGGTCTACATAGCCCAAGGATTGGGTGAACGACCTTAAATCATGGTGTCTTGTGTTCTTCTCGATGTGATTTGTTATTTCTTGATATTATTTATATTTCCATGTAATTGTTATTTCTATTTGTGGTTTAATACTGACAAGTGGTATCAGAGCGAGGGTTTTTTTCAGTTATCCTTTATAGGAAAGTCTCATAGGTGAGTGGGAGTGATGGAAAATGAGGGTAAGATGAAGGTTGACAAGTTTAATGGGTAGAAATTTTAGTTATAAAAGATGCAAATGGAAGACTATTTTTATCAAAAGGATTTATGGAAGTCATCTGAATGGAAAATCAAGAACTAGGGAACTATGAAAAATGAGAACTGGGATCTTTTAGATAGAAAGGCACTTGGAAGCATGTGGCACCATCAGTGAAATTTAACATTACAAAAGCAAAGATGATAAAAGAGTTGATGAAAACCATAGTGAAACTGTATGAAAAGCCCTCTACTTCAAATAAAGTATTTCTCCTTAAGCATTTGTTTAATATGAAAATGAAAGAAAGTGGATCTGTTGTGGATCATTTAAATAAGTTTAATAATTTTAATAGTTAATTATCTTCTATCGGTATTGATTTTGATGAAGAAATTAGGGATCTCTTGATTTTGTGTTCTTTTCCTGAAAGCTAGAATGGGTTGGTAATGGTTGTTAGTAATTATATCTCTAGATCTAATACCCTACAATATGATGATGTGATTGGTGTTATTTTGAGTGAGAAAACTCATAGGAAATCCTTAGGTGGATCTATATCAGGAAGTTCTTTGAACAGACAAATAAGAGGCATAATGGCTAAGAAGGAAATAATTTCAGAAATCGTGGGAATTAAGAGAAAATTCAAAGGGAAAGAGGTCTCAATCTAGAGGACCAAGAGATTGTTGGTACTGTGGGAAACCAAGCCCTAAGAAGAAATATTTTTGGACTCAAAATAACAATAAAGTAGATAAACTAGAAGGGAACAAGGAGGCAAATCTAGTAAGTAACAAACTTGAAGAGGATGCTTTGCTTCTATATTTAGAAAGTGTTGATGATTTATGGGTCTTAGATTCTAGTGCTTCATTTTATGCTACACCTCATAGAAGTTATTTCATTGATTATGTCCATGGAGATTTTGGGCTTGTTTATTTGGGGGATAATGAACCTTGTCAAATTATTGGAAAGGGAAAAGCTAACTTTAAATGGAAATCGTTTTCTACTACATGAGGTAAGACATGTTCCAAGGCTAATTAGGAATTTAATTTTTGTAGGGCTACTTGGTGATAAGGGTTGTGTAGTTATTTTCAATGATAAAGATTAGAAGGTTTCAAAATGATCCCTCGTACTAGTAAAAGGTGTGAATGTAGGCACCTTATATCTTTGTACAGGTCATACTGTTCCTTCTATTTTGATTATTTTAGAGATAAATAAATGTTCATTTCAGATCACTTAAATAAGTTTGATACTATTAATAGTTAGTTATCTTTTGTGGGTATTAATTTTGATGAAGAAATTAGGGATCTCTTGATTTTGTGTTCTTTTCCTGAAAGCTAGAATGGCTTGGTAATGGTTGTGAGTAATTATATAGTTGGATCTAATACCCTACAATATGATGATGTGACTGGTGTTATTTTAAGTAAGGAAATTCATAGGAAATCCTAGGTGGATTTACATCATGAAGTGCTCTAAACACACAAAGAAGAGGCATAATAGTTGAGAGAGAAAATAATTCAAGAATTGTGGGAATTAAGAGAAAATTAAAAGGGAAAGAGGTCTCAATCTAGAGGACTAAGAGATTTTTGGTACTGTGGGAAACCAGGGCATAAGAATAAATATTTTTGGAGTCAAAAGAACAATGAAGGAGATAAACCAGAAGGGAACAAGGAGGTAAATTTGGTAAGTAAAAAAATCTAAAGAGGATGCTTTGCTTCTATCTTTAGAAATTGTTGATGATTCATGTGTCTTAGATTCTAGTGCTTCATTTCATGCTACACCTTATAGAGGTTATTTCATTGATTATGTCCAAGGATATTTTGGGCTCGTTTATTTGGGGGATAATGAACTCTACCAAATTATTGGAAAGGAAAAAGTTAAGATTAAGTCGCATAATGGGAATCATTAGCTACTACATGAGGTAAGACATGTTCCAAGACTAAATAGGAATTTAATTTTCATAGGGAAAATCAATGATGAGGGTTCTGTAGTTACTTTTAATGATAAAAATTGGATGGTTTCAAAGGTTCCCTTATAGTAGGAAAAGGTGTGAATGTAGGCACCTTATATCTTTGTACATTCATATTGTTCATTCTACTTCGATTGTTTTAGAGAAAAATGAATGTTCAGGAACAATTGCTACAGTTGAGTAGGGAGAACAATTAGCTTTTGTAGATTCTGATATAACATTGTGGCACAACAGACTTGGTCACATGAGTGAGAAAGGTATGAAATTACTTCATTCAAAGAAAATTTTACCAAGTTTGAAATGTGTTAATATGGATTTATATGAAATTTGTGTGTATGGAAAACAAAAGGAGAGCACGTTTTGTGAAGAGTGGGAAGGAAAAGAAAAATGAGAAATTAGAGCTTGTGCATATAGATGTATGGGGGCCAGCTTAGGTATCTTCCCTTGGTGGTTCTCATTATTATGTTACATTTATTGATGATTCAACTAGAAAAGTATGGGTTTATTTATTTAGACAGAGATCTGATGTGTTTCAAAATTTTAAGAAATAGAAATGATTGGTTGAAAATGAGATCGGTAATAAATTAAAATGTGTCAGATTTGATAATGGTGGTGAGTATCACAATCATGAATTTGAATATTATTGCTCCACTAAAGGTATTCATAGACAAAAAATTATTCCAAGGAATCAACAAGAAAATGGAGTGGTTAAATGCATGAATAGGACTATAATGGACCGTGCAAGGTGCATGAAGTTACATGTTGGGTTTCCCTTAAACATGTGGGCATATGTTGTCAATATTGTTGTATATTTGATTATTGGAGGAGTTGGATACAATTGATTAATTGTGTATTGTCTTTGATGTTACACAAATGTCATATCATTATTAGTCAAGGTATGTTGAGCTCATTCAGGCATTGAAGATAGCTTTATGTAGTTACCGACAATCCATAATTTCCCTAGTTCAGAAGGTAGTGTCTACCAAATTCATTTAGGTTCCAAAGGAAATTCTATAGATGATGAGTGTTAACTGAGCTCACTTGATTAATGAAGGAAATTTTGGATGGAACCAATGCTGACTGAGCTCACTCGGTTACCATAGGAATTTTATACTATGCATTGTTGACCAAGATTCTTTTGGTTAACATGGAAAAATCACTTTTGAGTTAGTGTCTATGAAGAAGGGTCAACTACTAAAGGATTTTCTTATTTTGGAACATTAAGTTTAATTGATTTATCTATTGGTTCTAGCTGACTGAGAAGATGAATATTAGTTATTCTAAATTGTAGTCTAGTTGACTTGACAATGTGAAAGATATAAGTAAAGGTCAAGTTGTGGGATAGAATGTGTGAAGTGATATGTGAATACATTGAAAATTTGATAATGCTAAGAAGAATTGAATCAAAAGAATAAGTAGAATATTCTTGTGAAGCTAAAAGGATACATTTGATTAGGAGGGATAAAGTACAAGCTAGAATAGAGATTTGTAATTAGTAATTCAGTTATATCCAAATAAGTTCATTTCATTGTTACTCTCTAAACATTGTGGTAGTGATCTAAATCTCTTAATAGAGTTGGTTTAACAGTCATTTTTAAATCCTCTAACAAGGTCACAGTTCTATTGAATTGTCTAAAGACCTCTAACAAGGCCACCCCTAATAGGGTGATTAAATCCTATAATAGGGTCACATCTAACAATGTGTTTTGTAACCTTTAACAGGTTAGCTCCTAACAAGGCTCACTTTAGAAGAGTGAAAATAGTAACTGGTTGCAATTGGTGGTTTTTTTCCAAATTGGGTTTCCATGTTAAATCTTGGTGTCAAATATGTTTGTGCTATTTATTTTCTATGTATGCAACTAAGTTAAAGTAATGATAATCATAGATAAAATCTTATGATCTACATGTTAATTAATTACTGAGCATTCTCAATGTTTACTAAGTTACAACATTTCTTTGTTTGCCAAGCATTAGCAAAATTAAGTTTTGATAGAATTATTTTACTTACATCTAAGGGATCTTAGATTTATTTTTTTAGTAATTGATTCACCCCTCCCCTCATAATTACTCCTCTTATATTTCCAACGAGAGGTCCCTCTACTCCTTTGGGTTGTGGTATTCCAAAGGAAGCATGGAGTGGTAAGAAGGTGAGTTATCCTTTTCTCAAAACCTTCAGTTGTGAAGCATTTTCTCATATAGTTTCTGAAAAAAGAACCAAGTTGGACTCTAAGTCAAAGAAATGTGTATTTGTTGGATATGTAAAATTGAAGAATTTTGTTATAGGCTTTGGGATTTTGAAAGTCATAAAATTTTAAGAAGTAGGGATGTCATATTCACTCAGAAAGTGTTGTACAAAAATATTTTCTAGCAACATGAGAAGAAACAAGATGATTATGTAGTGTTGGATGAGAATCCAAAAGATGATGTTTCAAAAATTCCTCATGATGTCAAAAAATGACAACAACATATACCATACACACCAGTGAAGTTTATAAGTTCAACAGGGCTAACTAGACTTCTAGAAATATTTTCTCCCACTTTGTACTCTATTTTACTAGCAAATGCTAGTGAACCTAAATGCTATGATGAAGCTATGCAGGTGGATACTAAGCTTTAGTCGGAGGTTGCAATGATAGATGAAATGGACTCTTTGTTGAAAAATAATACTTGGAATTTATGTGAATTGCTTGTAAGTAAATAGGCTTTACAAAATAAATGGGTTTCTAGGTTGAAAGAAGAGGATGGAGGTAAGAAAATATTTAAAGACAAATTAGTTTGAAAAAGGATTTGCATAGAAAAAGGGCATTTATTTTTATGATATATTATCTCTTTTTGTAAAAATGACTTCTATCTATACTATTTTAAGTATTGTGGCTACTGAAGATTTGCATTTGGAGCAGCTTGATGTCAAAATAGCCTTCCTTCATGGTGATTTGGATGAAGAGATGTATATGGCACAACCACAAGCATTTGAGGTCAATGGTAAGGAGAACTTAGTGTGTAGATTGAAGAAAAGTTTATATGGCTTGAAGCTAGCACCTCGGCAATGGTATCTAAAATTTGACAATTTTATGCATGAGCATGGATATAATAGGTGTCATTTAGATTATTGTGTCTTTTTAAAGAGTTTGGATGATGATAGCTACATTATTTTATTTTTATATGTTGATGATATGCTTGTAGCTAGGTTTAACATGAATCACATTAAGGGGTTGAAATGTTAGTTAGCACATGCATTTTCTATGAAGGATTTGGGGGCAACAAAACAAATCCTTGGTATGAAGATTTGTAGAGATAAGAAGAATAGGAAATTGGCATTATCTTAGGTTGATTATATTGAGAAGGTATTGCAACATTTCTCTATGAAGAATGCTAAAGCTACTAGCAAATCTTTACTTGGTCATTTGAAGTTGACTAAGGAGATGTGTCCAAAGACACAAGAAGATGAGGATAAGATATCCAGGTTACCTTATGCTACAGCTATAGGAAGCTTGATTTATGTTATGGTATGTACAAGGCAAGATATTTCACTTCTAATGGGAGTTGTTAGTAGGTATATGAGTCATATAGGGCTTTAGCATTGGAATGTAGTTAAATGGATTCTCAGATATTTGAGATGAACATCTAGTAAGTGTCTACATTTTAAGGGCTCTGCTACTGATTTACAAGGATATGTTGACTCATATTTGGGAGGGGATATTGATACTAGGTGGAGTACTGCAACTTATGTATTTATTGTTGGTGGGCCAGTAGTGAGATGAGTTTCTCATTTGCAGAAGGTTAATTCTTTATCCACTACAAAGGTAGAGTATGTTGTTGCTATAGAGGTAGTGAAGGAGATGATATGGATTTAGTTCTTCTTGGAAGAATTAGGACACCCTCAAAAGGATAAATTTTTGTTTACAAATAGTCAGAGTGTCATTCATCTTGGGAAGAATTTTTCTCTGCATTCAAAGTAAAACCACAAACAGTTGTAGTACCATTTCATTTCATCAGTTTTGGATAATGGATAGTTAAATATGGACAAGATACATACAGATGAAAATCTAGTATATATGTTTACAAAGGTAGTGTAAAGGAAGAAGTTGAACTCCTCTTCAGCTTTAGTTGGTCTTCTAGACTAGACTAAATAAAAGAATAGATGAGTCCAGGGTGGTATGATCTAGTGGGAGCCCCATGTGGTAGTGGTATTGCTATAGGATTAGTCTCCAAGTGGGAGATTGTTTCTCAATGTGGATCATGATCATTCCCCATGTGGGAGATTATTAGTTTGTGGTGACTGTTCAGGGAAGTATTGTACATACTTGGTCATGGCCAATAATATGGTTGACATGTTGTAACCCTAAAGTGGTAATAATACTTGTATAAAAGGTCATAGGGTTAGGTATCCTTTTATAATGTGTGATGCAAAAATTACTTCTTGTGGTGGTATTGAACTATAAGGGATTACGAATTATAATTAGGTTGTAATCACTTCATCATAATAATATTGGACTTGTTGTTTGGTGGATGTAGCCTAGGGATTATGTGAACGATGCTAAATTTTGGTATCTTGTGTTCTTCTCTATGTGATTTATTATTACCTAATATTATTTATATTTACATGTAATTACTATTTATGTTTGTGGTTTAATCCTAACAAATTATTAATGGAAACATTCATATTTTTACCATTAAGACTGTTGCAACAACTTTCTCACTCTTATCTTTCTAATGATTGATACACTTGTCATTTTCCAATAGCACTTTGTATCCATTCTGAATCATTTTCCCAACACTCATCATATCATGTTTTATACCAAGAGAAATTTAACATTTCAAATTTCTTTCTTCTCACCTTGCTTGGTACAAATCATAATAGATCCCATTTAGTGGGAACAGTTTCATTATTCCCCATATTAATTTTAGACTTATAATTCTTACCAATAAAGGAAAGCAAACTTTCAGTACCACTCATGTATCCAAATACTAGACATAAGGTCTGCCTTCTTTACCAATATTGCACATGAAGAAAGTTGTATTTTTATTTATTTGTCCAACATTCACATTAGCTATATTATCATATTTTGTAGTTGATCACTTTGTTTTTTTCCATCATTCATTTGCATAATACCCAAACTTATGGCTCTAGTAGCATTCAACATTTCTCTTATTAGAGTTATTATTTCTTCTTCCTCCTTAGGTACTATTTTCATTTATTCCTATCATACTTTCTCCTCCAACATTTCTTTGTGAAGAGATAACACATCTTCTTCCTCCATAACCACATTGAGAGTTGTTTCTCCCCCCCTTCCCCCCATCCCCCCCCACCCCCCACCCCCTACCTATAGCATTTGATTGAGGTATAAAAACTATCTCTCAAGAAGAATTTGTAGACCTATTGATATGATGCCCATGAGAATGGAAAGAACCCATCAACCCATCAACTATTTAAATTATTGAAAGTTTTCAATGTTGAATGTCCTTAAAAAGTTGTGAAACCATTTTATTTAAAAAATATATAAATAAAAGAAAGTAAAACAAAATAATACGTTCATTTGATCATATCATTTTATCTCTCTTGTGTTATCAATTGAGCTTATTGATCTTGGAATTTTCATTCTTTTTCTTAGGAAAATTCTCCCAAATTCATATGTTGCATGTATTGCATTCATATACATTATTATTTATGATGGTGTAGGTGTTGATTGGAATATTTTTCATGTAACCCTTGAAGATTGCACTAGTTTATGTGTAGTTACAATATAACTTGGTGAGCCAAATTTGGTAAATTAAGGAATTTATCCACTAGAGTACAATATATTAACATCACTACCCTAAGGATTAGAAGGTAATTTCTAAATCATATTTGATGTTGTTTCCACATATATTGTGAATATCCCAAAAACATTGCTTCATTCCAAACCCTTTGACTAGTTGCCATATCTAGTATGACTTGAAATAAATATGGATGAAAAACATAAGGTCCCTTTTGATCATTAGAAAATGGCTTCAACCACTAGGCTTATCCAAATTCAAGATTAGAAATTGAAGAAACCTTAATGTTGTCATATGATCTGCTTGTAATCTTTGCATAGATAGGACCTTGTTCAAGATGGGATAAGATATACCAGTATATTGTTATACTATTTGGTGATTCATAAAACACACAACAACATTTCCTCACAAAGGGTCTACTAGGCCACCATTTCCTTCATCTTACTTTAGAAAGTATCTAAGCATTGGTATTGTTTAAGAAACTTCTATAACTCTATTTTCAAGCAATGACTTTTTTGTGTAGGGCTTGTAAAAGAGAGCTTATTATGGGTGTTACATGTTTTTCTATGTGTCGTTGACTCTTGATGCTTGCACTTTGGACAAATGACATATCTTGCACATGAGAGCTTGTGATGGATGTTGCATGGTTATCTATGTGGTATTGATTCTCGATGCTTAGATTTTGGATATTAGTGGAACATTTGACTTCAACAAAAAAGTATATTGCTTGATAAGATTGAATACAAAAGTCCTTTATTTTGGAACCTCAACATTCATATTTAAACTTCCTTGGTAGTTATAAGAAATTGGTATATTGAGAGATAGAAACATCATCACTTTAGTATTGTCCTCTCTATGAAATTTTCTACTGGCTAGCAACAATCCCAATTGTAATATTGGTGGTGTTTGGGGCCATTTTATTCACTGCTCATTATTTATGAGATTTCCCATCGAATCATCTTCTACAATATTCACACTTAGATGTGAGCAAGGAATAGGGGTTTTCTTTATCATTTTTTTTTTGAATTATTAAACTATTTTTCTATTATACTATATATAGTGGTCACTATCTTTTACTTTAAATAGTAAAATTAATGCTATTCTTTCTCATAGATAAAATGTTCCATTTAAACTAACAATAATTTTATTGCAACCTAAAAATATGAAGAAAATCTTGGAATCCCAAACAAATATCTTTTAAAAATATCTATATGAAGCCAATCATATTTTTGACAATTAATTTTACATTAATTATTTGTTAGAAACTAGCATCAATAGGAAAAAGAGATGAAATTTATTTAAATAAAATTAAATATATTTAATATAGTATTCTTTAATTACAAATATTAATTGGTAGTTCATAGCCTATATATAGTTTGTTACACACAATAACAATCCATATATCCACTATTTTTTGAAACCAATAATTAGACTTTGACATAACTTAATATAATATAAGAATAATCGCAAACAATTTATATGAAGAAACTAACTCATAGTATATTTTAAAAAAAAAAGATATCAAAAATATTTATATAAACAATTTTCTCCTTTACATCACTTTTACATCACTTTTTTTACAAAGAACTTAAGCCCATATATATTAACAAGGAATGGAATGGACTCAACTAAGAATTGTAACAAGTAATTAGATCAAACATTTAAAATCTTTAAAAAAAAATTATTTCAATGTATTTATTTATAATTTAAACAAAGGGTTCCGTAGAGCTTGACCCTACCTTGTGCAAGAAAAAAGAAGTAAAATTAGGAAGCACATAAAGATGATATGCAAATATGATTATACAAAAATAACTTAAATACAAATAGTTATTCATGAAGTATTAATATCTTTTTTTTTTTATGAACATTTTCATAAGTTAACATCATTTGGGAATATGTAATATGAATTTTTTAAAGGGCTCTTCTTTTAATATAATTTAACTTGTCCAAATCTTCTAGGTTGAGTGCTTCTATTAGGAAATGTGTCATTTTATATTGATTAGATCATTATTAAATAAATTATTTCAAATATGCATTTATTAAACTTTTCCTCAACCTCAATCTTAAAGTTAAATTTTAAATTTTTTCATTTTGAACAAGTGCCACATAGTGCTAGCTTAGTACTTGCATTTAATAGCATTAGTTTTAATTTTGATATAAATTTAGTTGTAATTGTATCAAATATATTAATGTGTATTTTCAGAATTTTAAATAATCATATTCAATATTTTTCAAATATATATATATATATATATATATATATATATATATATATATATAATTGATTTTGTACAATCGTGTAGTTGTGTCAAATTGTTCAGATTAAGAAGCCTCAATTTTTGTAACCAACACATTAATTCACATAAGATTCATACATTATAATACATAAGAAATAAGTTGAATAATAATTTTAATACTTTGACAATATATTGTTAAATATAATAATTAAAACAATACTTTTTGTGTACTATGATATATAATTTGATAAAAATGTATTCAATTTTATTTTATAATATATCATTTTAATTTTTTTAATATAATATTAAAATTTAAATAATGATAATTGAAAGAACTATTTAATAAATATTAGTAGTGGATGAATGAAATAAATACAATAGAATTCTTTTTAATATACTAAAATATTATAAATCTTTCAAACAATAGTTGAAGAATTGGGGGAATTAAAAAAATTTAAATTAATTATATTATTATAATATGTAGTTTAAAAATTATTTCAATGTATTTCTTTATAATCAAACAAACTATTTATAATAGTTCTAAAAAATAAGAAATATAAATAATTGATTATATTATTATAATATGTAGTTTTCTATTCTAAAATCTATATACAATAATTGAAGTGTTCAAAAAATACTTTAAACAAAATAGATAACAAATGTACTAAAAATTAGGGATAAGAAAAACAATAAAAATATTCAATAAAAAATACTTCCGACAAATTCAAAAATCCCATATAAGACTCTGATCCATTCATCCAATTAAAAGATAGAAAATTAATATATATAAATTGTAATGTTAAAAAATTGACATGTATTTCTTTTGTAAACATAATATTTATAGAAAAATATAGAATGAAATGAATATTTATTGGTAGAATAGAGGTAATTTAATAACAAGTTAATGTGAGTAATAAAAAAATGACACAATAGTACTTGGCCTACGAGCAAGTACTAATAATATAAATTAATTAATGTAAAATATTTGTATGAAGCCATTTTGTATCAAATATTTAAATATTATTGAAAACAACAAAAAAATAATTGATCCTAACTTTATAGTTTTGCTAAAACTAAAACTAGATTTTAACTTGTACATTGACATTATACATAATAAAAACACTGGTTTTAGGGAAGCAAACAAATTTGTCTTATCCTTCTAAATAAATAAAATGATAAGACACAAAATAAGTTTTATTTAATATTTTATAATAATTTTATTAAATTGGAAGTTAAAAAATAATTAGATAATTTTTTAGAATAATTTTAATAAAGTTAGTATTTATTTTTTAATATCTTATCAAAAAAATCATTTTAAATTTTATTAATAAAAATAGTAAAAATAATTTATTTTTATTGAAAGACTTAAAATTACATTTGGAAAAAGTCCATATATCTGGTGCTAACTATAAAGAAGGTTAAGGTTAAGCAAATAAAAGTTATTCTCTAGATGAAATCAATTAAGAAATCTCTAGATGAACTCTCGACAATACAGACTAAGACATATGCCTTTTAATAATTAGCTTTGCATTAATAGAGAAATGCATCAAACGAGAGAAAATGGGTTTTCCCTATCATTTGGGTAATAACCAAAATATATAATTACTGCCTGGAAAAAACTAAGCCTTTTAATGGTCTGGATTCCGGAATACTATGTTTTTGTAGAAATTTAAAAACGAAAAGCAATCAAGTGCAAATGTTACAAAAACTGCAAATGTTACAAAAACTGTGATGTATAATAAACTAATGACATTGAGAATAACAAAAGATTTTGGGAGAAAATCTATGTGGCAGCAATAGGGAAGAAAATCAAATCCACCTGCACTGCAGGTGTTAAAATACGAAAACGCATGAGATGATAATCTTAAATGGTGTTGATTACATGGTGTTGATCGAACTGAAACATGATAACAATTTTGACACTACCATGGAGAGCTTTCCACAATCCTACCAGCCAAAATAAAAAGAATCAATACATCTGGGCATTATTCAGCTATTTCTTTCTGTGTATTTGTTTGAATAATGGTTTCATCCTTTTGGCTTTACATGTTGGCTCTTTTAGTATGGTCGATGAGTGATGTTATTTTCCTAATGTCTTAAATCTTACCCAGCACGCATAGCGAATCCCACCCATTGATTCGATCAACATCATTTCTTCTGTTTTGATTATGTTGAAATTTAATAAATACTTGTTATCCGGTCATAAAGTGTTTCAATTTTTGAACCTGTTAATCCCCTAGTTATGTGTGAAATACATCTCATTTTGATCATTGAAATGACCATTTTATCTCTAAGTTTTATTGAGTTTTTGAATCTTCATGTCTCTGGCTCGTCCTTAGCTCCACCCAACATTTGAAATTTTTAAAATCTGACTTTTGAGCTCCAACTTATCGCAGGTTAATATTGAGACCCATAATATGTTTTTCCAAGTCTATCATTAGCCATTAACCTCTCAAAAGGTTAATGATAACTTTCAAATTGCACATTTTGGAGTAGGTTAATTAACCTCTCCAAAAATGTGTATTTATTAACCTCTTTGAGATGATTATTAACCTCTTTGAAATTCCTCCATGAGAAATTAGATCTCCCTGATGCCGATGCTTGCCATATTGAAATAATTCTCAACCTGCAGTTTTCCTTGTTTGCTAGCTACATGCACAGTGGGAAATAATTCAAATTTTGTAAGCATGTGGAGCTGTGGTGTCTATGAAGGTCAATATGCTAATGCTCATGCTGTCATCACTCTAGCTTGATGATACACAGTATACCACCCAACCTCACACTAGCAATACAAATCATGATACAAGGTGGAGAGATAGTTCAAGTTGGAAGCCACGATAATCTTCTATAGGGCAGTATGATGCCAAGAAGCTTCACACCCACTTCATCAAAACTAGGAAGCACTTCAATGTCTTTCTCACAACTAAATAGGTTCAGATGTACAGGAAGTCTGGAAATATTAGAGATGTGCAATAAAAATTTAATGAAATGTCTCAACAAAATGTAGTGACATGGAATGTTATGATTGAAGTTTATGATCGATGTGGAGAAGCAGAGGAGGCACTAAAACTCTTTCGTCTAATGTAGATGAAGATGATAAACATAAGACATTTTACTGCAAGTGGTGTTGTCAAGGCATGCACTGCCTTGTCAGCTTTTAAACATGGTAGGGAATTGCATGCTCACATTATAAGAAGTGGGAGTGATCTGGATGCATGTAAACTATTTGACGAAATGTCTCCATGGGAAATTCTCTTATTAGCATGTATGCCAGGTGTGGAAATATGGATGATTTGCGAAAAGTATTTGATCTAATGTTAAGGAGGAATGTGGTTTCATGGAAGGCTATGATCATAGGGTATACTCTACATGGAAATTGTGTGGGAGAGGAATCTTTTGGTAGATACATTCAAGAATTTAGAAGTAGCGAACCAGGACACCAATAACATCTGCAAGGACAAGGAAGAATGCGCAAATGGTTGCCTTAGGAGGACTATGATGAGCCGTCTCAAATCTGTGGGATACAATGCTTCTGTGTGCAAATCAAAATGGGACACAGCCTATGGGTATCCTACTGAAGAGTATGAATACATTGATGTTATCCTGGAAGGAGTGGGACCAATGGCGAAGTCGAAGAGGCTAATTGTTGATATTGATTTCTGATCACAATTTGAGATTGCTAGATCCACAAGCCATTATGGTGTTGTTTTACATATCCTACCAGCCTTTTTTGTGGGCAAGATAGATCAACTGCAGCAAATTATTTGCATTATGTGTGATGTTGCCAAACAATCCTTAAAGAAGAAGGGATTTCACATTCCACCTTGGAGAAAAACAGAGTATATGCGAGCTAAATGGCTCTCTCCATACAAGAGGATGACTAACGAAGTGTCTCACAATTCTTTTTTTGATGCAAATAGAGAAATGACTTCAATCACTATGAAGGGCTCAGGAAGGGATTCAAGATTTACCAGTAAGTTTGAGCTAAAGTTCCAGAGTAAAAATGGAGGGGCTAATTGTACCATGAAAGAAGTAAATGGTAGAGGGGGAGATTCCAACAATATTAAAGAAAAAAGGAATGTGGATGACTAGATAACTTTTGTGGTTACTGAATGGCAACCTCCTACTATAAAGCCTAAATTAGGACAAAGAGGGGGTAAAAAAAAATTGCTGCTAGATTGGCCTCAATGTTAAGAGAAGCTAGTCGTTAGCTCAATTCTAGGTGGGGAAAGTCCTTGAATTCATTGCTGACAACTATTAATTGAGCAGTGTCTTCCATCTAATACTATTACTTGGATGGCAGTAGGTTTGATCATCTAAGCACAACTTCACTATACTTGTTAAACTATGAATAAATTATTCAACCAGACTTTTGTAAGGATTGGGTAGATAAGTGGCAGTTAAAAGTAGATACCAAAGATAGGGATCAATAACAATTGATTAGTCAATCATCTTCTAAAAATATATAAGGTTCAAATTTCAGGGGAAATAGGTTAATTTTCTTGAGGTTAATTAACCTCCCCAAAATCACGTATTTGGAGGTGATTATTAACCATGAAGAGGTAGTTATTAACCTCTCTGTCTATATAAAGACACCTATTGGCTTTGTAAAGGGACTTTTGGCTTTAGAAGAATGGAACATATGCTGAAATTTTGATTAGGAGATGATATTTGGAAAGTATGTACAAATTTTGTCTTTGTAATCAGAAATTCCTCTTGAGTTCTTGGTGCAAGAAAATAAAGGAATGTGCAATTTGAGTTCTCTTCTTCCAAATCTAAATTTTTAGAAATGTTGATTCTCTTTATAGCGAGCATTCTCACGGTATGGAGTAAATGTTTATGAATCTGTGGATCAGCATTGTGCTAGTAATAGTTTTCAATCGTAGATCTTGATTGTTGTTATTAGCGAATTTAATTTAGTAGTTTGGGAAAGCCTTGGAGTAGTGTGGTGCGTTCATCATCATGAGCTTTCTCACCTTTTAGTTTTAGATTCTTTATTTGAAAAGCTTCAAAATCATATCATACGAGGGAGTTTCCCCTCTAAACACAGAGGAAGGCCACATATCAAGGGCCTATCCAACTATTGTGAATGATTTGCCACACACTTCATTGGGAAAATTCTATTGTGACAAATCTATTTACCAACAATACTTGTTGTCATAGTATTTTCTAAAAAAATATTGAAATTTAATGCAGATCATGAATCCTGTTCCTATGAATTAGACCCTGAATCGGATCATGGACATTTAAACTGCTTGTTCCATTTACTTGGTCCATCTCACAGAGAGGGAGTAGCACTAGAATTGTTAAGGTTTGTGTCTGATATAATAGAAGAGGACAACTCATCTAAGGTGCCTATTGGTATGTTGTGGCGAGTAAGGTGGAAATTGGGATAGAACATTAGTCATCTAAGGCAAATATAGCCACGAAAAGAGAGAAATCAGTCACGATGAGAAATCAATCATGATCTAGAAGCTGTCAAAGGTACATTAATACCTGCATTGTCTTATTAGAAAATGTATGGCTCAGATGAAATAAAGAATGGGGTCTTATGGGTAAGACAACAAATTTCACAATTATTAGTCTTGTAGAGAAACTCATTTGATAGAGAGAAATATACTACTTTCAAGTTTTTACTTTATGCTAAACTGTTGAATAATACTTACCAATAAGTCATATCTTCTATGGCAAGTAGATAAGAGTCCATTTGGTTCATGGAATTTAAAAAATTCGGATTTCTACAAACCTTGGTTTAGACAAATCAAGGTTTTGTATATCTTCATTCTGATTTTTGGGATTTTACTGAAACCATTTGTTTCACTTGGAAGATGTGTGTGAAGACACATTTTTAGGCGTAAGCTTGGAGTTGAAGGCAAATTTCAAAAAGTAGTCCAATCTATTATTTTTACACTCCTTAAAAAACAAAACCAGGTTTTGATTTTCAATTCCTACATTTTTTAGGAAGTTGGAAAACCTGGTTTTGAGACAAAATTGGAAGTCCTATATACTAATTCCATTTTGGAAATTTTGAAACAAACGCACAAATTTTCAAATCCGGATTTTGAAAAAGCCAATTCCTGTCATCTTCCAAGAACCAAATAGACCCTAAGTGAAAAAGTAGAAACTCACCAAGAAGATCAATAATCTATTTAGTAAACCTTTCTCATGGCCACTCATTTCATTTCATATGGTCCTCGATGTCAGGTTTATTGACCTACCAACTTGCTCCTAACCTTTACTTATACGTTATAATTGAGGGAACCATTCCCATTATCTTATACTCCCTCCTGCTCTATCAATTAAGTAGGGTGCAGTACAATTTTCAAATAAAAGTAGCCAGAGCAATAAACAAATAAGATTTTCTATCTTTAAACAATTTCACAAATAACAAATATATATTTGTCTTCATTTATGCTTTTGATGATAACCTTGTTATTTGTAAAGGTGGAGCATGACTTACAGGCTTCGAAGTCCATCCTTTCTATTGCCTCTAGTTTTAAATAGGCTGTAACCAAAGCACCTCTTGTGAGACATCCTGGTGTATTTTGATTTGTTTAAATTGGAAAATAACAATGAAGGAAACAAGAAATTAATCAATTTGGTTGAAAAAAATGAAAACTTAAAAAAAAAAATGGAAACAAGCTCATAAATGAAAAAATCAAATCTTGTTCAACTAGTTCATAAATGAAACTGAAAATCAAATCCTGTTCAACCAGGTAACAAAGGAACAAGATAGAAAACTTGTCAAATTATATAGTTATTAAATTGGATTTTATGTAACAAAAACTACAGAACTGTTTCTTTGTAGCTCAAATATTCTCTCTTGTAAAAGAGCGGAGAATACACATTCTCTTGCTTTGCATGAACAATGGTTCCTAGATGAAAATAGATTTCATACAACACATTTAATCACACAGAATGGATATTTTCATATACTTTAAGAGACAAAAACTTACATTGATGACTACATGAAATGAAAGTAGCCATTATTTCATAGTTATCTTTACATGCAAGTTGAATGTGGAAATATGCAGGTCATTATCTCACACCTGTCTTTACATGGAGCATGTGGAAACATATATGATATAGATGGTCCATTTTATAAATGACATTTGTTCAATAGATTCAAATTTCTACCAAATTTGTTAGTTAATTAGAAAAAACTACTTGCAAAAATAGTTTTAGCCAATCAAAAAATAGAAATAAGGAATGAAAACTTAATTAGTGTACTAAAATGATCAAAACCATAGGTTTGAAATTTCTTGCACAACTTTTAAGAAAAAATTAATTAAAAAGAAAGACATGAAAACTTTAGTCTCTACCTTAACTATTAATGTTTTAAAATAAAAATTTATCCTACAACAAATGTGCTAAAACATGTGCTCTAAACAAATATTATATTATAAAAAATTGTAATCTTAAAACATAAAAAATCTATACCAACCTACTTAGACTCAATTTTTTTATATAAAAATAATCACATTCATGACCAATATAAGAGCTAAATGATTTCACCCAATCAAATCTTTCCTAAAAATTGTACAATTAAAAATCTACACATACAAACTAGAAAATTTAATCACTACTTAAATTGTAAAATTCAAAATGTCTCATAGAAGTACTTAGCCTACTGACAAGTACTAACAAGTGCCACATAGTGGCTTGTATTTTCCAGTATAATTTTTGTAATAAAAAAAAATTAAATAAAAAATTTAGAAATTTTATTATAATAGTCTAACTGATTAGTTAATTGAAATAAATTGTAAAAAATGTTTTAGCATTAGTTACAATTATTATTTTTAATTTATCTATAAGAGTTTAGTTTTAGTCTTATAGATTATATATATTTTTGTTTATAATAAGTTATAAGATCAAAAAATTAGTTATTTCTAATTAGTGAAAATTAATTACTAATAGAAGAAAGTGAATATTGTCTTTGGCCAATACAATAATGTTGAAGTCGACCTACATGTCCAATTTTATTCTATGTATTAGTTACTAACTTACATTTAATTACTTAGATCTTGATGGGAAATACCTAAACTTAGATTTCATTCAAATTATTGACTCTCTTTAACCACAATAAAGGAGATTTATTTAAAATATAATAAAACATGATATTATACCATACTTTCTAATTTCTCCAAACATTGACCTCCCATTTAAATACTCTCATAGTAGAGACAAAATAAACAACATATTTAAACTTTATAGACTAATATCCCACAATAAGATTAAAAAAATGTGATAGGCAAAACATAGCTAAATGGTATTCACATTTAAAGAATAATCAACCCTACAGCCAAAAAAAAGAAAGACTAGACAATCCTATTTCTAAAGAGGAAATATTTATCTTTAATAATAATGGTCTTCATAACCAAAAAAATAGTCTAAATCATGAATTAAAGAAGAGTACAAAGAGTTGTGATACAATTAGAGTCCCACCTAATGCGAAAATAAAATAAAATTAACAAGGTTTTTTCCATCAATGGTTTATTTGGGGCATCTATATTCATGTAAAAAAAAATACATAACAAAAATTTTCATTTTTCACTATTAGCAATATGGAGTTATATTAATGTAAACAAAAGTTAGAATACAAATGGTGAAATATTTCTTTGGAAATTTTTTTAAAAGTTTAGAAATTTTTGTTTTTGTTTTTAGAACAAATATTTTGAATAATTGAAAAGAAAAAAACAAATTAATAATAAAAATATGAAGAACCAATTAGAAAAGAGAAATAGTGCTCTAAAAATAAAAATGAAAATATGATTACGGTCAACCATTACAAATGTAATTCATATTTATGGATTAGAGAAAAACTAATAGAAGAAAAGTTGAGAGGTAATAATTTGAATTTATAACTAGAAAAAAAAAATCATTAGTAAAATTAAGAGGAACAATTAGAAAAATATAAATAGTCATTAAAAATAAAAACTAAAAATATGATAATTGTTAAATATTGTAAATATAATTTAATATTTTTAAAATTGAAGAAAAAAGATGAAAACATAAGACTCCATAACTAATAAAAAATAATAATAATAATAATATATATTATTTCCTTCTATATTAATTCAAAGGCTTATTCACAACCTAAAAATATATTATTTCGAGAACCAAAAAAATTAGAACCCTATTATTAATAGCGATAACTGTTATTAGTCTTTGCATTCATTACATTCTGAAAATTACTGAGTAAGTTGGATATTTTGTTATTTTACTTCTTGCTTTGTACTTGCCAATATTTTGTATTTTATTTCCTGTCTATGATTGTATTTTTCTAATTCTACAGTATTTGCTTTGAAACCGTGAATTTTACAACCTGCCAGCGGCTGAAGATTGGGGGTGTTCGAAGAAAGGCGTGGACCTGATCAGCAAGGTATCGAGCTTCTTCAAACCACAGGTTTCTTTTATTTAAGCAAGACTTTGGAAATGTTTTACAGTTGTATGGTGCATGTTGGTTAGTGTTCATGTTAAGAAAAGTATACATAGGAATGAATTCATTGGTTTCATTATTTATAAGAAGGAACGACTACACATTCTTAAGAGTTTAACATCTGGCAGCGGCTTGGTATTAAACATTAAAAGATATGAAACCATTTTTCTTATTTTCTATGTTTAGAAAGAATCACGTAATGTCTGCTGTCTTCTTGCTTTTGTCCGAAATGGTGGAAGTAGGGTTAGTTGAAGGTGTAGGAGTCTGAGTTTTCTTTTCTTCAAAGAGTATTAATCTTTCACTTCCTTATGCTGATCAGAAACATAACAAAGGGGCCCATTTCACATCATCTTTTAAAATGATGCAAATTCTGATTCATTTGTGATTGACAAACATATTAATACCAAATGTTGAGGATATAAACTCACAAGGTCAATATCGAAAGCTATGCACGGTATTAATACCAATAATATCAGCAGTTGTTAAAGTGAACATACCAGTCCAAGCTATAGTTTGATCTCTACGTACATTTTGCATTGACAAGTCCCCAACACCTCGTCCACCATCTTGAATTTGTTTTTGTATCAAGTCATTTCTCAGATTTTAGTGATCTTCTAGGAATCAACCTGTTAAAGTGCAATGTACAACAATCTTCCTTAGAATCTTCTAAACAATTATTCAAATAAGTAGTATTTGTGTTGGAATAATTACAGCATGGAATGAGTAATTATAGTTGTTTGTTACAACTAAACAGCAGGCTGTTATTGACATCTTCCAGTCCATCAATTGGTGACTGAGTAAACTTGCAGTTCTGTCATCTTTTACCTCTTCCACACATTAAGTCAGTTGAGATTTTCTTGATCATAGAAAATGTAAAAGTCTCTATATATAGAGAGTTAATTGCAGTGCAATAATCAATAAAAAACAATATCTTTCTCTTTCAATATGTTTTCTACTGATGTTCTTTTCTCTTTTAAGTTTATTTCATTTTTTCTTCATGGTATCAGAGCTATTGTGATTCTTGGGCAGTGTTAGCTTTTTCCTTGGTGTGAAATTCTAATATTTTGTGGTAGGCATAAATTTCATTGAGCAGCATTTTTTTTGGGTAAAGAAATTGCTACACAAGTTTGGTGACAATTTGTTTTACTAACTATTTTAAAGTGTTGAAAGTTCTGATTTTTTTTTTTTATCATCCAAAAAGGAGAGAAGTTTATTAATGGATTCTCTTGGTCTTCCTTTGCCCTCAATTAGATTGAATGGAAAGAATTATCATGATTGGATTTAACAAATTGAATTGTCTCTAACTCTTCAAAATTGTTATAATGTTGCCATTGGTAGTGAACAGAAACCAAAAGACTCTGGAAAAGAACAAGATGACTAGGATAGGAGAGACAAGAAGGCAGCAGCCTTGATCAAATTAACACTTTCAGAAGAAGTTTTTCCAAAAGTTCAAAATGAAAGAAGTGGAATGCAAGTATGGAAGATATTGAAAAATATGTATCAAAATTCATGTGATGTATGGATTATATCTCTCACCATAGAGTTGTATAATATGAAATTCACAAGCTCAGAAGAAATAGTGTCTCATCTAAGTAAATTAAAAGAAAAGAAAAATGAGTTGGCTTCACTTGGGAAGAACATAGATGATAAGGATTTTGTTCAAATCATATTACAAATTCTTCTAAGTTCTTATCAATCTTTTATAAGGGGATTAGATATTGCAAATAAACTAAAAGCTATTAAATCTAATGAGTTGTGTGCTAAGTTAATTCAAGAAGAAAAAAATCCAATAAAAGAAAGAGATTCTTCTACTATTGAGTGTGAATCTCAAGAATTTGTAATTGCAGGTAAACAATATCATCAAAAGGTACAAGATAATAAATCAAATGGAAGGAATTGGAAGTATGATGATAAAAATAGCTCATCTAAGAATCTAAATAGAAGCAAGTTGAAATGTCATTATTGTGGTAAACAAGGATATAAAACTAATACATGCTACAAAAGGATTAATGATACAAAGTATAAGTCTACATAATCATTTGATTCTAAGAGAAATGCCTTTTGTGTAGCACTTAAAGAAAATAGTTCTTTTAAAGATGAATGGATAATTGATTATGGCTGCACACAACATATGTCACATAATCAAGAGCAATTTTAGTTACTAAATGAAAGAAATGTTGGAAATATATATTTGGAAGATAATAGTCCTGTAGAAGTTAAAGGAAGTGGAAATGCTCAAGTGAGTAATGGAATCTTTAAGAATGTGAAGCTTGTCCCTCAATTATCAACAAATCTTCTCTTTCTATCTCAAATCACTCATCAAGGATATAAAATAGAATTTTACAATGATAAATGCTTAGTCAAGAATGTAAACAATAATTATAAAATGACTACAATTGGTAAAGTGGAGAATGGATAATATAAATTTCAAGAATTCATTACAAATAAAGATGTATGTGCTATTGCCAAGCATGATGATGTGAGCAACTTATGCCATGAGCATATGGGACACATTAACTATCAAAGCCTCAAGCTTATATAGAGGCTAAATATGGTGCATGGGCTCCCAAGAATCTCACCTAAGAAAAAGTTATGTGAACAATGTGCAATGGTTAAACAACATACATGAAGTTTCCCACAAGGAAGATCATGGAGGGAAAAAACCTCTTTACATTTGGACTATAGTGATGTCATGGGTCCTTTTAAAACACCCTCACTTGGAGGTGCAAGGTATGTTCTTACATTCATAGATGATTATACTAGAAAAATTTGGGTGTGTTTCTTACAAAAGGACGAAGTGTTCTATAAGTTCAAAGAGTTCAACGTTCTAACAGAAAAACAAAGTGGGAAATCTCTAAGAATCATAAGAATAGATAGAGGAACTGAATATATGAATAAGGAATTCTTGGGATTTTGTAAGCAAAATGGCATAAAAAAGAATCAACTATTTCTTACTCACCAAAAAAAAATGGGGTTGCAAAAAGAAAGAATAGGACTATAATGGAAATGGCTAGGTGTATGATTCATTCTAGAAATATAGAAGTCAATCATTGGGCTGAAGCAATTCATACTGCAGTTTAGACTCTCAATAGAACTCCTACAAAGGTTGTTATGGATATAACCACTGAAGAGGCTTGGAGTGGAAGAAATCATATTATGTCTCATTTTCATATTTTTGGTTGAATTGCATATGCTCACATTCCTGATGAAAAGGGGAGTAAAATAGAAAGAAAAAGTGAGAAGTACATAATGGTGGGATATAGTGAAGAGTGTTTATAGGCTATATAATCCTTATATAGGGGAGATTCATGTTAAAAGAAATTTTTGGTTTGATGAAGATATTGAAAGTAATAAATCCCCCATATTTTCTCATTTTCCAATTTTTCTTGAAGAAGATAAATCTATTGGCACTAATAATTCATATTAAATTATAACATCTCTCCTAGAAGGAGCAGACATGTAGGTTGAAGATTCAAGTAGCAATAATGATGAGGACACAAGGAAGACAAGGAAGACTCGAAGCATTCAAGAAGTCTATCAAGACAACCCTATGATCTTTGCTAACTATGCTTTTATGGCTAAAGTGATGCAAGTTGAGACTCCAAACACATCTAAGGAAGTTAAAGGACAAGATGAATGGAAAGAAGCTATGCAAGAAGAGTACAACTCCTTGTTGAAGAATGATACTTGAGAATTGACAACACTTCCAAAAGGAAGGAATTTGTTTAGTTGCAAATGGACCTACGAAACAAAGTTCACATCAAATGGAGTCATTGAGAGATACAGGGCAAGGTTAGTGGATCATGCTTTCTCACAAGAAGGTAATGACTACACTGAGACATTTTCCCTAATTACTAAAATGAATTCAATTCATACCATTATTTCTTTGGCTGCAAAGTTTGGAAGAAAAATGTTTCAAATGGATGTAAAAAGTTTTTTTTGTACGGTGACTTAAAATAAGAGATTTAAATGAAAGAACCACTAGGAATTTGTAAAGATGGTGAAGAACATCTAGTATGTAGACTTAGAAAATCACTATATGGTCTTAAAAAAACTCAAAGGGCATGTTACTCCAAAATAAATGGATTCTTTGTAACAGATGGATTTGAAAGAAGCAACGCTGACCCAGATGTATATGTAAAGCATATTGATGATGAAATTTTTATTATTGTCTTGTATATGGATGATCTAATCATTACAAGAGATTCCACACAATGTATTGAGAATACCAAGAAACAACTCAAACAAACTTTTGAGATAATTGATCTAGGATTAATGCACTATTTCTTGGGTGGGCAAGTTTTGCAAGAAGAAGGAAGGATCATGCTTTCTCAAACTAAGTATGCTCTTGATGTACTGAAAAAGTTCAATATGAGTGATTGTAAATCAGCCAATAATCCATGTGAATTAGGATTAAAGTTAAGTAATCATTCTAATCAAAAGAAGGTGTATGAATAATTGTATAGGCACCTTGGTGGCAATCTGTTATATCTTACCATAACTAGACCAAATATTGCTTATGATGTTGGTGTTGTATCTAGGTACATGGCAAATCCACATTATTATCACTAGAAAGATACTAAGAGGATTTTGAGGTACATCAAAGGAACTTCCAAGCTTGGAATTGAGTACAAACATGAAGTAGAACCTATTTTAGTAGGTTATACAAATTCTAGTTATGCAGGAGATATTAATGGTAGAAAAAAAACTTCAAGATAATCTTTTATCTTGGATTTGAACCAATTTCTTGGACCAACAAGAAGCAAGCAACAGTGTCACTTTCATCAACTGAGGCAAAATACATTGGAGCATCAAAGGCATCTCAAGAAGTTCTATGTATCAGAAGACTACTTCAAGAGACACACCATCAACAAGCTCATCCAACCACCATATAATGTGACAACCAAAGCACCATTAAGCTTGTGAAGAATCATGTATACCATGCTAGGTCCAAACAAATTGAAGTTCATCATCAATTCGTTTGTGACTTAATGGAGAGTGAAGTAGTGGACCTACACTTCTATGACACTAAAGATCAAATTGCAGATATATTTACCAAAGCATTATCTACTATCAAATTTCTCAAGTTTAGAACCTTGCTATATCTCAAAGAGGTTGATGTTTGAATTCATTCTTGTAATAATTTCTCACACTTAAAGATGCCTTAGTGGTAGAAATTAAGCAAGGGTGTTGGAATAATTACACCATTAAATGAGTAATTATAGTTGTTTGTTACAACTAAAAAATAGGCTTTTATTGACATCTTCCAACGTATCAATTATAGTTGTTTGTTACAACTAAACAACAGGTTGTTATTGAAATCTTCCAGCCCATCAATTGGTGACTGAGTAAACTTGCAGTTCTGTCATCTTTCACATCCTCCACACATGAAGTTAGTTGAGATTTTCTTGTTTCTAGAAAATGTAAAAGTCTCTATATATAGAGAGGTAATTGCATTGCAATAATTAATCAAAAACAATATCTTTCTCTTTCAATATGTTTTGTGTTGATGTTCTTTTCTCTTAAGTTTATTTTATTTTTTCTTCAATGTGTATATGATATACGAAAAAACAATGTATGTCAACACCAAAAGTATAGATTTGAGATAACACGTAGATGTATAGGCCAAAAAAATTAATTAGCATAAATGTTTCTTGTTTTACACTTTACATTGTAGACATCAATAATGGTCTACAAGGATCTCCATCCCCTAGCTATTGAAAATCACTTAAAGAAAAGGTTAACAATAATTTGATTTTAGTTGGTTCATCCAATGAGTATACACATGTTCATTGTCAAAAAATAGTTGAGCTAAATTACATTTGAAACATAAACAAAAAGCCATCCGCTCAAGTATTAATGAAGGTGTGCCTTATTTCAAAATCCTTTTCTTTTTGTTGATACATCATTCCTGTCATGAATCAAGAATGACTTCCATTTTAAAGGATGAATCATAAAGGTTCCTATGATCTGCACAAGTTCTTAGTTTGAGATTAGAATATTCAACACAATCATGAGTTATCGCATTTGAGCCTCCATCAACATCAAGAATTTTCTCTAAGTTCTAGGACTTCCATATACAGTCTAAGTTCATTGAGATCATTTCTAAATACTTCTTGATGATTGATAAATTTCTTTGGGGTCTTTATTAAACTATCTCTTGTCTTTATTCAAATTCTTCAATGCAAAATCTTGATCTTTTAGTTTCGATATCCTTTCTTTTGCCTATAGATCCCCATCTAGAGAATGAAGATTTTGTAGTGCATGATCTCATCTTTCAAGATAAACTAGTTGATGTTGCATTGACTTATTACATCCCAAGAAAATGGCATAAAATTTCAAACAAGACTCTTCAAACTATAGTATATGACTAGTGTGTTACTCTTGCCACTTCAATGATTAATGAAATTGCAGCAGAAGAAGGAGTTATTTGGTTTGATGAAAATTTTCCATCATAGAGTGAAGTGTGCTTGAGTTCACCCATCATTGAAGAATCCATTTCTAGTTACTCCAATGAATCCTTGGAGAAGAATAGTTTTAATCAAATTGAGTATAGTATTGATCAAGTGCAAGTTTTAGATTCAATCCCATGCCATCCTTCTATTCCTTCTCTTCAATATGTCAACTCAAAGTTTCTTTCATGCATCAATGCTCTTCATTTTGAGGAGGAGGAACTTCTCCATCAAGTTAATTAGGTAGAAAGTTTTCCTTCTCTAGTACTTCCTTTTATTGATATTGCTCCTTGTTTGCTACACTTACAAAATTTAGAGAAAATTATGCCTCTTGAAGAAGATGAAAATGATTTTAAATAGTCACAATTACCTTTAGATTCTTTTGATTACTCTTAGTCCTTCTCCTTAGACTAAACACCTTCTTTTAAGAAGGTAGAGAAGTAAATATCAAAATCTAGGGGATAGAAACCTAATAGTGCTAGGGTTCTTGAGGAAATAGTTGTAGGAGTTTAGACCACACTGGATGATAAATTCTCAGTCTACAGGAGATTGGCTAGGAGAAAGAAACCAACATTGAGAAAAAAGGGTTCTCCATGTCATTAATGAAGATCACCTCTTGGAATGTTAGAGGCTTAAATGCCTCTAAAAAACGGTATAGAATTAAGCAAAAACTTGATTCTATTAATGCAGATATCTACATTATTCAAGAGACCAAAATGTCTAGTGACATGTATGCTAAAGCAATTAAGAAATGGTCATCTTGGAAGTATCTACATATGCAAGGTATGGGTGCTTTAGGTGGTCTCCTTAGTCTCTGGAATCCTAAGACTATTTGTGGCATTTTGATTGGGCAAGATCATAATTGGCAATTAGTGAAGATGGTGTTTTTTGATGTCACATTCTTGTTAATAAAAGACCTTATGACCCATCTTCCATCCTAGATAAGAGGAACCTATGGACAAAGCTATCCAAAATTATTCATCATGATGAAGATTAGCAATTCATAGTTGGTGGGGACTTTAATGCAATTCTATCTAATGATGATAAGAAGGGAGGTATTTCTCTTCTTCCAAGAACTATTCAAGACTTTCTATATTTTACATCAAACAATCAAATTTTAGATGTTATCCCACACAATGGATCTATCACATGGACAAATAGGCAAGCTAGATTTTTGTAAATTGTTGAGAGGCTCGATAGGTTCTTCGTATCTCAGAGCTAGAAACTTCTTCATGTCTCTTTTAACTCCAAAATTTTACTAATATCTAAATCTAATCACTTTTATTTGCTTCTAAATATTGAGTGGAAAGTCTCTCCTCAATATCATGCTTTTGGTTCCTCCTTTAAGTTTGAGAGTATGTGGTTTAGACACCCACATTTTGAGGCCTTACTGAAACAATGGTGGACTTCTGCTCCATTTTGCAGAGGAACAAAAATGTTCCAATTTTTTGAGAAGCTTAAATTCATTATGCTCCAACTTAAGGATTGGAATGACAAGGTTTTAAAAAACATCTTTGAGCAAAAATCACTAATTGGCAAGCTACATGTTGACATTAACCAACACATCATCCAACATGGTTTGGATTCAGCCACGTTCGATAAGAAAGTGTCTCTACAAGCTGAGTGGAATGAACTTTGCAATTGGGAAGAAGTATATTGGAGATAGAAATCAAGAGAGTTGTGGCTCAAGGAAGGTAATAAAAACAAAAAATTCTTTCATGCTTTATAAAAACATAAAAATGTTTCTTCTGTTATTTCTTCCATTAGATGTTCTAATTGTAGCTACTTTATTGAAGATGCACATGGCATTCAAAAGGAAGGAGTTAAATTCTTCAAAAAAATCTTGCTCCCCCAAATTTAGACTCTAACTCAGATACTACAGCTAATCATCTCCTTGCATGCATTCCAATATTAGTTTCAGATGGTGAGAACAAAATATTGCTAGCTCTATTTACTATTGAAGAAATATGTAAATTGGTCTTCTCTTTTCCTCTAGAAAAAGCTTCGAGGCCTTACGGTTTTAAAGCCTTATTTTTTTAAAGATGTTGGGATGTCATGTGTGTTGACTTCCTAGCTGCCATGGAGGAATCCAAAAGAAATGGTTCTATGCTAAAGTTTTTAAATACTACAAGTATCTCTCATGACAAAAGTTGTAGCTCCAATTACATTTGTAGACTTTAGACCCATTGCCCTGTGCAACATGGTTTACAAGATTATCACCAAAGCTATTTACTGAAGCCTTCAACATCTTATTCCCTTAATTATTTATCATGAACAAGGATGTTTTGTTTTAGGAAAGATACAATGGAAGGGGCCTTAGTTTCCCACGAGGTTCTTCTTTCCATTTAGTCTAACCAACAATCTAACTTTGTCATTAAATTAGATACGATGAAGGCCTATGATAGGTTGTGTTGGGATTTTTTGTTCAAAGTTCTCTTCAAATTTGGATTCACAAAAAAATGGTGCAAATGGATCAAATCTTGCATCTCAAGGGCTTGATTTTCAGTGCTTATCAATGGTCTTCCAGTAGCATTCTTCTCTTCTACTCAAGGGGTTAGGTAGGGTGACCCATTATCTCCTCTCCTCTTTATTATTATGGCAAATGCATTTAGTAGGAGCATTTTGAGAGAGTTTGAAAATGGTCTGTGGCATGGGGCTCATATCTCAAATACTTCCTTGTCACTAACCTACTCCTTTTTTGTAGAAAATACTCTTCTATTTGGTAAAGCATATTTCGTAGAAGTTAAGAAAATCAAACTGTCTTTGGAGTTGTGTACTTTAGCTTTTGGCCAAAAGATCAATGCAAATAAATCAACTATCTTTTTCTTCAAAACTAAATTGTTCATATCAAACGAGATTGTTAAGATTTTGAGTTTCTCAGTTGAAAAACTCCCCTCCATTTACATGGGGATTCCCTTCTTTGTGGGGGCAAACAAAGCTACTTATTGGTCTGCTATGATAGATAGAATTAAAATTAGGACCTCAGCTTGGAAGGTTAAGTGTCTATCTTTTTCTAGGAAAATTTTGCTTATTAAATTTGTTCTATCTGTAATTCCCAACTACTATATGTTGGTCCTCAAATCTTTTGTAGCAATCATCCACCAAATTGAGAAACTTATTCATGATTTTCGTTGGGTAAGCAATATGACTAAAAATAAGAAGATTCCTCTCATCTCCCTCCAAAACATGGCCTAAGAGAAATTGCATGGGGGAGTTGGTTTGCATAGCCTTGCCTTACAAAAACAAAGCTTTTGGGGAAAGCTTGTCTAGCAAATGTACACTAAGCATGGCTCTACATGGTGCAAAATCTTGCAAGAAAAATATTTGGATTATAGGTGTCTTTCACAAATCTTCTCCATTCTTGACCCTCATAAGGGATCAGCAATATGAAACTTCATGATTAATTCTAGAGACCTTGTTACTAGGTGCATATTTTGGGAAGTGAAAAATTGTCACAATGTCAAATTCTAGTTTGACTCTTGGAATGGCCTCCCTCCTTTCTCCTAGCTAGATCAATATGAAGACATCATTGCCATCTTGACTAGCTACTAGGGCTTTGACTTGTTGAACTATGTTCTAGCTATGGAAATATTCTTTGGGAAAATATTTTGGAAAGGCCCTTCTTCACTACCTCTCAATGATATCCAATCCTCTTCTCTCACAAATATTTTTCAACAACAGTTTGTATTCTTATCAATTTTAGAGGAGAAGCTGATTTGGGTTCCATCTAAGGATGGCAAGTACTCAATTAAGGAAGCCTATAGGGCTCTTCAATAGATTGAAAATAATAATAATAAGAGCAGATAATATTTTTTTCTATTGAAACCCCACTATCCTTCCTAAAGCAAGCTGCTTCTCTTGTCTAGCTCTCAGGAATAAGATTCTAACAAGTGATAGACTTTCCAAATTTGGCATTGCAAATCCCTTTTATTGTGTCTTACGTGGGAAAGAATTAGAATCAGTGGACCATTTATTTATCAACTGCAGATTTGCTTTCTCCTATTGGTTGTTTATTATCAAGAAGCTTAATGTGTCTACACTCCTACAAACAAGATTTGGGATTTGTTTGATTCCTGGCCTATGTTTTTCTCCTCCTCAACTTTCTCTTTCCTTTGGAAATGTATGCCTTCTTCAATTGCTTAGTCGATATGATGTGAACAAATTTTTTTTTTTAAAGAAAAGATGTCTCTTCTATTGATCAAGTTTGTGATAAGTTGAAAGTCTCTATATCAAAGATAGATAACTCTAATTTATCCAATGCCAAATGAAATCATTATTTTTCTCGCTAGGAAAAAATGATTTTAGAAGTATGGAAATACATACGTCTACAAGTTGGTTCAGCTCCAAATGGGAAATCTATTCATGCCAAAGACAGGTCCATTATTAAATGGCATCCCCCTTTCCAAGATTTCATCAAAATTAATTTTGATGGATCATCAAGAGGTAATCCCTATATCTTTGGGATTGGCATTTGTATTAGAGATTAGTTAGGCAACCCATTGGCAGTTAAGGCTACTCCCATCAATCCTACCATGAACAACATGGCAGAGGCACACACACTTCTTCACGGTCTGGTTTTGGCAAAGAAGGTTGGTTTTTCAAAAATCTAGATTGAAGGGGATTATCTTTTGGTAATTAATGCATGCATGACCAAGAAAATTCACAATTGGCTGCTTCAATAAATTATGAATCAGATTTTGTAATTACTTCATTCTTTTCAGGATATATGCATCACTCACACACTTAGAGAAGGTAACAAGATGATTGAATGTTTATATAATCTTGGTTGTGATGGCAACTTTATTGAATATTTTTCAGCATACCAGATCTTAAACTTTTTCCTAGAATTGGAAAAATTATTATCTTCCAAACTTGTTTATTCAAATTGTTAGTGCTGACCTCTTCTTCCAGCTCTTCCCCAACTAGCTGATGGGTGTTCAACTTCTTCATCTTTCTTCTATTTCCCTTCTTGTTGTATTCTGGCAAGGATATTGAGTTGTTTTCCCTTTTTTTTCTCAATTGAGCCTTTGAATTAGGTTTTTTATCAGTTATACATACATACATACATACATACATACATACATATATATTAGTGGTTCACCCATTTTTAAATTTTTTTAAAAAACGTGGCATTTAATTTCAATGGTTGGCCTTGTGACACAGAAAAACAAAATCATTCCAATTGTCTTTTTATGGCATTTAAAACAATTCTTGACAGCTCTATGTATAAAATGTTGCTATGAAATTAATATAAATATTTTGATGCTAGATTTTATTTTAAAATTAAAGTCTCGATATTTTTCAACTATTTTTATATATATTATATAAATATAATATATATTACTAGTTAATAGTTACACTGATGGTGAAGTATTCATCAAGTCAAGAAGCTATTATCAGATTAATTTTAAAAACCATCAGGATAACCCTTGAATAGATTCATTAATTCAGAAACATTAAATAAGACAATCCAAAATATAAGAGCAGATTAAAAGAGACTTGCAGAGCTATTTAATTAATCAAACCACCTTGAAGATAAACATTAAGTAGACTGATAAATTAACAATGTTTAATCCAAGACAGAATCCCAGATAGAAGCAGATTGAAAGAGAGTTGCAGACTTTTGACATTAATCAGAAACAGTCAAATTCACGGAATAATTCGAAGATACTTGACATTAACAAATTTGCTTGAAGATAATCTCTGAGTATAGTGATAAATTAAGAAATATTAAATGAGGACAATCCTAAACGCTATAGGATAATGGGAGAGATTTATAGCTGAGACATTAAACCGTCAAGAGGTTGGCTAATATCTGCTACAATCGTTCTATTCTGCCAGGACCCCAGTCACCATCTCTTAATTCATAGATAATTTGATAATAACCATAAGGAGAGTAATCGCGGTAAATATATTCATCACTAGCAATTGACTGATTATGTTCTCTCCAGCACAAAAATGATGTAGGAGTCCCAGGTTCTAAGAAAACCTTCAATTTTCTGCAACAAGCAGCAAGGGAACCCTTCATTGCTACTTTCCCACAGCAGCGGATATCCAACTGTTCCAACTCCTTACACATGGTTAAAAGCTTTTCCACGCCTGCATCTGTCAGTAGACCGTTAATCAAGTCTAATCGTTTCAACCGAGGCATATTATTGGCAATTGTAAACGCTTCATCGTCTTGGGGATCTTCAGGGCGCAGCAAGGTGTAGCGTTCGCGCATACATCTGCTAAGATGCGTAAGGAACTTGCAGTGTTTCCCAATGGACACCAACGATGAACAAGTTATCTTGTTACAATAACTGATGTCCAAATAAGCCAGGTTTACCAATTTGGGGACAGTTTGGGTAACAATGGAATCAGTCACCTGACACCCGGGGATGCGGAGTACCTGAAGATTGTGAGAATAGTTAGAAATCAAGGCAAAGTTTTCTTCATTGGCCAATTCAAACACACACAATTTTCGCATCGATCCTCGGCTTCTCTTGACAAGCATCTCCACCATTCTCTCCACAGCTTCTGGCGTGGAGCAATGACACCATTCCTTAATATCGATTTCTTGCCAGTAGTCCGGCTGCGTGACTACCGTCCTACATGACTTGCATACTGCGGGCACCACTGTGTGAATCTCCTGAAAAGATGTTTTCTTGAAAATTAGGGCAAGAACATCTCGTAGAAGATATGCCCATGATCGATCACACACTTCCCTGCCACTCTCCATCCTCGCCGTTATCAAAGTTTCAATCTTCTCAGTAGACAAATAACAACGACAGGTTCAGAAAACACACACAGCCAAGAGTACTGATATCATATTTTAACTCTATAAATTAAAGAAATCTTTATTTCTAAGAATCCAAACTGGGGATTTAATACGACCACTGGTTTCTGAATCCAAACATATTTTTATATCAATTAATTTGTAAACTGATTTTTTTCGTATAAACTGATTCAATGCTTCTAAATGGAAACCCAGTTTTTAAAAAAATTATTTTAAGTGAGTAGATATAATTTTAAAGGGTTTGATGAGCATGTTTCCATGCAAATTGTGGATTCTTGGCATAAGAGAAGGGTAAGTGCTAATGGGGTCTCCTTTGAAATCACCAAAGAGGTTATAACAGAAGTGTTGGAATAATGAATATTTCCACCTCATGGTGCAACTGGACTGGTGTTCTATTCAATGATTATTGTTGACTAAGTAGATTTGTTGGACATGTTCCCTATTCAAACAGTTGATTACAACTTCAGTGCTGTCAACAAGATTGGAAAGACAACTTCCTCCTAAGCTTCCTGCTACCCAGGTGGATGGAAGATAGTTAACTATTTGTTTCAATCAACAATCTAGAGATCTTTGCTAGTATAGAGGCATTGAGAGCTCTCTATAAATAGACAGAAATTGTAACACATTGTGTGGAGCCAGATCTATATGAATATTGAAAGTTATATATTTTTTGATCTGTTGTCACCATTTTTCATAGTTATATTTTTCAACATGGTATCAAAGCCTTTGTGATGTACTTTTCTTTTTGTATGAATCTCTATTCTTACAGTTGCGATATGATAGTGTACAACAATTCATTTATCTACAAATAGAGACTATTGTAGCAATGGAAAGATCAAAAGTCTAAATGAATGTTTTGTACTGTCTATATTTTCTTTTTTTTTTAAATGTGATAATCAACTATCCAAGAGTGTTGCAGCCCATTGTTTATCAATCGCCTGAGAATCAAGAAAATCTATGAGTGTGATTCTTGGTATTCAAGGAAGAATCACTATAAAGAAGACTATCACTAATATTGTCTAAAGTGATCATATTTTCTGAGCTATGCAATCGAGTGTTATTTGAAGGTAAAGTCTCCGGATGTTTGACTTTAAAAAAAGGAAAAAGGTCTGTTCATGCAAAAAGAAGTCACCATACATACAAAATCTATTGAAGTTGTCATTGAAGAGGTGTTTAACTTAAAGTTTCTGCTAAAAAAAATAGTATTTTTTAGTCCATGCATATGTGAACACACTATGTATGCCTGATGTAAATGTTTCAATAAAAGGTGAGATGGTGTGGTAAGAATGTTGTCATGATGTGAAGGTCTATGACAAAATGTTTATTTAACTATGAAGGTTATGTTGGTGCAAAATTAGTCATGTAATGAAAGATTGTTGGATTGACATATCTCAACAAAGTGATGAAGATTGATTTAGAACATATTGTGTTTGATCATTTTTAAGGGGTGCATTATTGGTAGTACTTGAAACCCTAAATACTTTTGTTTACTATATTGATGAATCATGTTCTAAAAGATATTTGTAGAGAACTAGCAAGCATAGCGGTTGGGTACCCATGTGACTTGGTAGATGAATTGTTTTTCATATGGATTCAATATTATTCTACATGAGAAAAGTTTAGAACTAGTTTCCTCATTATTGGAACACTATTTTTGTGAAGTTCGAAGGGTTTGTGGTAATCCGAAACCACTTTTTTAGGCAAATCTATTGAATGGTGTGTGCTAATTCGAAACCATTTATTTAGCTGAAAAACCTAAAATTTTATTAAAGGGTTTGTGGTAATCTGAAACCATTTGTTCAAGTGAAAAACCTAAAATTTTATCGAAGGGTCTGCGATAATCCAAAAGCATTTATTTAGGGCAAAAAAAAAAAAAAACTAAAAGTTTATTGAAGGGTTTATGGTAAGCCAAAACCACTTTTTTGGGTGAAAAACACTAAAGAATGGGAAACAATTTTTTTAATGTTGTGAATGGGTACCTAGCAAGGCTCAATGCTAGGATCTATTCTATTTGAATTTCTTCTCTAATTTCTCCCACATATACAGTCTATAGTAGCAAAAATTAAGGGAGGGTGTTGGAATAATGAATATCTCCACCTCAAGATGCAACTAAACTAGTGATTATTGTTGACTAAGAAGATTTCTTGGGCACATTCCCTATTCTTCAGAAAATGGTTGATTACAACTTCAATGCTATCAACAAGATTAGATACACAACTTCCTCCTAAGCTTCCTTCTACCCAGGTGGATGGAATATAGTTAAGTTAACTATTTGTTTCAATCAACAATCTAGAGACCTCTTCTAGTATAGAGGCATTGAGAGCTCTCTACAAATAGAAAGAAATTGTAACACATTGTGTGCAGCCAGATTTATATAAATATTGAAAGCTATATTTTTTAGTGATTTGCTGTCACCATTTTGCATAGTTCTATTTTTCAACAAAAAGTGGGTGGTCTTTCTCTAGAGGGAAAGAACTAGAGAAAACAATTCATAGTTGTAGAGCCTGCAAAAACTCTTCCACCCTAAGGAAGAATATAATCTATGGCTTTTCTAGGGAAGATATTCTTGAACATTGGGATGTGCTATGCTATGCCATAATGTGCTAAATTACACTTGAAGACTACTTTTAGGTGTTGTACTACTACCATTTTGCTATGCTAAGTTATTTTAGGAACCATGATTTAATTTCCTTCCACCATATAATTTTGCATTCTATGGAGGATATTGTTTATAATGTTCTTAAAAAGATGAAGGAAGGGAAATTGTACTATATCCTCCACCAATCCTTCATATTTAAATTGTACAAATTCCATCTTTCCCTCCACCCATCTCAATTTGATAACCCTTAAGCCATTACCTACCCTCCAATGTCAACTAACTTGAGCCTTGAGATAGTCTTAAAGAGAAACAAGTCTACTAAAATCAGACACTGATACTGGTAGGAGCAAGAACAATACTAGGAGATCTAGCAAGAGATTTAAAATGTAGAAATTTTGTACACCACCCAAAAATGACACTAAGGTGAGTTATGATCCCATAGAAACAAAGACTAAACCTACCAAGAGGAAGAAAATAAAAATGGTGCATACAAGCTATGGCTTTAAGACCAAACCTATCAATAGGAAGAAAATAAAAATGGTGCATACTAGCTAAAATAAAAATGGTGCAACTTTAACTGGATCGAGCTAGCTTAACCTGAAGTTAATGCCAGATTCCTGATACCCTTGATAGTAGCAATCCAACACAACATTAATGCTCAGAGTACACAACCAAGATGTTGCATTATGTGGCCACAACTCTTTATCTTTCACAAGTTAACAAAGATGATACAAAGGGCAAAAAAAGATATTGAGACTCTACAATCCTAATGGATGACTAGTTACCTTGCTAGATAAATCTATAAAGGAAGAACAAGACAAGTTGGTGAAGGATGACCAAGGAGATAAAGAGGAGATATAGCCCTTGTATCTTTTCTTTCCAAATTTTGTTATGTTCTAGTTTATTATGTACTATTTGCCTAGAGAGATTGATATGTATAACTGGACTTACTTTAGGAAGTATAGTAGTATCTTTAGGATTTACTACTACTAGCATTTTGGGTTTCAATATTTGGATATTATTATTAGGACTTACTTTATTCTATTATGATAGATTATAATCTTTTTGTGTAGATAGAATATTTTTTGATGTTTAGAAAAGGGGTAGATTAAATTGATGTTGAATGACTACTTGCTGATTTTTAGCCTATTGTAACCTGGGATCAACCTCGTATCTTTTGACTAATTTCTAATACATCAAAAGCATGTTTCAAATGGTAAGAAAGGGAAAATCATTTTAGAATGTAGGGTTCTTTTTCATTAGGTTACTTGACATTTTGAAATATCTCCAAGAAAAATTATGTACAACATAATTACAATTGGCTCATGTCAAGGTGGGTTAAGATAGTGATATAAAGTTTTTTTATTATTTTCTTGAGGTGGGGAGGACATACAAGATTTTGAGTACATCAATCATTATGTCCTAAAGGATCACCAAATCTAGAATAGTCCATAAGAGGTCTATGTTTATTAGATTTGGAACATTGAATGACTTTGAAAACTATTAGAAAGGTTAATCTTCCCTTGGATGTATTAATTGGGATATTCCAAGGATCCCTAAATGTAGTTTGTCCTATTGTACACATGTGGAGGACATGTCATTGTTTTTCCTTTATTCCACATGTGAGGACAACTCTTTTTTATTCCTTTATTAAGGAATTTAGTTTATCCTCCTTAAGAGGATTGTGACACTTTGCACACACCTATTATGAATGTGGCATTCATAGAAATGGGAGTTACACATGCAACTCCTTTCTCATCTCTTTATAAAAGATGCTCCTCCTTCTTTCTTCTACACTCTTATCACTTTGATGTTATTGTATTGAGCTATTTTGCTCCAGCACTCTCTCTCTCTCTTCTCTAGGCATTTGTCTTCATTCATAATACTCACAAGGGGTTTTCTTTGCTTTCCCCTTATAAATCCTTGTCTCCATTGTTGAACCATCTTGGTGTATGCTCTTGGATTTTGCTTATCTCATGGTAACATTGTTTCACACTTAACTTACTTGGATTGTTTCTTGTTCCTTGCTCAATCTTATCGTTTCTTACATGGTATCAGAGCTTGGCTATCTAATCCTTGTTTTAAGTTTTATGTTGAAGGTTGCCATTCATTGGAGCACAACTTATTTGGAGACGTTATTGAGAGAAGAAGTTTGTGTTGTGGTTGTCTTCTCATTCTAACATCCTTTGTGTGCAATTTTTTTTTATTGTATCATTTTTTTTTACTAACCCTCTTTGGAAGGCTTGCCGCCAAAGGGTTTTCTGTTCAAAAAATTTAAATTTTTTTTGCTCTTGTTTTGGAGGGCATGCCGCCAAAACAAGAAGCATTTATTAGAAAGCACTTATTTATTTTAAAATTGTGCAATTTTTAATAAATTTTTTATAGATTTATTCTTCTTATCATTTAATTAAAAAAAACTTACCTTCAATTATATTAAGGAAATAATAATCCTAAGTGTGTTTTAAAAATCCTTAGGACATTTAATAGATTAAGTTTAATTTTTTTATAGAAATTTAATATATTTCCTACTCATTTTAAAAAAAATTTAATACATTCTCTAATTTTTTTGTATTTTTAAATATATTTTAGTCTATATCTTAAACTATCTTATCTTGAATGTATCTTACATTATCTGTTTTGGAAATTTAAATCTTTTGAAAGAAAATATCAATAAATTTTTCCTTCTTCGTAGCCGAGTTCTCTTTAGTTCTTTTTAGGAACTTTCTATATTGATTTTCTTGTTTTAAATCTTTCTGTTTTTTCATAGTGATTAGTCACGATATATTTCTAATCTTTCTCTTCACCTTCCTTGCTATCTTTGTATATTCTTGCTGAGATGTTTCTTCTGATCGCCTTCCATAAGCTTCCAAGGCCTGAGACCCAAAAACCTTTGCTACGCTGGATGAAACTGGGACCATTCACGGCTAGGTCTCCTTCCGATCACTCATTCCCCAATACTTTGCACTACATGCTATTTTTGCAGTACGATTTGTTGTGGTTGTAGGCGGCGTGTGGGGAATCGTTTTCCTCGTGTCTGCGAAGCTCGGAGCCGCAGTGGATTTGAACTCGTGACCCGCTGAAACCAGGGCTGCTATGTAAAAGAAAGCCCCTGCAACCGAAAGCGTCTTCCTTGGAGTGTCTTTGTGCTTGGTTCCCCTACCTTCCACGCCTTTGATTTAGTTTGTTTGCACTGGTCTCTGAGGTGGCTGGTTTGTAGTACTCAAGATCGAACCTAACATTGAGTTCAGAAATAGGCTTCCAAGGTTGCGGAGAAGCCCCTATGGGAATTGCCAAACGTCAAAGGTTGAAGGCCCATGCAACTGCCAAATGCTCTGTCAAACCTGCTCCAGCTGCGATAGTAACATTTTCTATCATTTCTCTTCCTTGCATGAAGTAACACATGTACGTTTTTTACTCATACATTTTTTTTCTATATCTTAATTATAGAAAATTAGATTCCTCTATCCTTTTTCAATACAAAACACTTAAATCCTATATTACATTTTTTTTCATTAGGAATCATTAATATCATCATCCTAAATATAGAAAATTGGATTCATTTTTTTTTTAGGCTATAATCATTCTAATAACGCTTCTGCGGGATTCTTTTTCATTTTTATCCTTGTACTAACATTTTGTTGCAGAATTATATCTTTTATTTTGTTCAGTTCCATCATCACGTTTTGTTTTCATTCAAGTTAACGTATAAGGCATATTTCTATTAGGGGGGACATTTTTTATTCATAAAAATGTCAACCTTATTTCCAAAAATAAAACTTAGTTATTCTAATTATCATTCCTGGAAAACTCATATCTCATTCATTTTTTGTTTTAAACACCTCTTCAAGATAGCTACTGATCCTTCTCTTGAACCTGGTTCAGTGGCTACCCAAGATGAAAAATATACTTGGAAAACTAAAAATGAAGAAGCTTTAGGTTTAATTGGTATTTCCATTATTCCAGATTTATATGTGTTAATTGCACACTGTTCTAAAGCTCATGATGCCTAGTCAATCTTGCAAACCAAGTATGATAGTGGAGATGAATACCGCAAAATACAGTTGCAGGATCAACTTGAAGATCTCAGGTATATAGATTTTAAGAGTATGGATGAATTTCTGTTAAAATTTGATTCTCTTAAAAGCCAAATTATTGCTTTAGGTGTTCAATTAGAGGACATTCATTTAATTCATCTTATTCTTAAAAAGTGTCTTCCTAGACAATTTCAACAATTTATAACTAATATTCATGCACAACTTGCTATTCCTACTTTAACTTCTCAGTTAACTTATGTTATTTTTCAAACTTTATTAAGACAGGAAGAAGCTAAGCTAATTCAATTTGGTACCCTTAAATCAACTGAACATGCATTTATGTCTTGAAATTCAAATAATAGTAATTTTCGTTCAAATAATAATAATAATAATAACAACAAACAATATAATACTAATTCAAATAATTCCAACAATAAATTTCATGCGAAATATAACAATAATAACAATCATCATAATAAAAAATCGTAATACTGATAATCAAAGAAATAATTCCAATTCCAAACCTCATTGTTCTTATTGTGGCAAAGATGGACATGTTGTCAATAACTGTTTTAAAAAGAAAAATGATAAAAAACCTATGAACAACAGTAACAATAATAAAGAATCAAATCATAAAAAAGGTAACTCTACTGGTTCTAATTCTCATCATGCTTTTACTTATAGCTTTAATCTTTGTAGACCTTTAGAATGGATTGTTAACAGTGGTGCATCACAACATGTAATTTCTCATAAAGAAATTTTTGATTCTCTACAACCTGATATTGCTAACATTCCTATTCAGTTAGCTAATAATTAGACTTGTAAAGTTGAAGGTTTAGGTGATGTAACAATTCCTAATGGTAAATTGCATGATGTATTGTATGTACCTGATTTGAAAACTAATTTGCTTTCTGTTTCACAGTTATGTCAGGACTATAAAGTTGAATTCTATAAAGATACATGTTATGTCATAGATCCTCAAACTAAACAAGTGATTGCTCATGCTAAAATGGATAATGAAAACTTATTTAAATCTCATGAATTTGCTAGTTCATGATATTCTTTACATACTTCTATTGATTTCAATATATGGCATGAAAGACTTGGCCATTTAAATTTGGATTATATTACTTTCATGCAAAAACACAATATGGTTGATGGCTTGCCTCACATTATTCCTTCTAAGATTTCTTGCATAGGTTGTATGAGTGGTAAGATGCATAGGGAGCCCTTTCCAAGTGGAAAATCATGGTGGGCAACTCATAAGTTGCATCTTGTCCACAGTGATCTTTTGGGCCCCATGGAGAATAACTCCATCCAAGGTTCTCGGTATGCACTTACCTTTGTTGATGATTTTTTAGATGAACTTGGATCTATTTTTTGCATAGCAAGGATCAAGTTCTTGATATATTCATTGAATTTCAGTTATATGTTGAAAGGCAATCTGGTTTTAAACTTAAAATTCTCAGAACTGATAATGGAAAGGAATATGTGAATAATTCTTTTCACTCTTATTTGAAATCATGTGGACTTAAACACGAGCTTACTATTCCTTATACACCACATCAAAATGGTGTGGCGGAAAGAAAGCATCGGACCATTGTTGAAATGGCTAGAAGCATGTTGCATGCTAAGAATCTGCATTATAAATTTTGGGCTGAAGCCATGTTTTGTCCAACTTATATTCTTAATAGGACTCCTACCAAAGCTCTCAAGGATATTACTCCAGAAGAGGCTTGGTTTGGTAGGAAACCTAATTTACATCATTTGCGGATTTTTGGATCTGTTGCTTATGTTCATATTCCTAAACAAAAAAGGCATAAATTAGATGCTAAGTCATCTCCTTATATGTTTGTTGGTTATGATGAAAAACTAAGGGTTATCATGTTTATGATTCCACTACTAACAAAGTTCAAGTTGCTAGAGATGTTTGTATTGCAAAAAATGGAGTCCATGACTGTTCTACTACACATGATGTAGAATTCAGTGGCACTAATATTGTGCTAGTGGAGGACCAACCTCCTTCTCTTAACCCTACTCCTCCTCTTAACTCTTCAACTCAAGTACCACCTATTATTTCTGCTCCTACAAGTAATGATATTCAAGTAGCTACTAATGATGCTTTTATTGCTAATGATTCTTCCTCTAGTGATAATTCCATTGCAACTAAACGTAAACCTAAATGGGCTCAAAACTTAATCAATGAAGGTGATGACTACATTTCTAGATTTGGTGGAATTAAACATAGAAGGATTAATTATTGTAATTATGCTTTGATGACTACTATTATGAATTCTAACGATCCTAAGTCTTTTGATCAAGCTAACTCTCAACCTCATTGGCAAAAAGCAATGCAAGAGGAATATGATTCTTTAATTGCTAATCAAACTTGGGACTTAGTCAAGTTACCTCATGGCAAGAATATAGTTTCATGTAAATGGTTATACAAAACAAAATTGAATACTAATAATGAAATTAGTAAATTTAAGGCTAGACTAGTTGCTAGAGGATTCTCACAAATTGAAGGATTAGACTATAATGAAACTTTTGCTCCTATTGCTAAAATGCCTACTATCAAATTAGTTCTTGCTTTAGCATCTAAAATGAATTGGCCCATTCATCAAATGGATGTTAAAAGTGCCTTCTTAAATGGTGATTTATATGAAGAAATCTATATGGCTCAACCTCCTAGATTTGTTAAGAAAGGTAATGAAAATCTGGTTTGCAAATTGAAAAAATCTATTTATGGTCTTAAACAATCACCTAGAGAATGGTATTCTAAAATTAATTTTTTCTTTATTTCTCAAGGTTTTTCTAGAAGTAAGAATGATCCTAATTTGTATATTAAACATACTAATGATGATATTATCATTGTTATTGTTTATGTAGATGATCTAATTCTCACTTCTAGTTCAGATGTGTTGATTTCTGATATCAAGTTTCAACTTAAACAAAAATTTCAGATGACTGATTTAGGTATCTTACATTACTTCTTAGGTATGCAAATTTTCCAAACTCCTAAGGGTATCTTTCTTTCTCAAAGTAAGTATGCTCATGATCATTTAGAAAAATTTAAGATGAATGATTCTAACCATGTTTCAATTCCATGTGATTAGGAACTAAATTAATGGCTGATATGAATACTCCTTTTGTTGATGAAACTTTGTATAGACAGTTAGTAGGAAGTTTAAATTATTTAACTCTTACTAGACCTAATATTGCTTATAGTGTTGGTTTAGTTTCTCGATTTATGTCTAAACCTCAACAAACTCATTTTAAAGTTGCTAAACGAATCTTAAGGTACATTAAAGGAACTATTAATATGGGATTATTCTATGATGCCAATTCTGAATTTATTTTACATGGCTATACTGATTCCAATCTAGGTGGAGATCCCAATGATGGGAAATCCACTTGTGGCTATTGTTTCTTTGTTGGTTCAGGTGCAATTTCTTGGAAAAGCAAAAAAGAACACTCTATTTCCCTTTGCTCAACTGAAGCTAAATATAAAGGTTGTACCAATGCAGCTAAGGAAGCTTTATGGATTAGAAGACTTCTTGACGATTTGGGTCTACCTCAACAATCACCTACCCCTATACATTGTGACAATCAAAGTTCTATTGCCTTGGCAAAGAATCCAATTTTTCATGCACGAACCAAACATATTTCACTTCAACATCACTTCATTCGAGAACAAGTTGAAGACAAGCAAATTGCTCTTCTTTATTGTAAAGGTGAAGATCAAGTGGCTGATATTTTAACCAAACCACTTTCTAAAGAGAGATTTCAATTCCATTGTATAAATTTGGGTTTACAACCCGTTGATGTAAACTCCCCAAGTAAAGATTAAGGGGGGGGGGGGGGGGTGTTAGAAAGGTTAATCTTCCCTTGGATGTATTAATTGGGATATTCCAAGGATCCCTAAATGTAGTTTGTCCTATTGTACACATGTGAGGACAACTCTCTTTTATTCTTTTATTAAGGAATTTAGTTTATCCTCCTTAAGAGGATTGTGACACTTTGCACACACCTATTATGAATGTGGCATTCATAGAAATGGGAGTTACACATGCAACTCCTTTCTCATATCTTTATAAAAGATGCTCCTCCTTCTTTCTTCTACACTCTTATCACTTTGATGTTATTGTATTGAGCTATTTTGCTCCAGCACACACTCTCTCTCTCTTCTCTAGGCATTTGCCTTCATTCATAATACTCACAAGGGGTTTTCTTTGCTTTCCCCTTATAAATCCTTGTCTCCATTGTTGAACCATCTTGTTGTATGCTCTTGGATTTTGCTTATCTCATGGTAACATTGTTTAACACTTAACTTACTTGGATTGTTTCTTGTTCCTTGCTCAATCTTATCGCTTCTTACAAAAACATTGTGACCATTTTCTTGATTTATCCCTATCAAAATTCAATTAGTGTTGTTTAATATTTTCTAAACAAAAATTATAGTTGGGACCCATAGAATTACATGCCTAACAAATAATTGTAATTCTTAAAAGTCAAAGTGTAGCACCCAAATCCTAAATCTAGTAGATTGGATGATTTGAATATAGAGTAGAATTCTTATCTTTGTAATTACCAAGAAAAAATTAATTCATTAGGTAAAACTAATAAAATGTCATTTTTAGATAATCCTAATTATTATCACATAAAGAATACACAAATGTTTGAAACAAATTACATCATATCAAAAAAAATCTTGAAATGACTTTTCACATGCAAAAGTCAACATCCATCCCTAGAAAAGATACACAAACATCAATATATTTCCTTCAAAAATTATAAAATGTGAATCCTAAGTATTATATCCAAATTTAACTTCCATTTACTCTCAATTGTCAATATTCAATGATCAAATAAATTTACAACATAATTCTATTTAGAAATAAAATATACAAAAAAAAAAAAACTAAATAATACTAATAACATGCCTTCACTAGATGTTATACACTAAAAAGGAATTATAAATATTATAAAATCCATCCTACAAACATAATTCTGGCCTAAATTATAGGCCTTCTGCTATACAATATAAACAATACAAAACTAAAACTACAATAGAACCTAGAAAATCATTAGACAAAATAACTTAAAAGACATTAGTGAGAGAAGTCAACATGACTTGAGATAGTGTTTGAAATCACTCTATTTAAGCATAATAAAAGGGTTTTTTTCTCAATCAATTTTCTGTGAGGCACATATGAGGTATCATATTGTTGGCATTTTTTGTGAGGCACATATGAGGTATAATATTGTTGGCAAATCATTATAAATAGTCCATAAGAAAACTCCCTTTGATAGAATCAAATCTTTGAGTTTCTTTATAAATAGGATGATTTTCTTCTTGATTTATCTCCTCCTTTTTTTTTCAGACTGCAGGAATCGGTGCAACACGGCCCCCCTATAAACTGCAGTGCGCCTGGTAAACTTTTTAACGTGACCGGTAGCACTGGCGCGACACGCCCACCGGTACCACGAGGACGGGGGAGACTAGAATCCGTGACCAACCCCCTGCAATAGGGAAGATTTAGCCAACCGAGCTAAGGCCCCTGCCCTAATTTATCTCCTCCTTTTAAAACTTAGCATTGTTTCTTATTTTTAAGACATAAATTATAGCCATGATCTATACAATAACAGTTACCACAAACAATTGGAGTTATTCAAACTCATTGTATTTTACCCATATTCTCGATCTATAAGATATGGTGGTAGGGGAACGAAGAGCTTGAGAGGGTGGTCCATGTAAGAACAATTTGATGATAATTTTGGGGATCCCACTAGTCATGTTGCTGGTCCTAGAAAGAAGAAGATGGCAGTGATCTTCTTTGTTCCTTTCAGGGTTTCGGGTTTGAATTTGGTGTTACAGCAGCCAGATTAAGATAAGAAAAGCGATTGCTTGGCTATAACCGAAGTATGGATTATATAAAAGACTAAAATTACACCACCAGACTGCCTAATTCCAAAAATTGAAAAACATTTTCATATTTTACTATCGCGACTGTCCTAAAATAAAGGAGGGAATTAAAAGCAGGGGAAATCCACATTTTCCAAATAAAATCCCAATCACTCAAACATTTGTGCTAAGAATGTTCAGATCTATAATACATCTAAAATCTATTAAAACTAAGCCCATACACAAATGATCAAAATATAATTTATTGGCCGAGCAAAAAACAAGAAATGAAATATGTTCTCACCAGTGGCCGGATAGCACTTGCCTTTTGCGGGCTACGGTTTCCTGGCTTCTTCGTAGTTCTGTAAGAGCCTAATCTAGCAGGCCAAGGCACATAATGAAAATGGAATAACATTGCTACCGGCATGGACGGACATCTAAATTCGATGGGCTTTATAGAATCACTAGAATGAGCCAACTCTGATTTAGAGATTTTATGATAATGTCGGTCTTTATTTCCTATTTGGCTCTTTTTAATTATTTATAATATTTAAATTAGGTGGTTCTCTTGTAAAACGGATTTAAAATGCACATAGCATATAACTTATACAAAAAGGTTTTAGTCCTTATTTCAAAATATACAATTTATGTGTATTTGGTGTAAGATTTATAATTTCAATTATATTGTTATTATTTAAAATATTTTAAATAAATAATATTTTTTATTAATTTCTTTATTATATACTATTTATTAAGAAATTATATTATCTTCTTAATTAAGAAGAAGAGTGTGATAGTTATAGATCTTAAATTAAAATTTTGGTGGTATTTATAAGATTACTAATTTATAAAATATATTTTGAAGTCGGTACATTTTTCTAACCATTGATAATTAAGATATTTGTTTGATATTTGATATTTTCTCACTACGATATAGTGTTAAAATAATGTAACTTCTTACATAACAAAAAATAAATAAAAATCTATTATTGTTCAACAATGTACATGAAGCATAGGCAAGAGCTTACAACACAATGATAACTTGTGAGCCTCTCATGTGGGAGGTCTTGGGTTTGAATTCGTGAGTTATATTTTGAATGACATTATTATCAGTTGTAGTATTTTAATATAGAAGATTTTGTTATGAATTTTCTTATCATATCCTATTATTGAGAAATTTATTTATTGTAATATTTTTGGAGAAAAGGTATTGGATAGATATATAGCTTAATTTTAAATAATGGTAAATAGGGAGTATGGTTTACAAATGCACATTAAATATCACAATTATAAAATGGTTTATATTCTTTTCTCCAACTATATGATTTTTGGCATTATGTATGCAATGTTTATTTAGGAAAACTTTCCAACTATGAAAATTAAAATTGTTGTAGTCACTGATTATTAATATCCTATTGTGAATGATTATTAAACTACAGGAAACAAATTCACAGCTAATATCAAAAAATAACACAACTACAACTTCACCAATAAAAATACGGAAAGAAATTCAGAACATAGAGAACACAATTTTTTTGGACAAATCATCCCTAGAAAAACCCCTAAGGAAAAACTAGTTCTATAGATGGAAAATATATTAACTTCAAAAAATCAAGAGATACAAAATTATTTGCCTTTCACTGATAGAATTTAGACAACCTCCTAATTCTCCTATTGATATTCTCCACTACTATCACCAATGCTATCACTGTGCCCTTGCTAAAAGTGCAAGACTATTTGCTATCACTACAAACTCATTACTAGCATTGCAAGATTGTTTTCTATTACTCTAAACTCATTTGCTAACACTATAAATACTTATTAGAACTCTTTTTGTTCTTTGTACTATTTTGTTCTCCAATTGCCCCCCTTGACCCCCTTTTATACTACTTAACCAAGAGGTTTCTAGTTACTTCTTGATCAAGACAACTCAACCAAGAAGTTTCAAGTTGCATTTCCTAACCAAGAAGTTTCTAGTTTACAATTAATCACACATGGACAAACAATTGTCCAAAATATCAAAAACTAACACTCCCTCATAGCAAGAAAAATATTATGCATGACACCTAACTTATCTTTGAAGAAGATGAATTTCGCCTTCCCCAATTCCTTTGTTAGAATGTCTGCTACCTGCTCCTTTGTAGGTATGTACTATAGCTGAACAATCTCCCATTGTACACAATCTCTAATGAAGTGATATCTGATGTCTATATGTTTAGACCTATCATGAACGTTGGATTCTCAGACAACTTGATGTAACTCTAATTGTCGTAGTGTATCATAGGGAATATGAAAATATGCCAAACTTCCAAATATTTTTAAATGGCTAATGTCAGGCTTCTTACCTGTGAAAGCTTCCTCTAGTGTCATCCTTCCTAGTACCTTGTGTGGAACACTATTCTAAATGTAGATTGCTATACTACACAACTTTTTCCATAGGTAGTGGGGCATATCTTGATCATGTAGCATGGTTCTTTTCACCTCCAATGTAGAATGGTTGTTCCTCTCAAAAACTCCATTCTATTGTGGATTGTGAGGAACTATTCACTCCCTCTTGATTCCTTCCTTGGTACAAAACTCCTAGAAGTACTTTCCTTTGTATTCATCTTCATTGTCTGACTAAAGAACATTTATCTTCCTTCTTTTTTAGTTCCCCACTAGAACCTTAAACTCTTGGAATCAACTGAAAACCTCATCCTTGGTCTTCAAGAACTATATCCAAGTCTTTCTAGAGAAATCATTGATAAAAGTAACATAGTACTCATATCCTTTGAGAGATTTTGTTGACATCAATCCCCATACATATGAAGTACTAAATCAAGAACACCTTCAGATCTGGTATCACTTCTTGGAAAAGATGCTTTTGCAAACTTCCCCAACATGCATCCTTTGCATACATCACTATGCTTTGTGCTCACCTCTGGAACACCTATCATGGTCTCACGAAGCAATTTGGGTGCTCCATGGTGAATATGGCCCATACTCCTATGCCATAGCTCTCCAAGATATCTGGGATTAGTGATGCTCACGAGTGCCTTAGGAGTATCAAACTAAAACCTATAAGGTGACCACTCCTAACTCCAATAGTTATGGGTGATTTCCAATCCTTGTGCTTAATAGGGATTTTTTTAGTGGCAATTATTCGCCAATTAGCAAATATGTCCCAATCAAGCTATACAAAATTGGCAAAAAAAAACATTGTATACTAGTTGACCAGTTTGCCCAGATTTTATAAAATACTCATTTAGTGGTCAAAACATTCACCACTATTATTACGTAGTTTTGGTTTGGTATTCGGTTTCTACACCCATGTTTCTCTTTAATGTTTACTCTTATTTGCCACAAAATTAATTGAGTGTCTCTTTCGATGATCATCATTCGCCAAATTCCCATTTTCCTATGTGAAATTTTTATTTGTCCTAGGACCCAATTCGCCATGCATCACACACAATTGGGTCCCAAATTCTTTCCCTATTCGCCCAATCGATTACTTGAAATTATTTGGGGTTCACCAAATATTAGCTCTTCTCATATGTAACGGTCAGCCCATTCGCCAAAATGAAAATAGTTTATTTGTAGTTGTCTATTTAAGATATATGAGTTTCTTTATTGAAACATGCCGAAAGAATGAGCCTTCTTCATAGTATTGTGATCAGTAGAGAACTGGAACGACTATGACTATGAGTCCATAGTATTTTATTGCAACCTTAATTTGATGGAGATGTCATAGTTAAATTTAAATAGGAAGAGGAGTAGGACTAATGAAGGTGGAGATGTCCAAGAGAGGCCAACGAAATTCAAAAATATATCTTCATACTTTGGTGGGGGTAGACGCAACAGTTTTGGTCAAAGTAAGGAAGGTACATCATCAGAGGATCTATACAATCTCAACCTACACAGGAGTCGATTCAAAAAATTGGGGAGCCTAATAAATCTAGTGACGGAGTTGTAGAACCTGATATCTCTAATGAAGATGACCTTGAAGAAGAATATCCAGTAAATAACCATTACCAGGATGAAGCAATTAATAGTAACACTAAAGGGAGAGGAAAATCAAAAGAAAAAATTGATTATCAATGGGAGATGGCCAGGAAATTTAAATTTGATTAGGCAGTAAAGTATTCATTCATTGAGCCTGTGGACAATCCAATTGTAGGTGAGCCACTAGTAGAATGCAGATGTAATTTTTTTCTATAATCTACATGTAATTAATTTTTATCATTTCAATCATCTGGGCTTTGTTCATTTTGTATTGGTAATAATAATAAGATATCTTTTGACTTATTATATATAGTTATAGATAAACTAAACTGCAATGGTATTGGTAACTATCAATAAAAAACTATCAAAAATTGGCTATACAATTTGGGAAGTGGTGTGTGGTTAGTGGTAGCATACTAGCAAGAGAATGTCGCTATCACTAACATGGAATTTAATTCTTTCTGGGTACACTGTACTTTGTAGACAACTTACCTTGATACGTGTCAACATTCTGGTGACTACCTCGACAATTTTTCTTTCTTCAAGAAATGTTGGCCGAAATTAAACCTCAACCATTGATCTTGGATCATCAGACAGTCTGAGTTCTCAAACAATACATTTAACATAATTATAGTGGTAATGACAAAGATTATGCTTCCATAATGTAGGGTCAAACAACCACACCTTTAAACCATCACTTGCCACTTGCCACTTGCCATTTGCCTATAATTTATGTAAGTTTGTATGTTAGGTTAGGCTACTTATTTCCCATCTTTTGAAAATAGCCATACCAACTATAAATTTCTAAAAACCATTTGCCATAACAAATAAATTAATTCAATTATTTGGAAAATAATTTTGCCATTTTTTTATAAAAAGGTATCGGTTATTAAAATATTCGCCAACCAATATCCATCTGTGAAAACATAATTCGCCATCAATATTAATAATTTTATTAAAAAAAAAAATTATAATCACCATTATTTTATAAAAAATTTCTAAACTATTAAAATTTTTTCCACCAAATATTCATCGATTGATGCATAATTCACCAACACTATTAATTTCTTTTTCACCCAAATGACATGTGATGCACCACAATTTTATAAATTTTGGGAGGGAGGGGGGGGGGGGGGGGGGGGGGGGTGGGTTCCTTAAAGTTATCCTTGCTTAATCAACACATGTGTCCCTCTAAAGAGTACATTATATCCCCTATCTAGAAGAGTAGATATGGAAATCAAATTCATATTGAAGCCTAGCACATGCAACACATCATGAACTAGAACTATCTTTCCATTCTCCTCTGAAACTAAATTTTCCTTTTCCCAATCAGGTTGAGCTTGGACAAGTTTCCCATAGAAATATGGATATTGGGGTTCTCCTCCTTATAACTAGAGAAGTACTCTCTAACTCCTATCATATGAAATGACACCTTACTATCTATGTACCAGATCATCTATGAGGTTGAGTTCACTATTTAGAATACCTATTTAGGGATATTCTCACTAGCTTGTCATCACTGGGACTATCTCCAGTAGTCGTTAACTCATCCTTGACAAGTCTAAGCCTCCTAAGGTAACTTGTAGCATCTTCTCCCTAGTTCATCCAGGTATTCTTTAGCTTCTCTTTGAGAATCATCTTCCTATTAGTGGTAGCATTCTAGTACAGATTCAAAATGGTATCACACATCTTCTTCACTATATCTAGCTCTGCAATATGTGGAACAATATGATCCTTGACGACATCAAGGATAATCCTCCTTGACTTGGCATCATCCTTATTATATGTTGCAAGCTGTATAGCATTTGTAGGTACAACTATACCAGTGGTAGCATAATCTTTGATACCATATTCTTTAAACAATAAAGGAAATCTAGCATTCTAGACAACACAATTTGAAGCACAATCCAGTCTATTCTGATCTGTCAAACTAGCTGAAGCCATCTAAAGGGATTAAAGCAATAATAAATATGAAGAGGTCACAATTTCTTTCCTCAAGAAAAACTTTTCTACCCTCTACAATGCTTTGATACCATGTGAAAATTAACATTATTATAGTCACTGATTATTAATCTCCTATTGTGAATAATTATTAAACTACTCGAAACAAATTCATAGCTAATATCAAAAAATGGCACTCACCAAAAAAATTATAGAAAGAAATTTAGAATATAGAGAACACAATATTTTTGGACAAATCATCCTTGGAGAAACCCCTAATGAAAACTAGTTCTGCAGATGGAAAATATATTAACTTTAGCAAATAAAGAGACACAAAATTCCTTGCCTCTCACTAGTAGAATTCAAACAACCTCCTAATTTCTCCTACTCATATTCTCCACTACTATCCCCAACGCTACCACTATGATGTTCCTAGTACTGCAAGACTATTTGTTATTATTGCAGACTCATTGCTAACACTATAAGGCTGTTTTCTTTTACTGCAAACACATTTGCTAACACTGCAGATGCTTCTTACAACTTTTGTCATTCTCTGTACTATTTTGTTCCCCAATTGACCCCCTTGATCCCCTTTTATACTACTTAAACAAGAGGTTTCTAGTTGCTTCTTGATCAAGATAACTCAACTAAGAAGTTTCTAGTTGTTTCCTAATGAAGAAGTTTCTAGTCGCTTCTCAATTAAAACAACCTAACCAATAGGTTACTAGTGGCTTCTAGGAGGAGTCAATTAATTAGCAAATAATTATTTTTTGTAACTCTAACAATTATTTACCAATTAATTGCACATGGATGAACAATTGTCCAAGCTACCAGAAACTAACACCAATGACATTGATATTATTTGTTTGGAATATTTTTCTCTTGATGGAATTCTATTATTGTTGATATTAATTGATCCTTTTTTTTGGTTTAATCCACATTGATTAGTTTCACTATAATACTTTTATTATTAATCATTCTTGTTACTATGTTATTCACAATGTTAATTTTTTATACAGTTAAATAAATTTATTTTAAACAAACTATAAGACATGTACATCCTAGTGATGGCATATATATTTTCTTAATAACTATCATATTTTTTGCAGGAATAAACAAAACAAGAGACATTAATCAAGGTTAGTTATATTAAAGTGATAAAGATGATTAAATATTCCAATCCAAGACCTTCTAGATAAGACACTTACAATTTTCCATTGTGTTGTAGGCCCTTGACTCAAAATAATTATTACTAGCTAAGATAACTTGTTGAGATGTTTGAATGGAGATAGGCTTTCTCATTGGGATTTGATTTTGGCACAAGTAGATTTTGCATATCATAATTCTCTAAATAGGAGTACTTTAAGAAGACACCTTTTGAGATCACTATGGAGATAAATCCTAAGGAATTTCTACCTAATTGAGGGATCTAAATGTTGAGACAAAAAGGAGTGTTGAAGTTGAGGAATTTAGAGATTTTATGAAGATTTTGCATGAAAGAGAAACTGAATTTTGAGGACAATAATTTGGGATACAAATAGAGAGTTGAGAAAAGGAAAAGATATAAGCCTTCTAAAATTGGTGATTAGGTTAGGATTTATTTGAAGAAGATCACTTTGCTAGTGGGTACCTATAGTAAGATGAAAATGAAGAAGTTTGGTCTTTGTAAGATTCTTAGCTAGTATGATAGTGGGAATTCTTTTGAATTTTAATTATTAGAAGAGATGGATATTTGAACTATATTTAACATTGTAGATATCTTTCAGTATTTATAATTAGATGATTAGATGAATAATAACTTGGATTCTCTTAAGAAGAAGATAGATAGCATTGAAATAATTTTGAATATCTCAATAAGTAAGAGAACCAGAGGAAAAGACTACACCAAATGCTTAGTTTAGTTGAAAGCAAAGCCAGCCAAGGATAGTTCATGGATTACAAAACTTGATTTTTATTTATATGATTTAGGTCAAAATAATAGTAATGCCTAATTTTGAATTCAATTCTTTATCAACCCCATATTTTGGATGTAAGAGCATCTTGGTTCTTTGAGCAATTTTTCAACATCTCATTTCTCCATAAAAACTCAAGTTTCTTTAGAAACAAAGATGTCCTTATATAGATACTGGGCTCAAGATAATCATCATATTAATTTTATAGCATTTGTATTAGTTGTAGTATGCTATTTTTTCTAAATAATAAAGTGGATATTTTAACATTCGAGCAAATGCCACTTAAAAAAAGAACAAAAATAGTAAATCATAACAAAAAAATCTAAAATTTATATTTACAACTAGAGGAGAGAGTCATATTCAAGAATATATGGTTTATTTTTAAAGGTGTTGATTTTATAGGGAAATTTAGAGAAAAAATAGTTAGGTTCTAATAAGTTCAACTTCAAGTACTTGTAACAAAGAAAATATATACCAAAAACCATAGTTTGTTTTATTTTTTGCACTAGATATATATGAATTGTATTACATATTTGGAAATCAAAGAAAAAAGCTATAGGCATAAACCTTATACAATTTTACATATTTCATTAGTTTACATCATCTTCAACATCTTAACAAAACTGTCTCTTTTATGTTGTTAAAGTTGAATAGTTTGCTTGTTTGTTTCTTTTTTCTTTATAAAAGGTTACAAAAATTTGTGATTTATAGATGTATATTTGAAAAATTATCATTGAGTCTTTTCCTAAATTTATGAGTTCTTATGTTCCATATTTCTTGAGATTCCATCCTAATGGACAAAATTCATCAGGAGGGGAATATGCACTCTGGATTTTGTGGGGAATGAAGTTTTGGTGAGATGAACCATCTTTCATGCACATGATAAATTACTTAACTATATTTTAATTTTTCTCCAAGGTTTGTGGAGAGCGCACTTTAGAAGTTGTACTAGAGTTTTCATACAATGGACGAGATCCATGGAAAGGTGATTTTTGCGCTCTACAATTCATGGAGAGTGTTATTTTTAGGGTATGGGATTTTGATATCCTTTTATGCATGTTCAATATGCTCCCCTCAAATTAGGATTCCACAGTAAAATTTCTATTTCTAATCACCCCATCACCATATATTCTTGTGAACAATAATCTTTTAAATTCCTCTCCAAGTCTTTACTACATATAGGTAATTATCACATCAATTTTATTCTGACCTTATTAGATGCCCTCTTCTCCTACTTCAAATCAAGTTTCCACATATTTCTTTTATTTGTAATTTCTTTTTAAATAAGAAAAATTATCTTTAATAGTTCTCATTTTTTTTTAGTTTAATTTTTGCATAAGAACTAGTTATTACTAGGTATTTATTATAAAATATGAAAATGTTCATCATGTTAGAAAGTTTCTATTGAATTCCTTTCAAAATGATTATTGTTGTCATACTTGAAAGTTAGCCTTCAAAATTTTGATAAATCAATAAATATTAAAATAAGACCATCCAAAAAATAGAGTAGATTGGAAGAAACTTTGAGAGTTGGGAGATTAACCTAATCACTTAGAGATAATAATTGAATAGACTTATAAACTAAGGAACATTAAAATCAACATCCTTTGTGTTGGAATAATTTACTACAACTACATAGTTATTATGAAAAATTGTAGTTTGTATCTCCTAACCATAGGTTATAATTAATCAATAAAGAGAGAGTCATAGTTTGAGTTTTAAAAGTAGTCTGTAAATAACTAGTGATTTGTTAATAGTTCTAGTTTGTTGTCAACAAATCTAGTTTGCTAGCAATAAGGCTTAGTTTGTTGTCAATTGGTCACAACCAAATGTAGAGTTTTTTTATGGTTTTATAGGAGAGTAGTTGGTTGTAGTTTGTGTATAAATATGAACTGCTTATATTGTTATCAATAGACAAAATCAATGAGTTCTTCATTTGCTCTTTTCTATCCTTTCTATTCTTGTCGGCCTATTTTTCAATTTTGTATGAAAGTTTAGGAATGTTGTAATGTTGTGTTGTTTTGTCTCTTGCTTTCCTTTGTTGATAATGTTTTAGAAATAGTTCATAAAGAAAGATGTCTAATCCAGCCTTCTATAAGTGGAGTAGCTATAAAGATGCCATGTTTGAGTTGATTTTCTCAAATTTGTAACTGGTATATGTTCAAAAATCTGATTTGAGTTCAAGGATTGGTAAATTTTATTTCTTTATTGTTATTTGGTTACTTCAAAATTGACAAGTTTTTCTAATTCTTATCCAATTGAGTCAAATAAGACAGATAGTCCCAATTATGTTAATTGGAAGTTTAAGATGCATACTCTAATGGAGGGATATAATGTGTGGACCATTGCAAATGGTTCTAAGGTTAAGCCTACTACACCTCCAAATGTTGTTCAAGATTGGGAGAAACGAGTAACCAAAGCCAAGATTCTTTTACCTATGTATGTAAAAGACTCTATCATCCCTCATATAAGGGATATCACTACTTCTACTTCTACTTATAATTGGAAAGGCTTAAAATGTTTGTATGAGATTACAAATATTTTTAAAAAAATATTTTTAAAGAGCAAGTTACTTTCAATTAAAATAGAAGCAAATGAAAATGTTAGTAGCTATTTATCCAGAATCAAGGATTTAAGGGATACCTTAACTAACATTGGTGAATAAATTTCAAGTAGTGATTTAGTTACTATTACTTTGAATGGAATAGTGTGTCATTATCAAGTATTCGTTACTAGTTTGGCTGCAAGAGAAAACACTTGAGAAGTTGGTAGGTATCCTTCTAAAGAAGAAGAAAGGAAGAAGCATGTGGAGGATATATTCCAGAATGTAGATTCAACTTTGATGGAAAAAGCCAAGAATCCATTCAAAGGAAAAAAAATGACCAAAGAATAAAGAAGGTAAAAAAAATCACAATCAAGGGTATAGCAATGAAAAGAGGTATCATGAAGGGGTATCGTCTAAACTAGATATGGAGAAAAATGATTATTGTAATTACTATGGAAAGTTTGGAAATTATGCTTATGAATGTAGAAAAAAGAAGTATAATGAGTCAAAAAATAACAAATATGAAGTTAATTTTGTGAATGGTCATCAAGATAAATAAGTGACAACCTTCATGATTTAAAATTATTTTTATTTTATTTTTCTCTTTCAACTAAATCAAGTGATTGAAATGATTGGTTTATAGATTCAAGGACATCAATTCACATGTCATGTAATAAAATTTGACTTAATAATATCCAAGAGAATGATGATGGTAGAAATATCTATTTAGGAGATAATAGGTCACATGATGTAAAAGGATGTGGTGATATAAGTATGCAAGTACCTAATGGCCATGTAAAGAAACTTTCTAATGTTATGTATATCCTAGAAATTTCTAATCAAGATCTAAAAGTTGAGTTCTTGAAGGAAGGTTGCCAAGTTAAAGATATGAAAAATTAAAATAATGTGATTGTTGAAGGAATCAAAACAAAACAATTTATATAAACTTAATATCAATATGGAAAATCATCATGCACTAACTCCTACAAGTGTGTCTACTGAAGACATATGGCATAAGAGGTATGGTCATCAAAATTTAAAAGAATTGATTTCTTTACAAAGAAAAGAGATGGTGCAAGGTCTTCCAATATTTAAGGATGAAGAAATCAGTTGTGATAGATGTGCATTAGGCAAAAAACATAGATTTTTTTTCTAATGAGAACTAATGTAAAGGAAAGAACTATTCTTGAGCTAGTGCATTCAGATGTGTATGCTCCTATGCAAACTCGATCACTTTGGGGAGCATCTTACATTCTTATATTTGTTGATGATTGCACTAGATACACTTCGGTATATTTTTTAAGGAATAAGAGTGAAGTTTTTGAGTATTTCAAAGAATTCAAAGCTATGGTAGAAGAAAAAACCCTCACATCATTAGGATTCTTAGATTGGTTAAAGGGAGGAAATATACGTCAAAACATTTTGTGAAATATTGTAATGATAATGGAATTCTTAAGAAATATGTAGTCACCCATAGTCTTCAACAAAATGGGGTTGTTGAAAGGAAAAGTAGAACAATTGTTGAATGTTCTAGAAGCATGCTAACGAAAAGAATCTCCCTAATAATGTGTGGGTTGAAGTAGTTACTATAGCTATGCATTTTATAAATAAAAGACCTACCAAGTATCTTGAAAACAAAACTCCTTATGAATATTTTCTCAGAATTAAGCGAATTGTGAGTTATTTGAGAAGTTTTGGAAGCAAGAAATATTGTCATATTCTAAAAGAGAGTAGAAGGAAACTTGATCCAAAGTCATTCAAATGTATATTTTTTGATTATATTAGTGATCTCAAGGCATACAAGATGTATAATGCTACTACTCATAAGGTATTTTCTAGTAGAGATGTTATATTTCATGAATTTGTAGATGATGCTCAAAATGAAGAAAAGGTGAACAAAGTCATTTGATTAAAGCTACTTGAAGTAGAAAATGAAAGTTTAGATATTATAGATCATCAAACTCATGATCAAAGTGGGCATGAGACAAGTCAAGTTGAGGCCACTCCATCCAATAATAAAGCAGTAAGAGGATCTACAAGAAAAATTAGGGAACCAATAAGGTATAATAACTATGGCTTAGTGACTCAATTAATGAGGTAGATGAACCTCAAAATTTTGAAGAAGCTAAGAAACACAAAAAATGGATGAATACAATAAATGAAAAATATGTTTCAATTCTGAATAATGGAACTTGGGAAATGACTGAACTACCACACAATAAAATTCCTATCGCTTTTAAATGGTTGTTCAAAATAAAGTTTATTGCTGATGGCACTATTGATAAACTCAAAGTTGGATTAGTTGCAAAATAGTACTCACAAAAGGAAGGAATTTATTATAAGATATTTTTGCACTAGTAGCTAAAATGAATAATATTAGACAAATGATTTCACTTGGTACTAAATTTGATTGGCTTCTTTATCAAAAGGATGCTAAATCAACATTTTTAAATGGTGATTTAAGAGAGGAGATTTATCTTGTTCAACTTGAACATTTTGTAAAACATGGAAAAGAGAATTTGGTACACATGTTAAAAAAGGCATTATATGGTCTCAAACAATCACCAATGTCATGGTATGAGAAAATTGATAAATTCTTCTTTCAATAAGGATATATCAAGAGTAAAAATAGTCAAAATTTGTACATAAAGATTCATAAACATGGAAATGTTGTTTGGATTTCTTTGTATGTTGATGACTTAATCATAACAGGAAGTTATATAGAGTTAATTGATGTAATCAAGGAAACTCTTTCATAAACATGTGAAATGAAGGATCTTGGAGAAATGTATTATTGATTAGGAATTGAGGTGTGGAAACAAAATGGTAACACTTTGATTGCTCAAAATAAGTATGCAAAGAAGTTAATCAAAAAGTTTAATATGAAAGATTGTAAAGAAACATGTACTCCATTGCAATAAAATTTAAAGTTTTCTTGTGGCAGTGACACTTCAAAATTCAATGGGACATTGTATAGGAAAATGGTAGGAAGTCTCAACTAATTGACCACTACAAGACCTAATATTTCATATTCTGTCAACATACTTAGCCAGTTCATGGATAATCATCTCAAGGTCTATTGGAATGCAGAAAAAATAGTTCTTTGATACCTACAAGGAACCATATCTTTTGGCATTAAATATACTAACCCTTTGAATGTTGAGTTGATAGGTTACATTCTGATTGGGTAGGAACTCAAGATGATCATAAATAAACAACTGGTTATGCATTCAACATAGGATTAGGTGTTGTTTCTTGGACCAAAAAGAAGCAACCAACTATTTCCTTTTCATCTACTAAGTTTGAGTACAAAGAATTGTGCAGTGCTACTTGCGAAGCAATTTGGATAAGGAGAATTCATGAAGATATGGGATGAAAGCAAGATGGATCTACTTGAATCAAATTTGATAGTCAAAGTACAATCAAGATGGCCAATAATCCAATTTATCATTCAAGATAAAAGGACATTGAAACTCAACATCATTTTGTAAGAGAGAAAGTTTACTCTCAAGGAATAGAGCTATAATACTACAAGAAAATGATAATGTGGCTGATGTATTCATTAAGTCATTGCAAAAAATAAAGTTTGTAAACTATAGAGATATGTTAGGAGTGTATCTTAATTCCCTTTTTTATTAAGGGGGAGTTTTGGAATAGATCAATAAAGAGATAGTCATAGTTAGAGTTTTATTAGGTGTCTATAAAGAACTAGTGATTTGTATAGAGTTCTAGTTTGCGGTCAACAGTTCTAGTTTGATGTCAATAAGGCTTAGTTTTCTGTCAATTAGTGATAGGTAGATTTAGAGTTCATTTCTAGTTTTATAGGAGAGTAGTTTGTAATGCCCCGCCAAGGGATCCAAAGAATTAACCTAAAATTTCACTAAGTTTGGTAGCATTTTTTTAAAAAATTTTATTTTAAACATGAAAGTAATATCATTCACAACTGATACAAGAATAACGGAAGCAATAGCAATATCCATCTAAAAATAAACATAACATACATAACAGATTACATTCTTTAAGGACCCCTTAACATTGAATTACATCTAAATCAACTAACATTATTGAATCCATCTAATGCAACAATCAAATGAAATAATAATCATAAGTCCAATGTTGATACATTACATTTATAAATGCTCAATCATCCACCATACATGTCACAAGGTATGAAAATCTTAAAAGAATATACATATGTGAAATAAGGTACATCATCCTATTCTAATTCCATGATACAAAAAAGTAAAGATGATCACATGTCATACATGATACATCATCATAGAAGATATAGACATCCATCATAAAAGATCAAACATAATAAACTAAGTGCACAGTTCCTCCCAACCGTTAATAGCATCATTAGACCATTGTGAATCCTAGCCATCCCTCCGTGCATAACATCCCAAGTCATCAAAGAGATCATCGACATTAACATAATAGGAATGTCCCACCTATACATAATACATCATATGCAGAAAGTAATCTAACATGCAAATAAAAGCATAAGATAACATCATCTAACATATGCTAATCATCAATGAAAGGATACATATCCACCATCATGAAGGATGCATCAGCCATGATGTCTCAAATGGATCTCAAATGATAAGAGTGGAAAAACACTACCACCTGACTGCGTGGTACCTAAGTGGTCCACTCCCACCATGATGAGGAGATAATCTCAAGTCCCAAACAGGCTATCCAAAACACATAGAATAAATCTCTATAAGTCTAGGAATCCTAAAAGTATACTAACTCAAAGGTTCCAACCACAAAACTAACATCTAATTCTGAGAGGCACACAAAGACATGTAGGAACCTACTATGCAAGCAAGAAAGTGTCATCGCATACATCATGTAGAAGTTACCCTGGCAGTTAGCTAAACTCCATGGGTCCCTACTGATCCTCATGCAGCAACTAGTATCCTCTCATACTGACAAGGCATACTATGGAATGCAAGGTCGCAACCATGCATTCTCTCTACTCCCATCCTAGTCTGTACAAGCACTCGAGGCATGGGCAAGAACAAAAAAATTATCTTTATAGGTTCATTTAGTTAGTATTAGGTGTGAATGTTTTCACTTATTAAACAACTTACAATGAGTTACCTTGGCAGGCTCTTAGGGCCCTGCCCCCCATTGCAAGCCACTTCCCAACACTACAAGCAGATAACCTACCCTAAGCTCATGGATTCATAAATCACCCCAGTCCTATACAAGTGACTAGAAAGAAAAATCAAAAGATAATCCAAAATAAGAACATCAAATATCCACAATTATAGCATCAAATCTCCATGAGCAACTGAAAAGAATCCATAGAAAATCATGACCACAACAGCTCTCTATTGGTAACTGAAGCATCACTGATAATCAAAAGTATCCATTGGTTCTCAATAACCAAAATATATCTCAAAGCATATTGATCGAAGACTCCAAAATGGTTGAGTCAAAACATGTCACAACATGACATCATAAATCAAAATTTTAGTCCCATCATGGCGACTAGAAAATATCGCAAGGATAACTGATCGATGACTCAAAAATGGTTAAGTCAAATGTCTCATACATATGAATCTCAACTATAACAATCAATAATTACAAACATTACATAGAGCATTCCATCACGTAACCATTGTTGGGTTGATAAAGATCGAAAATAAGACATTATCACAACATCACAATCATAACCCCAAGTCTCCGGTAGACATCCTATAACTGGTCAACACTAGTCAACCCAAAAACACAATGCAACCACATGCTTTGGTTTTGCTAAAATTACATCATTGAATTAAATGTGGAGGTCTCAGTTTTTGTTTCCAAATTTAAGTATTGAGAAGAGGGACATTTTGTACATTTTTCCTAACCCATGTATTGTTTTGATAGTTTAAAACTTTTCCCTCTAACTCTTAGAACTCAATTTTCCTAAGTGTTCTAGGAATCATACGTTATTCTCCATTTATTATTTTGAGTAGAACTAAAATATTAAATAACTTAAATATCATAAATTTTGTCTAACCTTAATTACATCAAATTCCAATTAAGAAAATTGATTAATTTTTAAAACTATATTATTTATTTGGAATCTTAAATATTTAAAATTTCATTAATCCATATATATATATACATACATACATACATACGTATATATATATATATATATACATATATATATATACATATATATATATATACATATATATATATATATATATATATATATATATATATATATATACATATATATATTAAACTTAAAACTTTTCCCTCTAACTCTTAGAACTCAATTTTCCTAAGTGTTCTAGGAATCATACGTTATTCTCCATTTATTATTTTGAGTAGAACTAAAATATTAAATAACTTAAATATCATAAATTTTGTCTAACCTTAATTACATCAAATTCCAATTAAGAAAATTGATTAATTTTTAAAACTATATTATTTATTTGGAATCTTAAATATTTAAAATTTCATTAATCCATATATATATATACATACATACATACATACGTATATATATATATGTATATATACATATATATATATATATACATATATATATATATACATACATATATATATATATGTATATATATATATATATATATATATATATACATACATATATATATTAAACTAACAACAATTATCATTATTTATAAATGTTTAAAAATAAACATCATGAAATTGAAAGTAATATTTTCTTTATACAAGTGTTGCAACACATATATATAAATTGTGGCACATATACAAGTACCCTATAGTTGCAGGGCCTGCGGCAGTAGTACGTACATGGTACCTGCTAACGTCATAGTTCCTATGACCGCAGGTACCCCATTGTAAACAAGTGCAGGTGCACGAAAATTCCATCCCCACTGCGCATTATAACATATACCATTTTATTATATATATATATATATAAAAGTGTTTCGAATAACGTTTTAAAAATGTATTCAATCAATCGCGATTCAATTTTATGAGTTCTCACTGTGATATACCATCGAATTTTCAATTAAATAAATAAATATATATATATATATATATATATATATATATATATATCTATATATATATATATATATATATATATATATCTATATATATATATATATATATATATATATATATATATATATATATATACATATATATGTATATATATAAAAATGTATATCTATATATATCTCTGTGTGTGTGTGTGTGTGTGTGTCTATATATATATATATATATATATATATACATGCAGTGTTCTAGACAGTATAAACATATATATTTATACATATGTTTATAAATGTATATTTATGCAGATATGAAAATATATGTTTTTTCACAAATAATATATATCCAATTTTAAGAATTTCCTATAAAATATTTTCTCTCTAATTGACCCAATAATTCTTTTAATGGATTTGGCTATAAATTTAAACCCTAGTCCATAGAATTCTCAGATCTATGCATATAAAGTTTTCTCAAATAAATTTTAACTACCCATATTGAAAATGCATACAACCAAAATATGGTAAAACCCTCAAAAAATATATGGAAGACACGAAGAAGACAAGAACTGCAAGATGCAAAAATAGCATTAAAAAAATCACAAGAGTCTGCCCGAATTCTGATGCTAATTTGCTTTCTCGCAAAAAACCCACAGAGCAAGCTCCTCCCTTCTCCAAAGTTCCCGAGTCCTCCAATGCTCCAAAACGCTCTCCCACGCTGTGTCTAACCTTCTAGAAATGCTTGAATATAAAGAACTCTCAGGAAACACCTAGAATGTCTCTAGAAACAACTAAAAGGTGTAGACAACTAAGCATGAGTCTATTCCAACCTTCTAGATGAGTCATAAGGTTGTAGACACGATGTGCTTAATTGGTGCACTAACCCCCATGTTGTTGACATATGAGAAATAAAGAGGTGCGTTTACTCCTAGGCAAGCTTATAACTTTTATTTAATTTTTTTATAACTTTCATTTTAATTTTTATAACTTTTATTATTATTATTTATTTATTACTTTATTATTATTTTATAATTATTATTAATTTTAATTTCTAATTTTCTTTTATTTAATTCTTTTTCTCAATTAATTCTCATTTAATTAATTATGATCAAAATATCAAAGATCATGATATTATATTAATTTTCTTCAAATAATTAATTTATTCATTAAATCTATTTATTAAGAGTTAATTAATAGAAAATTCACCATAGACCTCCAAGATAAAATATGAAAACCCATCATAGAACAATTCATACAAAATCAGTCTAAGGGGTTAAAAATCATGAATTATGTCATCCGACACATTTGGAAGGTAAAGTATCTAGATACTTGTCCTACCTCACTAGGACAAATGGTTTAAGGGTTTGGGATTTGGACTTGAGAATTTATCTCCCTTCTCTTATCATTGAGATAGTGTAATAGGGTACGCTCATCCTGGCAATTCAGGAAAGTCGATACCCAGTACCTGCAACCTGCATAAAAACCATGCATGTACATACAATATATATAATACTAAGATAAATAGGTAATGGTAGGAAGTGGTGCATCGTGTAAATCCTGACTAGCAGGTGACTATGACTCCCTTCCTTAACCACATCAGAAACGCCATACATAAGAACAAACATGCACACCATACACATGCAAGTATGGGGTAAGTATCCATAATAAAACACATGAGATAATAAACCATCTAACTAATTTCATCATCAATGACTAAAAGCAATGTAACAATCATCATGCATACATGAAATGTAAAGTCTAAATGATCTCATCATATATCAACTGAATCCATAACATAATGTTTGATAGTCTCAAAACAATACCACTAATCCATCAACATAAAACTAGTCTAACATAGTCTGATAATAATAGCAACAATATGTCCAAAAAATGTGAACGAGGGCATGCACTACATAGTTGGTTGTAGTTTGTGTATAAATATACATTTCTTATGCTATTTTCAATAGATGAAATCAATGAGCTCTTCATTTACTCTAGTTTATGCTTTATAATATTGCTGGTCTATTTTCTAATTCCATGATAGTTTATTAAGTTTCCCATCTAGTGGTTTAAGAGAATTTTCATTGTTGTCAATCACATTTAGATAGGCTACTACTTCCAAAATGCACAAGATGAAAGGTAGTTATGACTTTAATTCTAAAAACATATTCTTGTACATGATTGTGGAAATTATTCTATAAATATAGGCATAACCAAAAAATGGAGAAATTGTAGTCACAAAGATTATGAATGATTAAAAGTAGTCTTGTTTTATATGTTGTATTTGAATTCTACTTTCTAGTTTCTCTCTATGATACAACAACATTTCTCAATTTTTTCCTACATGGCATCAGAGTGAATTATGATCTTTGCGATATCATATGGTGATTTTTTTCATCTTGAAATTCTGATATTATTTACAGGTTCCAATCTAGTTGAGAAACAACAAAGTTTTTTTCTTGTGTCAAATCATTTCTACAAATATTTGATGATGAATTTTTATTTAAGTATTGAAGATATTGGAAAGTTAAAATGAATGGTTGAATGGAATGTTGTGTTAGTGAAGTTGTTACCTATGGGATGGTAAAAGACTACACAACATAATAGAAGATTGGTCTTTGCAATGTTTATCAATTGGTGCAATGAGAGGAGAATGAAATTGTTGAAGGTGAGGTAAAATTATTTTTCTTCTTAATGTGAGTGATCATCCATCAATGTTAACAAATGATTGTACAGTTTGGTGAATTTGGGTTACTATGCTAAGATGGGGATCATGTCAAATAAGTGAGTATCTAAATTTTTTTTAAAGAATTATATTCACTATAAGGGTTAAAAAAATTCAAGAGATATATCTATATATCAAGTGAGGTAAATGTATTGTTTTAACTATATGAAATCAAAAAAAGTGTTGTTTGTAGAGTAATTACAATGGGAAAGCAAGGTAAAATAGTGTTAAAGGAAAATCCAAGTTTAATTATTGAGATAATCAATCTACAACAGGAATTAAATCATGTAAAGAAAGATAAAAATAAATTTAATTTGTGAAATGAATTCGTTGAAAAAAGAATTAAAAATTATAACTAATGATATGAGAGTAGAAATGTATAAATTTTAAAGAAGACTAGTGTTCATATGGATCCAAATGAAAGTTAGAACAAAAATTAAAGTTATTTAATGGTATTAAGAAGAAAAATGAGGACTTATAGAGAGAAGTGAAGAAATTAGACTCCATCTCCCAAGTATGACTCCACACCTAATTCTTCTAAAAGTGATGTCAAAACTGTAAGAAAGAAGAGACTACATTAGGACACTATGTCTACCCCTAGCCCTCTTAGCCCTTCCCATATCTCTAACACTCTTGAGGCTACCTTGGTTAGAAGTTGGGGTGGGAAGATATCACATCCCCAAGAAAAGAAACTACCAATGGTGCTAGGAAGAAAGGAAAGCATAGCCACAGTAAGGTGAGACTATAAAGGCTTGAGTAGTCTATGAGGGTCTTGGAAGACAATAAAACTGGTATTTGCTAGAGATTTGAAACTTTAGTTTTGATGAAAAACCTCTACTTTTTGCACATGAATAAAGAGGAGAAGGACTTGGGCAAGGGTACTAAAAAAATTCGATCCATCTATGGGTTTCTAGGAAAGGACTTGGATATGTGCAGGATCATGGTGTGCCAAAAAGTGGCAATCTAAAAAATCCATAGTTCTAAAATATCTCAAACCATTTCAAAATATATTCCAACACTTTTCCCACCCACCTGATACTAAATTAAAAAAATTAATATTTTTATAAGGTCTACTACATTTTTTGATACCAAACCTATATGGTCAACTTTAAAAAATCCTAAAAATGTGCTTTTGGCCTTTTTTTTATGTGATTTTTGCTTCAAACATGTAGCTGACAACTTTTTTTCACCAAAATTTGATAAAATGAAAAGGGTTTCTTAAGAATGTTCTTACTTTCCATAAATGTAAGGTTTGTCAAATTATGAGTTTAGTAAGTAATTATTACTTATTTTCTAATGGAGTTATGTATAAAGTGTTGATTGACACACTACTTGAAAAATAACTATAACTTTCAAATGGTGCAACATTTTTTTAATCTAAAAGATGCATCACATTGTATGTTTCTTCTACTATAAGGAAAAAAATGAAAAATTGAGTTTTGCAAAGTTTTGAATTAGTTAAGCTGGTCAGACATGAGATTTTTTTTATTCCAAAAATAATAAAGTTAAAAATTAATTATTAATTATTTATTTAGAATAAAAAAACCCAAAAATATTTGTCACATCTAGGCATGAGTGTAGTGTCTGCCCCTAGTTCACATTTTGTTATCGTTGCTAAACTCTTTTAGAGCTAGTTTTATGTTGTTGGTTAGCAGTATTCTTTTGAGATTATTAGATATTGTGCTATGGATTCATTTTATTATGTGATGTGATTACTTAGACTCTACATTTCATGTATGTATGATGATTATTTTTAGTGTTCGCAATTATTGATGATGATTATTACATTGCTTTGAGTTACTAATGATGATTAGTAAGATTATTTATTATCATATGTGTTTTCTTATGGATACTTACCTCATACTTGCATGTGTATGGTGTGCGTGTTTGCTTTGTGTGTTTGCTTTTGTATGGCGTGTCTGATGTGCTTAAGGAAGGGAGTCGTAGTCACCTGCTAGTTGAGATCTACACGATGCACCACTTCCTACCATTACCTGTTTAGTTTAGTATATATTGTGCTTGTACATGCATAGTTTTTATGTAGGTTGCACGTATCGGGTATCGACTTCCCTGAATTACTAGGATGAGCATACCCTATCACATTATCTCAATGATAAGAGACAAGAGATAAATTCTCAAGTCCAAATCCCAACCCTTTAAGCCATTTGTTCTAATTGGAAAATTAGGACAAGTATCTGAGTTGATTACCCTCTGAATGCGTCAGATGATGTAATTAGTGATTTAAACCTTTGGTTCGATTTTGTATGTATTTTGGCTATGATGGGTTTTCATATTTTTACCTTATGAGTCTTTGATGTATTTTCTATTAATTAAGCCTAATTAAAAGATTTACTTAATGGTTTAATTTAATGGAAAATTAATATGATATTTTAATATTTATTTTATTTAATTAATTGCAAAATTAATTAAATAAAATAATTAAATTTGAAAATAAAAAGTTAAAAGTTGAAATTTGGAATGTGACAATATTTATTTTAATAATAATATATTGGAGTTCATTTTTAAATAAATGACTAAATAATAATTTTATTAAAGCTAATAAATATTTTAGCAATTAAGTTTTCAAAAATGAAATTTAAAAGTGGAAAATATATTTAAATTATTAAAAGATTCTAGATTTCATGCGACTAAAATATAAATATATTAAGATTCAAAAGTGTAGATATTAAAGTTAGTGCATGAGATTTAATAAATAAATAAATTAAATTGAAAAGAGTAAATTAAATATTATATTAATTAATATGCATTATTTTAATATTTGCTCACATAGGAGTTGGCAAATTCTCGAAAGTTGTCATGTAGACAACATAGGAGTTTGCACTCTAAGAATGCACAAGTTGTCTACACTTAAAAGTTAGCATTTTATTTGAGCACATGGTGTCTACAACCTTAAGACTCATCTGGAAGGTTGGAGGAGACTCATGCTTGGTTGTCATGGTTATCTTCTAGTTGTTTCTAAAGACACTCTAGATGCATCTTAGAGGCCTTTAAATAGAGGCTCTCCTAGTGTGTTTGGACAAACTTAATGGAAGCTACAAGCTACAAGCTTCAAGCTAAAATGGAAGCATCAAAGCTTACATGCATTGGAGAAGCTCATATGCTAATATGTTTCTACATGCTTCTAGGCTTCTTATAGCACTTCTAGTCACTCGGAGGATTCGGTTGGCTTGGATCTTGGAAGAATTGTGAATGATGGAGAAGGAAGGAATTTTCTATAGACTTCTAAGGCATGGCGGATTAGCATCAGTGTCTAGGTGCACTCGTGATATTCGCATATTCTCTTTGCACTATTTCTCTTCTTATCTTCATCATGTCTATTAGAAGTGTCTGAATACTCTTGTGAATGAATCTAAAATTAAATTGGAATCTAGATATGTAGAGTTGGAAAGAAAACATTAGAAAACCCTAGATCCAATTAAGGAAGAAATTAGATCTAAACGGGTTTGGGTTCGAATTAGAATCAAATTGATAAATAGATTTGAAAAAAAGATTTTTTAATCTATAGTCAAACCTATTTAGAAATTAATGACCAATTATTTTAAGAGGAAATTCTTAATTCATCACAAATTGTCCTGTCACTGCCCCTTGGATAGACCCAAACTCAGTCATTCATAACTTTTTATCGTGATCGAATTTATTCGATCGCTCCAGTTAGAAGTGGTGCAACTTGGTTCTCTCCAACATATTTCAGTTTCAGCCCAATCCAATTGTTCATTAGGGAGATATGGCCATCGTACTGGGACTGTTTTATTCAAGGACAGATATTTCTCCATTTCCCATAACCAAGAGTTTTTTATGCTTAAACTTCACAAAAATAATATATCAAAGCATGAAATGAATTAAAGATATTATTGCAATCTTCCCTTATTAGAATCTTATTAATATGCATTAGTTTTATATGGTTTATTATCTAATCTAATTAAATCAAATTTAATTAAGATTAGTTAATAGTAGAAGAAGTTTAATTAATTATTAGTCAATCTAAGTAAATGAATTTTTAGATGAGAGAAAATTTTTTAAAAAAGAGATTTTAATATAATTTATATAGTGCACTTTTTATAATGTATATTAAATACTATTTAATATATATTAAATAATTTAGAGATGGTAATTTTATATTACATTTTTTTAAATGAAGAGACTTTAATGATAATGGATTGAGATTTAATTGACATGGAGTCATTATTATAACATTACTATAAGTAGAATTGTTATTATTAATATGTTATGTATTATTTGATAACTTGTCGAAATACCTTAATGGTGATTAGAGTTAGCCAATGAAGTTTTATGTAAATGTTCTATAGATCGAGTATTTATAGTTTGATGAGTTCATTATTTATTAATGTTTGTAAGGACTAACAAACTATTAATAAATAATGGTTTGAATAGTTATTAATAAATACGATTAGAGTTAATCTAGAGGAGATTATTTAATGATTAAATTTTTTGTAAAAGATATTAGTTTTTGGTTTGAAGTATGATTGATTTTTAATCAATTAATATTCATTGAGTTGTCAATATAATTATATTATGCGATTGAGATTTATCTTGAAATGACTATCATTAATACGAATTAATTAAGGAAACATTAGTATTCATAAAGAATGATGAATGTGATCTATTAATAAGATTCCCAATATAGCTTATCATTAAATATTAGCAAGTTATTATTATTGAGCTATGAACATGAATATTGTGTATGGCTGACTTTTAGTTATTAGTCAACTAATATTCATTGGATTGATGGTTTGGTTGTGAAGTTATTAATTAAATCAATTAACTAGAGTTAATTGGATTTAATTAATAATTAAGTTATGTAATGGAGAGTTAATTGATATAATTATTTTAATGAGATTGTAGATTATCTATATCGAAGTTGATAAGTCTTATTCTAATAACTTGAATAATGACTTAGATATTTTAACGATTATTAGTGACAATTTAATAATGATTATAATTAAGAGGCTTAAGTGTTAGAGATACTTAATTGAGTTTTAACTATTACAATATTAATGGATCATGGAATTGTGCACCTATGTTAATTGGTAGATTAAATTGATCATTTTAATTAAGTTATAATCTTCTTATTTAAAGATTGATAATTGGTTCTTTTATGAATGAATAATGATCCTTTGATTATGTTGAAATGTAGAAGTAACATTAAGGAAGAGTTATCCAATTAGTACTATGGATCTTAGCAAATAAAGCAAATGATTTAATGAGTAAATAATTATTCTTAAGTTATTCTTAGGATAATGCTATCGGGGGAACAATTGGGTTGACTTGTAGGTCAAATGATGAAACTTAAGACACTTGAAAGTATACTTGCAAACAGAAAACTGGAAACCCCTACACATTATTCAACTATGTGAATTTAGTAAAGTAAAACATGTGTTTGCATCGTGTATTCTCTATGCTTCTTGTTTTGGGTTTTGGGTTGACTAGTGTTGACCAGTCCTAAGTTGTTACCAAAGGTTCGGGGGTTATGAGATATGATGGCATGTTGATCTTATTTGATCTCGATCTTTATAAACCCAACCATGGTTATGTGATCGTGTGCTCTATGAAATATTTGTATTTACTGATTGTTATTGTTCATCAGTCTTCATGTGTGAAACTGAGATGTATGTGTATGAGACACTTGAGTTAATCATTTTTGAGTCATCGATCAATTATCCTTAGATTATTTTCTAGTCGCCATGATGGGACTGAAATGTGGATTTATTTCTTGATAATGTCATGTTGTGACATGTTTTGACTCAACCATTTTGGAATCTTCAATCAGTATGATTTTGAGATGTTCTTGGTTGCTTGTTGAGAATCAATGGATATTGTGATTTATTTTGAGATATATTTTGGTTGTTGAGAACCAATGGATACTTATGATTATCAGTGATGCCTTTAGTTTCTAATAGAGAACTGTCGTGGTCATGATTTTCTATGGATGCTTTTCAGATGCTCATGGAGATTTGATGATTCTTATCTTGGAGATTTGATGATTCTTATTGTGGATATTTAATGCTTTTATCATGGATATTTGATGATTATTTTTATGGATTATCTTTTAGATTTTCTTTACAGTCGCTTGTACAGGATTGTGATAATTTATGATTCCATGAGCTTAGGGTAGGTAATCTACTTGTAGTGTCAGGAAGTGGCTTGCAATGGGGGCCGGGGCCCTAAGTGGCTGCCAAGGTAACTCATTATAAGTTTGGTTAATAAGTGATAATATTTACACACTAAATGGGGATTAAATGAACCTAAAAAGATAATTGTTTTGATGTTCTTGCCCATGCCTTGAGCGCTTGTACAGGCTAGGATGAGAGTAGTGAGAACGCATGGTTGCGACCGTGCATTCTGTAGTATGCCTCGTCAGTATGAGAGGATACTAGTGGCCGCATGAGATCATTATGGACCCATGGAGTTTAGCTAACTGCCAGGATAAATTGTACGTGATAAATGCAATGACACTTTCCCGATTGTAGAGTAGGTTTCCTACATGTCTTTGTGTGCCTTTGGGAATTAGATGTCAGTTTTGTGTGAATGGAACCTTTGAGTTAGTATACTTTTAGGATTCTTAGACTTTTAGAGATTTATGCTATTTGATTTTGATATCCTATTTGGGACTTGAGATTATCTCCTCAACACGTTGGGAGTGGACCATTTAGGTTCCATGTGGTCAGGTGGTAGTGTTTTTCCACTCTTATCATTTGAGATCCATCCGAGACACCATGGCTGGAGCATTTTTGGTTGGTATTTATCTTTATTATGTTCTTGGATCATTATGATAGATGATATACCTTATGATGGATGTATTTACTGGTATGTTTCTTATATTGATGATTTGCATATGTTAGATGATGGTATCCTATGCTTTACTTTGCATGTTAGTAGGATGTTTTAGGAGTGACATTCCTACTATGATAATACTGATGATCTCTTCGGTGCTTTGGAATGTTATGCATGGAGGGATGGCTAGGATCCACGATGGTCTAATGATGCTATTAACGGTTGGGAGGAACCGTGCACTTAGTTATTTATGTTTGTGATTCATGTTTATCTTTTATGACGGATGTTATATCTTTTGTGATGATGTATCATTTATGACATACGGTTTCATTATGTTATTGCATCATGGATTAATATTGGATAATGGTGTACTTTATTTACATGGATGTTTATTCTTTTAAGATTTTCATACCTTGTAACATGTACAGTGGATGATTGAGCCAAATTAAAATGTAATTACAGAAGGATACTTGTCTATTGTTTAAGAACATTGGATGTATCATTTCTATTTCATAAGGATGTGATGTTAGATGATTAGTTATGTTAGATATAATTCAACATTAAGGGATCTTTAAAGTTTGTAATCTGTTATGTTATGCTATGTTTACTTTCAGTTGGATGTTACTATTGCTTCCACGAATGTTATGAATGGTTTTACTTTCATATTTAAAAAAAAAATTGTTTGCAAATTTAGTGTAATTATTTGGATCCCTTGGCGGGGCATTACAATGAGTCTACTACTTATATCTAGAATATTATTAAAAAATATTATCATTTGATTTTGATTAAGGTGGCCAGACATAAATGTACTTCTTATTTTTGTTTTGAAATTTTTGTAATATTGCATTAAAATTCAAAATTTTGACCAATCAATTTTATTTTTTTTGAGATAAGTCCTAGTAGTTTAGAAACTAGATTCAATTTGCTAGAGACTCTTTACTCTCAACTTTTTTATATAAAGTTAATAACAAGTAGAAAATTGCAAGTCAAGTTGACATAACCCTAATTTTATGATTTTTAATTGCCACTTAAAAGCATAGTTTGGTTGACCATGATCCTACACATACCCACTTGGTAAAGACCATCTTGGACAAACTATGTAAAGTGGAGGGGAAGGATGTGGATAAGGATGTTCCGAAGGAAAAGGAGAAAAAACATGGGTAAGAAGAGGGCAGCTAGCCTTGGATCCAATGTTTATTTTTGTTGTTTTGATATTCATACCTATGAACTTGGTACCCCACAAGAGTTTACTTTTTATGCTTATGTCAATTAATGGGACTAATAGGAGCAATTTGTTTAGGTTTTTGTGGTCTATTTTACAATCTTTTCTACAAATAAGATAAAGGATTGATAATACTATTAATTCAGCTATGGATGTATCTTATTTTTTGAAGTGTAAAGTTGTTATCAGCTAGATGATTGGGAGGTAACCTCTGGTTGATTCTTTAAAAGAAATTTTACTTTGAGGTCAGCCCTCAGTATTTTTGGTTGCTATCCTTCAAAACCAAGATTGTAGTTTGTAAGTCAAAGTCTACTAGTCTGTAAGGTTTAAGAGAACTATTAATTTCATCAAATGCATTTAAATAGACTACCACTTCTATGACCCACACAGATAGAAGGCAACTATAACATTAGTTCTAGCAACTATAACATAATTGTAGTCACATAGATAATGAATAAATAAATTTAGGAGAAGACGATTTTTTTTCTTATTTATGATCAATTTCTAAAGAAATCGGAGAAGATGAAAAATTTAGGGAGAGTTATGAATGATCAATTTCAAAGGAGATCAAATGAGTACCTAACAATGTTTAGTTACTCTCCAATTTTCTAGGGCAAAACAGAAAGTTATAAATCAAAATACATAATTCTAGGAACAAAATAAAAAGAATATGATTTTTACTCATGGTTAAAGGAAATGTCATTTGATTTTTACTAAACATTCAAAAACATCCATTAAATAGAAAATTAATTTATGATTTCTAATGTCAAATTGTTCCAATCTAAAATGAAAAACTTCATTCAAATTAATTTACAAAAATTTTATATTTCAAATGTAAGATTTTTCCAATAAAAAATATTAGTTTAGAATCAATAATTTGAAGGTAAAAATAAATTGTAACAAAAGTTAAACAAAGATACTGCATTGAGCTCATTGTAACCACATGACTTGTGTCTAGTTGCTTAGAAAATTGCTTCATAACTATGAGTTTAATTTCTCCACCTCTTCCTTTATCATGAAAAACTTTTGACAAAGGAGAAGTTTTTATGTGGTTGAACATTAAGCAGAAGCCAAGTCTTCCTCTTGAACATATAAGAGGTGTGGTATTCCTTGATAATAGTTACATTCTCTATAAATTATCTTGTATTAAGTTTTTCACATTAAGCCTAAAATGAGTAAATGGGGTAATGGAAATGACATGTTGAGTCAGTGATCTAAAGAGTGGTAAGTTTAGTAATAACAATGACACTGTTGAGCTTGGAGTATGTTTTTAAGGTTAAGAGTGAATTTGATGAGGATAAGGGTTCTTTTAGATGACAAGATTATTGGAATCTTTGGAAATTATGGAGGAATCTAATGCTTCAAACAAAAATGGTAATTAGATAGCATGTTTGAAAGTTGTTGGTTGTGGTTTGAGCATGTTTTCAAAGGGTTGGGATATTTAGTGGCTCATGTAATGGCTTAGAAAATATTTTCTTGTATCATAATCATGGTCAATTATTTCCTGGAAGATCAAAAGGATAAGAAAATAGAAAGAGGAGACATTGATCATGAACCTACCATGTAAAAGATAACTAGACATACAAAGTAATGTCAAAAATAACCTTGTGTTGTGTAGGCCACTTACTTTTCTTAGATATTTAAACCCCATCCCCGAACTTGAAATATCTATTTAAAAATGTTGGGTTGACTTTATCTACCTCCTAGAAAGTGATTTAGAGAAAAATAAGGTTGAGAATAGGGTTGAATGAAACAAACCAAATTACACAACTAAGAGAAGAATTGAAATGGAAAAGGTTTGAGGAAAGATTAAAAATATCATCCTTTAGGTATTAATAACATCCATCTAACAGATCCAACTAATCCCATTAGTGCGATACTAGCTATCCTATCTTATCTTTCTTCAAGTTAAAGAGTTGACTGTCATGATAGTGATGGCAAGGATGGCATAAGGGTTTTCTACCTCGAGTAAAATGGGTTATAACATTCCTACGGATTTTGCCAAAAAGGATTGGTATAAATACATTTATAGATTAGTAGGTTGTCTTAATTCCAACCAATAGTGAAGTCTCAATTTTTCATACTATTGAGATCATTGTTGGGTGAGACACGAGTGTGATGACTACATTTTATCTAAAGTTGTGTAACTTAGACCCCTATCTATATACTCTCTATAATTTTAGTTTTTTCTTATATTTGTTAGATACAAGTTAGATTGTTAGTAATTAGTTATCAATTGGGACTACATGACTAGTACCAATAGGCCATGTAGTAACTAGGGAGACCTAGGACATCTATATTTTATAGTGTAGGTTTTACAACAAATGAATACTATTTAGATAAATATATGTAATAGAATATAGTTGACTATCACTTTTTGGATAACATGAATTTTATTGAAGCCTATATTTCTTTGGAGATGTTGAACATAAACAAGGGTAAGAGTCCTACATGTGGTGGAAGTTAAGAAAGGTTAGCCAAGTGTACTTGCACTTTGACATCATATTTTGGTGGCCCAAATCAGGAAGCTACATCATCACAAGTGCATTTACAAGATTCCCAACCACTACCACTGCCAGTTCCACTAGTACATATTGAAGAAGTTGGTGAACCTAATATAACTAATCATGATGAACTTGGATAAGAAGATCAAGTAATTGACACCACAGAAAAGCATATGGTTAAAGTTTATGGGAAAAAATAGTTACAAGATGGAAAATGGAGGAGGAATGTCAACATGTTAAAAATGCAAAAATGTTCAAATTTTAGGAGAAAATATAGACAAAGCCTACTGAAGTAGATGGATCCATTAAATCTCTTGGAAAAGAATTGGAAGTTCAAGAAATGGGTAAAGTTCTTCACTTAAGTGTTGTCTTCTATATTTTAAGCAAAGGATGTGCCATGACACACCACCCATCATTGAGTAGTTTATTAATCTTTGCAAAAGTTCATTATGATTTGAGGAGTCACTTGTCAATAAATAATGTATGGGAATGGACAAGTTGTCTTCATGAGGTTGAAAAGGAAAATATCAAAGAAAAAATTAAAGCTCTAAATTTCATTGCATTATCTTTACATGAGGTGACATCAATATACAATACTTCCTAGTATGAATGCATGTCTATATTGTACACAATTTCATCCACGAACCCAATCTACTAACTATTGATAAAATGAAGGATAATTTAGAAATGGAAGACATATTTGAGCTAGTAAAGAGTTACCTAATTGAATATGGAGGTATAGATGAAATGATAATTTTCCAAAAGTTTGTGTGTGTTGGAGAAGATGGAGCTTCATTAATGAAAGGCCACAAGAATGGTCTTGTCAAAAAGTTAAAATAATTTCTTACACCTTACATTGTGGTTGTTCACTGCATGTCCCAAAAAATGAATCTAGCTTTTGGAATTGTAAGTAGCTCTCCACAAATATACAGAGTTGAAGTTTTAATAAGAAAAGAGATCTATAGGTGCTTTTGTTGAAGTCCTAAAAGATTTAGGGAATTTCAATAGTTTGCTAAGGGTCTAACTAATGGGAGAAAGCTGCTCAAGGATAATGATACTAGATGGATCTCTTTGAATGGACCATATCATCGAGTTTTTTCTAAATATCCATCATTGCTTGCTACAATGGAATCAACTCATGGTAATTAGGGTGATCAAAAATAATATGGTGATCTACTTAAAAGGTTAAGTAATTTAGAGACACTTAACATTAGAAGCCATTCTCCCCCACTAAAGGAAATGAGAAATATAATGGAGAAGATCCAAAAAAATATTTATGTATATTTCCGAATAAAATATGTTGCATAAAATGACATGCACAACCCTTGATATTCTATATAGAAATCCAAAATTATTTTTTGAGGATGAAAAACTTTCAAGGTGGATCAGAGTCATAGATTTGTATAATCTTGATCACTTTTTAAAAATTGGTGCAAAGGGGTAATTATGTGCCAATATATGGGGGTGTTGAGATACCAATGCACTACTATGGAAGGCATGTGTACATGAGAAAAGGAAAGATAACCATACAACTAAAATTAATTGTTACAAGGCAAGTGTTTGAATATATTATTGAGTCTATAAATAATTTTGTGGAGTATACATTTCTTATAATAATTCCTTAGAAATTAGAGAGAGATTTCCTCGACACAAATTTCTTAAACCAATGTGTATCATGTTTCCCCATTATTGGAGTTTAAGAAGTCCTAAGGATTTTAGAGATAATTTATTGGTTTTGATAGATCAATTTTCCAAAAGAAAAGAAATCAATGGGGTGACTATAAATGGAAATTTAGATGAATCTTGTTTGAGAGAGAAATCGTTTGATTTTTTAGGTACTGTGATGGAACAATATGATCATATGTAGAACCCCATAGAAGAAGGATCAATAAAAAAACTTTGGTATGAAGTGTTGTGAGATTAAATATTAGAATTTTTCAAGCTTGTTGAATTATTTTTTACCATGATATTGGTGTCTATAGAGGATGAAAGAGTTTTTGGTGCTTTGTGGTTCTTACAATCAAAGCTAGGAAATAAAGTAGATAAGAATTTAGAAAATTGTTTGAGGCTGTATACATCCAAATATGAAATAAATACTTTTCCTTATGCAAGAAACCTGAAATTATGGACAAAGAAGAGGTTTGGGCAACACTTCAAACAATAAGATCAGTAACTCGGGTAGTGGTGTTGGTAGTGGTAGCATTGATGTTTAAGATGAGCATCACTATCAGGATAACTAAGCTATGCTTATTGGAGAAAACATGGGGAATTATGAACTATTTGAAGTTGATGGAAAGGAACCAAAATATTCAAATGATGAGATGATGTGACAAGTTTTATAGTTACGGTATGATGGGTCAATTCTGAATTTATTACTAATAGTGATTACTATAGCCTAATTTCTAGATTCTAGATTGTATTCTCTGAATTAGTCATGATTCATCTATCATGCATAATAATTTATATCATTTTTTAAATGTTTGATGTGAAAAGACCAAGTACATTTTATGTTAGACAATTCCATGTTTCATGTATCAAGATTCATTCAAATTTTATCATTACTACTATTTTCTATTTGCATTATTATGCTCATATGATACATTGTTATGGTACAATCCTTGATGATTTTTGTGAAAATATAGGAATTTGAATGATAAAATTTAATGAATTCAATTTGAAAAAGTTAAAATTAAAAGCCAAATTTCATAATCATGAGTTAAAAGTACTAAATTTACAACTATAACATTTAACAAATTACCTTGAATTCCCTTCTATATAAATCTAGAAATAAGGGAGCAACAATAGCTTCAAGTCATTTTGCCTCATGGGAAGTGTCTTAGGCTAGCATCAGATTTAGTATCAGAAACATATTTTGCCGTTGCATTTGATAGGCCTGGTAAGAAAACCAACATTTTGATTTTGCTACATTTATCCTAATCAAGAATTAAAGTTCAAACTTTAAAATCATATTAAACAATTACAAATAAAAATAAAGTAAATACTACAAAGATGATTAAAATCACTTTCCAAGTCTCACATACTTTGATGCTTGATGGATGTCTTATAATATGATTGAAGATTTAGTCAAGTTTTTTAGGATGTTGAAGTCTGCTTGTATTAGTGTTTTAATATTTTTTATTTTATAGTGGATTACCTTTAACTTTTTCATACTTCCATGTTTAAAATATTTACTTGAAAGAAATGCTATATTGAATAGTGTATTCAAATTTTCCAATGGTTTGATGAAATTTATAATGTGTTCAGGAGTTGAATCCTGAGGAAACTTGACTACTTTAGACATCATTTTTTCCTCCAACTCTTTTTGGTAAGCTTTCCTTTCTAATGACTGTCGTTGATGAATTACTAGACTAAGGAGTAGGCAAACAAGACTTATCATTAATTTTTCTCTATCATCCATCTTGGTGTGTTTTCTCCTAGTTGAGTTAAAATATTCCTCTCCTTCCATTATGCTCTAGCATTTTTGTATGATAGCTAATGACTTTACTGATGCACTAATGTGGTCATGAACTCCATGGTTACCTAAAAATCTATCACTCTGTGTCTTGATTATGTGTATAATCTATGTTGCAGCCTTCTCAAGCTTAAGAAGGTCATTGTTCTTCTCAATCTTGTCTTTGATACTCCTTTAGACAACTCAAAAACTTTGATGTAATTCAAGCCAATCACACAATGTATTGCACTAGTACATTTGGGGGTCATTTTAGACCTAAATTTTTTATGATAGACCAATTTTTCTTGTCAAATTCATTTTTCTTTTTAAATACTATCCTAATAACATCAAAATTTTGATGAAAGTTAAGTTTATCATCAAAATTTTGATGCCTATTAAGTTTGTCATAAAAAATGTGATGTGAATCAGGGATATAAACAAAAGAAAAGAAAAGAGAAACTTCATTTATTCATGCAGAACACTAGTAGGAGGCTTCAAAGGCATGACAAAGATCTTTTAATTATTCTTCAAGTAAGGGTTCATAGATTAGTTTTCATTCTTGCCCTCTTTTATTTGGAACTTGCTTTCAAGGTAGGTGTTCATGGTATAACTTTCATTCTCATCCTCTTCTATTTGGAACTTTCTTTCAAGGTAAGGGTTAATGCATTAACTTTCATTTCTACCGAATAAATTAATATAACATTATTTTGGCACTTTCTTTCAATCCGACAGGAGGAAAGGGTAGTTGACTGGATAAAAATGGCTCGGTGGCAAATTCCTCTTATCTTTTTTCTCGTTTACAACAATTGCACCAATCTGCATTGTAAACATTAGGCTCCTCTAGTTTTGACCAAAAGTTCAATGTCAATATTCCTCTCTGTTATACTTTTTCTATTACTAGATAGGCTTTCTTAGCCTTGCCTCACTCATACCAAAAAAGAACCTCTCTGATTTTGTCAACAAGTATTTTGGATAGGTAGGAGTTTATGTGGGTGTTCATTCTCTAGTAGATTTTGGCACAAAGCTAGATAGATTTTTAACAGGTGTTAAAAACCTTTGGAATGTATTAAACATGAAAGATAGTAAAAGTGTGGGTAAAGAGCCTGATACACATACCCTTCTTTCATTACTAGAGGCTCTCATTATCCTCAACTCACATTTTAGAGAAGTTTATTATTGGGATACTTACTGGATAATAAGGTATTTATGAGATTTCTATGCTTCTATCTTTTATAACGTATAAGAGTTAATATTATATCCATAAATTGGTAATCATTCATAACCACGACTATCTTTAGAATTTTCAATGCTTCATACACACTTGGTAATTTGGATTCCATCTTCTTAATCATTGGAAATTTGAACTCTTATATATATATATATATATATATATATATAGAATTGGTCGCTATTGTAAATGTTCATCTCCATGTATTGGTTGTCACTACATAACTTTGTTTTGTCATCTTATTATTGAATGCAAATACTAGTGTCTCATTTCTTAGGTAACTAATAAGTTACTATTTTATTTCATGAATATTCAAACCTCCTTTAAATGTATCACTAGAATCATGATAATTTGTTCTACCCTTGTCATGACTCTATCTTTTGGATTATGATGCTTTTTATTAAAATTTTAATTGTCTTCTAAACATGATTTGGAAAAACTATTCCATTTTCTTATATTACATATAAATTGTTCATTAAAAATATTGTCTTTATCTTTATGTCACTGTCTTGGAGCATCAATGATATTATTGAATATAACTATCCTAGTCTTGACTAAAAATGTTTACTCTTCTAATTTTATTTTAAGACCAACATAGATATCCATGTATTGGACAACAATGGAGAGGTTATTCAAACTATGTATTTATCTTATATGTATGTGTGTTGTTTTAATTGCCACTCCCAAATAGTCACATGTATATGTCATTTAGTAGTTTCATCACTTTAGCTTCCTGTCTACTACATGATATATTTATTGTAATATTTCTCTGATTTATGTTTAAAGAATTATATAGAAGCATTCATTTCCTTTACAAAAAGTGACATTTTCTTCATAACAGAGGGAAAAAATTCATTTTAAATCTATATGTTGATAATTTGACTTCTTAAATATTGTTGCCTTAATTACCTATTTGGAAACAAACATTGTTGCATTAAGTAAATATTTACTCTATGATAATCATTAATAAATTATGAACTACAACTCATCAAAATCAATGTAAAAATCAATCATCATGGGGTATCCCCAAAGAAGAAGAAAAAAACCTTAGATCAAGAGGATGCACATATTATACCATTGAGACTCCACGTTGATCACAAAATGGATCAAATGATAATCATGGCCTAGCCCATTATAGATGTTGAAAACATGTAAAGGTATGACATTTATTCTATTTTTTTTTTAAATAGTTTTTATCATGAGGTAGCATCCATTTCACATGAACTCAATAACATGCTTGATTCTTCCGATCTTTGTAATCAAGTTGAGAGTGGTGGACATGAGATATATAGTGTGTACTCAAGGCATAAAGTTCATGATTTTGTTCAGCACACTATCAAATATGTTAAAAGAAAATAATATATGTGTATGGGTGGTCCCAAAAAAGTTGAGAAGGCAAAAAAAATTATTCCCAAGAAAGATAACACTTGCAAGAAATTTAAGAAGGTCAATTTTGCATGCTTTTATTTCTAATTGTTCTATAAGGAATCTATCATTATAACTAATAGGTTTTGCAATTCATCCTTTCACAACAATTTTGATTGTAAGGAGCTATATGTCTTCACAAGTTGGCATAAAAAATATTAGGTGGCTTCATCTCTTGCGCTATCTCTACTTACTTTCCCTTGAACTAGGCACTCCAAGAAAGTGGGTGCTCTAAAAGATAACAAGTAAAACATTCATCTCCATTTTATACCCCTTCTACACAACAAAATTTAGGGTTTTCCATTATGGGGATTAGGAAGGAGACTCCATTTCAATTAAAACCCTATGCACAGATTAGGGTAACCAACAGATAAAAAAGAATTCAAAAGTACTTCAAGCTTAACTTACACATCTCAAACTAATTAGCACCTTTTCTAGGAATCAAAAACACAACTTTTTCATAATATAAGCATTTACCTATTGTAAAATTGCAAGGAGATCTTAAAATTGTACTATCTATTTGCACATATTTTCCCACCAAAATTGCTTTCTTGTTTATTCAAATCCGTACATATCAACTCCAACCCTTTCCTAGGTTGAGGAACATTCATTTATATGTTATAAATCTTAACCTTACATATTCATTTCTACTTGTTTGATCAAAACACAACTCTGACTATTGACATTCCAATTTTGCAAACAAAGTTGCTAAGCAACAACATTTGTTGCATGACAATATTTTTTTGTCAAATTTTGCAACTTTTCCATATTTCTAATCAAATGCCTTACAATGCCTTCCAAGGTGATAAAATTTCTCATGTAGATTACACACACACACACACACACACACATGTATATGTATATATGTGTGTGTGTATATACACACACACACACACACATATACATATATATATGTATATGTATGTATGTATGTATATGCATATGTATATATGTATGTATGTATGTATCAATAGAGATCTTGGGGGTTATGGAGATCAGTGGAGATATATAATTTTGTTGTAATGCATATATATATATATATATATATATATATATATATATATATATATATATATATGGATCAGTAAGAGGTTGACGCCAAGATTAATTATTATGTGTTGTGATTAATTATTAACATTATTTATTGAGCATGATTAGATTTGAACCCAAGATTTCTTTGATAAAAGGTTCGTAATGTGTTGTAGGCTCTTTCCTTATACATACATACATATACATATGTTTATACATGTATGTATGTACATATGTATATGTATATATATATATGTATGTATGTATGTATGTATGTATGTATGTATATGTATATGTATATGTATATATATATAATATACATACATACATATATATACATATACATATATATAGATATGTATATATATATATATATGTATGTATATATGTATGTATATATATTTATATATATGTGTATGTATGTATATATATATATATACATAAATATATATATATAGAGATATACATATCTATATATACATATATACATACATATATGTGTTTCTATGTGTGTGTCTGTGTGTATGTGTATAAATAGAGAGATCTTGGCACAATAGAGAGACTAGGCCATGGGAGAGCATTTGAGTTGTGAATATAAAGTTAGAAATGATTTATGTGATGTTTTCTTTTTATTTAAAAAAATAATAATCTAAAATCAACTACACATTATGTTGTAACTCTAGTCTAGGTATTTGAAGTGGTTCCAAATAATAAAACAATGGCCTTACCTCTATACTATGCAAAGAATGTTGAAGTGGTTCAAAATAATGAAACAATGAAATTACATTTAATCCAAATAATAAAACAATAAAACTCACTCAACCCGTGCTAGGTGACAACCCATACATCTTTTTGAAGTTTGATATTTCTCTTTTTCTTGACTCATAGTCCAAGAAACTTTTTTCAAAACACATATTGACCAGTTGGATGTTTGGCCAAAAAAATTGTAAGAATGATTGTGCCAAAAGAGCTAAAAATATGATTTTGCATAATAATCATCTTTTTACATTCTTTTTGGCACAATTTTTCTTATATTTTATGATTTTTGGTGAGAACAAAATTCAAAACTAATCAGGTAGGTGATCCAAAATTAAATCATAATTGGTTAAGGCATGTTTAAGTACCTTATTTCACATGGTACGAAATATTTCTTGATTTTTCAGGGTAGTAACTCCTTACACTCAACTCTTACTAAAGTCATTCTCACTGCCACAATGACATTACCTCTAAACCATGCAAAGGATGTTGAAGTGGTTCCCAACCTTGAAATAGTCTTAGAAGTTAAGAAATATATGACAAAATGCACAACTTGTACTCTTTATATATAGAGAGATCTTTTTAAAGTTTCCTATCACATATTAGCACAACAAAAAAATTGTTCAAGCTGCATACATATTCCAGAATCCAAATAGTAAAACAATAAAATTCACTCAACCCATGCTAAGTGAGAAACCATAACCTTGTTCAATTTGTGTAGTTTCTAATTACCTGGGTTGATTAGAAATTCCTACAGAAATGTCATTAGATTATGTAAAATAAAATGAACAATTAGCTATTCCCAACTAGCATTAACTTGACTAGTCTATTTAGACCCATTGATTATTGTCACAAAATTTTCAACATAACTATATAAGGATTGATTTAGAATGTATATATGCTAACCTTACATTAACTGTAAACTTAAACAAAAATGTTGCACTTGAGTATTACAGGATTGTAATTATAGAAAACTACCTAATTCACTTGAGTGGGTGTATGATGGCGAAGATTTGTATTAAGAGAGTAGAGCTCACAAGTGGCTATAGTAATATAGCTACATCAAAACAATTAGAATCCAAAACTACATATTTTTGAGAGTTAGTAGTTCAAGGGTCTTAATCCCATGTATATAGGTATGTAGGTAGCCTAGTCGGCTGAGTCTGCATCTAGTATGTAGATGCCTTGGACATAGTTAGGTAGAAATTAACCATAATTAGTACAATTGGGCTCATTTTTCAACTATTATTGGTCAAATTTTTGACCCAGGTTGGTCAAAATTTGGACCAACCAATTGGTCAAAAAAAAATTGTCGAAACTTTGACCAACTTATTGGTCAGTTAAATTTTTAACCAATAGGTTGGTCAAAAATTTTCAAAATTGTTGGCACAATTTCTATCAAGCATTGGTTAAAATTTTGACCAACGCTTGGTAGAAAATTGCCAAGCTTTGGTCAAAATTTTGACCAATACTTGGTCAAATTTTTTGAGGCATTCCATAAAACAATTCACATGCCTTGTCTATGATTTGACATTTTGCATGCACCATGCACTCTCTCATCTGACTAATGGATTATAGAGAGTGATCTGAAATGATGATGCTAAAAAAATAGACACAATCAAATTCAAAATGAACTTGCATTACAAATGGATTGTGAAAATGTAATATTATTAATTTTGCATGGATGTCTACCAGGATAATCACAACTTAAACATATATATATATCATAAACACACACAGATATATATATATATATATATATATATATATATATATATATATATATATATATATATATATGTATGTATGTATGTATGTATGTATGTATGTATGTATGTATGTATGTATGTATGTATGTATGTATGTATGTATGTATGTATGTATGTATGATCAAATCTATTATATATTTGTTTAAGTTGTGATTGTCCTCGTAGACATCCATGCAAAATTAACAATGTCAGATTTCCACAATCCATTTGTAATGCAAGTTCATTTTGGATTTGATTATGTGTGTTTTCTAGCATCATCATTTCAGATCACTCTCTATAATAAACATACATACATACATACATATATATATATATATATATATGGATGTGTGTGTGTGTGTGTGTGTGTGTGTGTGTGTGTGTGTGTGTGTGTGTGTGTGTGTGTGTGTGTGTGTGTATAGAAAATCTATTATATGTATGTTTAAGTTGTGATTGTCTTGGTAGACATCCATGCAAAATTAACAATATCAGATTTCCACAATCTATTTGTAATGAAAATTTGTTTTGGATTTGATTGTATGTGTTTTCTTGCATCATCATTGTAGATCACTCTCTGTAATGCATCATCAGCTAGATAAGAGAGTGTAGGATGCATGAAAAATGTCAAATCATAGGCAAGGCATGTGAACTATTTTATAAGATGCCTCAAAGAAATGTCATAAACTATATATAGAATTCACTCTGATTATAGTCATAAACTATATTGAGAAAATCATAGCCTGAGTAAGGATTCACAAAAAAAATCTTTTCCTAACTCAGGAGAGATGTGCCAGTCGTAAGTTTGAATTATGGTTGTTTCTATCCTAGAAGAAAAAACTAGACGAATCTAAACTTGAAACAAATCTTATATATAAATTCAAAATTTAGCATTAGCTTTGGGGGGAAATATCTCAAAATTGTTCAGAAAATAAACCCTGATAAGACCCCCAAAAAAGTCTATGTATTAATATTTAAAAATTAAAATTCTAAACAATGAGCCTATTTTAATATGACATAGAAGAAATGTTTAACTTCAAGTGAAAAATTCCTCCAATGACATTGCTAAACACAATGGACAGTGAACAACTATCTAACAAGAAAGGGCTTATGTTAAAATAGTGCACAATGAAACACAACAAAACATGATTTACAAATATACTACTCACATTTTGCATTGTTATAATGCTCACACTCCTTGTTATCATAAGTCTCATTGATCTTGTTTGAAATGATGAATGAGGAAAAATGTAATGTAAATCTGAACCCATACCCCAAACTATTCATACGGAGCTTAAACCTAAAAAAAGCAATACAAAGATCAAGATTTGCATTTGTCTTTAAAGGTGTTGATATCAAAATTCTAGTAATGACAACACTGGAGCTAAGGATGGAGAATGAATCTATAACATCATGAAAAGTAAGGGTATTCCATCTAGAGGTCCAGAGTACACAAGAATACCTTAAATTTATGTGAAAAAAATATCAATGTACTCTAATACAATAGATGAACCACTTTCTTTTGATAGATAAAGGTACCTCAGACAATTTTCTTTAAGAGGTAAAAGAAGCTATGAAAATAGAGTATGATTCATGTCACAAAGTGAATAGCTCATTACATCATTGAGAAAAGTTTCTTCATGAGATAATCTGCAAAATATGGTTAAGGTGTTAGACTCACTTTGACAGTGTCCAAACAAATCTTCCTTCTAGAGAAACCATTGAATGCAGAATTCAAATGAGGTAGTCCCTTCTTGCAGAGAAAATAACTCAAGAGAAGAAGAGGTATATATGTTTTAGTCTTATAAATAATAGAACAATAGACAACCATTTTGTTTTGACATTTCAACAGAATTGAGAAAATAATGATAGAACAACATGAATCTCAATAGATCTTAGTAAGCTAGCAATGTCATGCCAAACTAATACCACATAACATGATGCAATTAAAAGATAATATGCAATTCAAATCTATTCCAAATGAAATAAGCTACAAGAAAAAAATCATCACACTAAAAAACTTTTGATATATGTAAGTTAGTTGTTTATTAAATGCTTCATTTGTTTTTATTACCATAGATATTTTTCTTTTATGCTTTACATATTTCATTAGCCTAGATATTCTATTTTATGCAAGTGTTTTATTTTCCCTTACAAAGAAATTCACATACATGCTGAAATGAATGTGTGTGTGCGTGTGTGTGTGTGTAATTGTAAGGATGAAAATTAAATACTTTTGCATCTCCATTTTGGCCTTAGTCTAATTGTGTGTCTTTGTTTAGTGTATATGTGAGTGTATATGCTCACACAATGGAATCATAGATAAGTCATGTGAAGTGTTTAATAGGATTCCTAAATGTAATTTGGTCATCAAAAGCCATGGTTGCTAGATATGCACAAAATAGATATATTGAGAGAATATATTTGTTTAAGTTACAACTACCCTAGTAGACATGGATGCAAAATGTGGAATCATAGGTAAGGCGTTTGAACTATTTTATCGACTGCCTCCATCAAATGTCGTCCAATGGCAAGCCAATATTGCAGGATATCCATATTGACTTGTTTAATATATCTGCACATACACACACACACACACATGTATGCACATATGTGCACGTATATTTATATTAGAGAAAATGAGTTAAATATATGTGCTTTGTCAATATCTCTCATTTGTGCCAAAATGGAACCTTTGAAATGGGTTATAGACATCTCCCAAAGAATAAATGATAGAGAACTATTGTTGGATGTTGTTGCCATTAGCTTGGTAGACATGCATGCAAAATATTGAATCATAGTCTACCTCTGCATAGTATAGCATGGTATAGTTAGTACTGTTACTACTACTACCACTACTATTGACTGACCTAGCCTCCTGCTACTCTTGCTCACAACTAAAGTATTGTATGTAAGCCACTTCTACTACATAGTGTATACAAGACCCTTTCTTTTCCTTTTCCTTTTCCCTTTCTTCCATCTCCACTAAAAAATATCACTGCAGAAACATAGATCACAAGGGCACAACAAAAGACAATATATGCCCATATAAATTTGTGCATATCCTACAATTATGGAGTGCTATAAAACCACATTTCTTTGAGGCATTCCATTAAAAATGATATACATCCATGTACACACATAGCTATATACATACATATAGATATTATATATGTACATAGATAAAAAAAAATGCATACATACACACACATACATGCCATGTGTATTTTTCCATAGCTTGCATACATGTCAACTAGGCTAATGGCAGCTACAACATGCAACCAAATCTTTATTATTTATGCTTTATGGGACATCCATACTCAAACTAAAGCTTGAATTTTTGTACAAATAGAAAGGATGCTGCCAAACATGTTGAAATATTTAGACTACCCAACTCATTTTCTCCAATATAAATCTAACTTGGTTGCATGGGTACGCATACCCAAGTACTAAGTGCATGTACCCCAATTACCAAGTACTCATTGGAGAGCATCGTAGCTAAGGACCTTAGTTAAGATTTCTAATTTTGTTTTAGTTTCTTCTTTTTGCATCAGCCTTTTCTTACCAAGCTTAATTCAATATGTAATCCGTTTGAAACTTTGATACAATACTGATTAACAGAAAAGTCTACCACATATAGAACTTGTAGAGTGCAAGTACCCAAGTATCCATACACAAGTACCAGGTACAAGTACCAAGTACTCATAGGAGAGTATCATCTTTCATCATTAGATGGAAGAGCACAAATTGTTTAAAAGGTACTCTCCTCACAATCAATATATTTTGCTTTTGCTTGGCTCTTTAACATTTATCAGACTAAAAATCTTGATAGAATATTGAGGGACTTTGTTGATATTATTCTTGGTGATTTTGAAATCAAGGTTTTTGGATCTAATTTTTTTTCCTCCATTTGGAAAGCCTAGACACAAGTAAGAAGGCTGCTATATTTCAAAAATGTAGTAGATGGTCCTCCTTGCTTATTTGTGATTAGTAGATCAATCTGGTGGGGTATTAAGTTCAAAGGTAAGCCTTTAGCTTTGACCCAAAGCTATTCTGAAAAATTCTTTATGATAAGGCATTAAGACCATTGGAAATATTCTTACTAATAGTAGGTTGGGGACTTGGGAAGATCATAAGGCTAAATTTGATATCCCAGTCACCCATAAGGAAACATACTCCATCCTTAAGAAAGTGGTAGGATCTTTCTTTCTAGGTAAGTTGGTTTGCAATACAATTTTTTTTAAAGAGATCAAATGGCAAGATGGATCTTCTTTTACAGACACCAATACTAGAAAGATTTATAGCATGATTAAAGAGGAGTCATCTATCTTGAAAGAATTGAATAAAAATTGGTCTATAAAATGGCAAGATTCTAATTGGTAGTTCATTCTTGTTTTTTAATGGCACCAAGCCATAGAGCCTAAAAAAGTTTGTTTTCGTTGGATGCTCTTGTTGAAGAAACTTGCCATTGTTGACAACCTCTATCATTATAATGTCCCTCATGTTGTTTGTATGCATTGTTTTGTTCCTAAATCTTTTGAAAATGTTTTTTTTTATGTGCTACTCTAATTTGATCTTCCTTCTTTGGAAAACTTATTGATTGGAATAAACCTTTTATTTTTTCTTGGATTGAAATCTTGGTTGGATTTGTTAACTCCTTTGATCTTAAGCTCAATAAATTTTGGTCTCTCTTTACTAATGAAGTCTTAGAGTGTCTTTGATCTTAAGCTTAGTAAAGAGGGATCTTACTAGGTTTTCTATAAAACTCACTTATCTACTTATGATGACTTAGGTCTCAGTTGTTTAAGAAATCCCAAAGAGTGGGTTCATGATCTTTTTGCAGGAAGGTGCAATGTTGATATACAAAGAAGATTTCAAATCTACTCATTACTTTAATACATATAGTGAGTGATATGTTGGATGAAAAGGAACAATAAGCTTTAAATTAGTTCATGGATAAGGAGAATATCAATGTGGCTGAAAAGAATAAGGATATCCTTTAAAGCTAGCCTCATAATGCCCCTGATTGGGATGCTATTGCTGAAAGACCTCCTCTTGAACCACCAATCAATGCCAATGAAATAGAATGCTCCATTAACATTATTGGAACTTGAGACTAAGTAATTTAGATAGATAGTCTCTCTTGTCTAATCTCAAGACTATGTTATTATTTTTTCAAAAATGATGTACAACTATTATAACTTTTAGTTTTTTGTTGTCTGCTGATACTATAAACGTAGAAATGCTTTTCATACATTTTACATTTTAGCTCTAAGACATGATGTATTTTTTGCTCAATATTAATATTAAAAAATCTCTCTTGATTTGTTAACTAATACTCAATTTGTTGCATTTTCATTACATTGGATCAGAAAAGATCCTCTGTGAATGGTGCTTCTATATATGTTGCTTTTTTTCCTCTCAAAAAAAAGAAGTCCCTGAGAGTATTAGAATCAAGGGTCTAACCCTTGAATCAAAAAAGATGGATCCCTATGTCACTGGTAAACATGAACTCATCACACAACCCACCTCATATTTTGAAGGCAAACGAATAATAAATACCTCAAATATTTTCCCCACCAACAATAGTTCATTGTCATAATGAATTTTCTTTGATAGCATCTACATGCTATCTCTACAAGAATCCACCTCTACTTATGAGTTATTTTGACTATGAAAGTTTGAAGTCCTATTTTAGTGTTTTCATTTTACTTTTAATTGTGCTTGGGTATATGGAAATTTATAGATGATATTTATAAGACTGTTAACTAGTCAAATTATTGGTGATGTTTGTCTTATAACTTTACCCTTTTTAAAAGAAGTAGATACCATGGTTATGCATAACACAATGGTTAAACCAATGCTAACTTCTTATCATGTTAGCCTTACCCCACTTATGCTTTCAAATGACTCCCACCCCTCCTTATCTAGTTGTGTAGGTGCTTTCCATATAACCAATTAATTTTAATAGAGTAGCAAAATCTACTCCGTATAAAAAATTAGACAATCAAGGTATAATTGTTATAGCTTCAATACAAGCTATTAAGTTTCAATAAATCATAGAAATCTACAATGAACATAAAATCTAACTTTTGAATTTCAAAATCAAAGCCATTTGGACATAAGCTCAATTCTAGTTATTTTTATGTATCAGGGAATACAAAAGAATTGGACTAATATAAAAGGAAATTATAGAAACTCTTTAGTGGTATTTTAATTTTCTTTCTATTATATGCACTTGCACATAAAATTGTCTAGGTTGATGAGTGAGATATGAAGCAATCATATTAGCACATATTCTATATTTATAGGTTTAAGCACATTGTGTTTGTAGCTAGTTTTATTACATTAAGGATCCTTGGATTTCATGAAAATTAATTATTGTCCTATGACCTATTAAAATATATGAATTATAACTTATAATTGCAGGAACCAAAAAATTCTAACTGCAAGCATAAATTAATTTCAAAGGTCAAACAACACTTCAAATTCTAGGTATGAGGAAAAGCTTACTCCAAATGCAGAACCAAGTAAAACTACATCATTATTGACATGTTGAATAGTTGTCAAAGCACTACTAAGTTGCATGTAAAAACAAAATACAATACAAATTAGACAAAACAAAAAATAATTTAACATAAATATCTTATATTCATTTAAAGAGGTTCTTCTTAATCCATTTCTTCTTTCAATCATTTTATCTTTCTTATTCCTAGCTAAAAGAAATGAATATTTCTAAGTTTTGAATCTACATGAACAGTGCACAACTTTTATTCAACAGAGGAATACTCATGATACATAGTCATTGTCAGTACGCTCTCGAATACTATCAACTAGTTTGTTCTCATATGTTTTGATTGTGTCCAAGTAATGGGCACACTTTTCCACATTGAAATCTCCAAACAAAAATACTAATTAAAGAAAAAAAAATTCTCCCATTTAAAAGAAAAAAAATTACACATGTTATTTACAACAGGAATAAGGGGCAATTTATCCTCAAAAGGTGTGATTAAAAAAAGCACACATAATGAAATTCTTGCAACATTGACCTTCTAGGGTAAAAAAGTTTACTTCAAGTTCAAAGTGATTAATATTACAATAAAACTAGAAAATAAATCATCACAGTGTTGCACAGTTGAGAAAGTCTCACCAACAAGCAACCAATTATCAAACATGAAACAATTACAACAATACTTCAGCATTGTAGGCAAAAGCAGCCAACTCATAGGGATACAAATCATTTCATTGATGTAGAGTCTAAAATGGTAAAGTTGCCAGTAGAAAGTATCTCAAGTTAGTTCCAACATGCAAATGGGCACATAGATGTATTCTGAAAAGGAGCCTATGAATTAGAAAGTCATCATATATTGAAAATGAAAGTTCTTATTGCACAACTGTAGACGTCTAAGTCTCTGACCAAGCCCAAATGAACCTTAAGAATAAAATGTCATCACAAATTCCTACCATCGAAGTCCAATATATTAATAAATATTTAGAAAGTAAGATAAAAAATTAAAATAATTGCAAGGAATTTTTATATATGAAATGGATATTTTCATTTGAAAGAGTTAAACTAACATCCCCACAAGTTTTCTCTTAATATTTTTGTTGCACATATTAATAGCATCTCAAAATTATTTGCTATGTTTGCATACCTATGCAGTGGAAAATAGAGAATAACAAAACAAAAAATAGACCAAATCTAATAACCCTAACTCTACAAATGATGACTTCTATGAGTTCAGTGTTTGAGATAGCCATGATTGCTGCCACTAGTGCACTTAGATTAGGAATTAGTCAATAGTCCCTTGCCACTTTTAACATTCGCATTTTTACGATTTTCCTTTGCATTTAGGGTTTTTTAAAGAAATGCATGGAGATGCCAATGGGACACCTCTTTTCACAAGAAACATCCCCAACTCACTTTCTCGATATCAAAGACAAGTCCCAAAGGATACAGGATCTACTCTAGAAAATTAGATTCTCACAATTGTGTCAATTGATAGAGCCACAACGTCCACTTGTCCCTTTCAATACCAATTTTCCTTAATCAAGCTTCTAAGCACATCAATATTCAGTTAAGAATGAACAAATTTTCTAACAAGAGTCAGAACCATGGCCAAGATTGAGTGGTCTGTGATAGAATGAGGTATCAAAATAGAAAACAACCCTTTGATAGGCTATGAAATATTGTCTATATCAGTAAAAGTGGATTTACCAAATGGTTCAACCTTGATTGCTTGCCTATTCTCCTAAATTGCTTGTTTGCAACTCCCGTGCATGTTATACAAAACAATGACATATGTCGAAACCCTTTTTCATTTGAACATGTTTAGCTTCTGTTGGTCTAAATTTTGACCAACATGGGCATGGATTTTTAAAAAAAAGATATTTTTCCTTCCATATTCCAACTAATCTAAAACATTTTAATAGATGGTCGAATATTTTAGTCTAAAAATGGGGTCAAATGTACTAGAGCATATATGTATATATGTAATTATTCTCTACTTAACAATTCCATCCATATTGGGGAGTGGGAGGGTGGGGGGGGGGGGGGGGGGTGGGTAGTTGAGCTTGCACCTTCAACAATACTTCATTTCAATTATATGTACTCTTTGAATCAAATGTATATAACTTTATCATCTGTAACTATAATTTTGAAATAGTACTTCAACCACAATAGTTTCTTATAATTCTATGGTTCTCTTTGTAAGTTGATAAATTGAAGTTTTAAAATTAATTATATTAATGTACATCTTTTTCAAGTTTGATATTTCTCTTATGATTGTGCCAAAAGAGCTAAAAAATGATTGTGAATGATTCTCATCTTTTTACCTTCTTCTGGGCATGATTGTTCTTACATTTATTATTTTTTGTGAGAACAAAATTCCAAACTTATTTGGTACATGATCCAAAATTAAATCATAATTGGTTGAGGCATGTTTAAATACGTTATTTCAGATGTTATTGAATGTTCAGGGTAGTAACTCCTCACACTCAACTCCTCATTAATTTTTTTTCTCACTACTACAATGACATTACCTCTAAAAAATGCAAAGGATGTTGAAGTGGTTCCCAACCTTGAAATACTCTTATAACTTAAGAAATGACAAAGAAAATGCAGATGCAATACATGAAAAAAGGCACTATTTTAGTTTAACAAAACAAACACCAATATAGATACATGCCAATCCTAGAAGCATATCTTGTAATCACAACCAATGTGAAATATTTTTAGACTTGTTAGAAGCTTTTCCAAACTAGAATCCTCTAAAAGGAAGAATTACATGTACCAATAAAAGTAAAATTGGAACCTTAATTAAAGGTCTAATACTTGCAGCTAGGGCTTCCTCAGAATCTATATGAAAAGTTTCAATAGCAACAACTATTTCTAGTTCAAAGTTGTTACTTGACCTAGTGAAAGATTGTGTGACAGACTAGGGATATGGGATTTTATGGGTAAATGCATATAAGTTTTGGATAGTCTAGTCCATATCAATGCCAATGGTTCAAACTCATATTTGGCATAAAGGATAAGATGAATTGTGGGCTACAAAGATCTAGGCAATGACCATATTCCACAACTAGGACTACAAAAATCTTTGCACTCAAAAGTAGAAAATATATGCAAAATGCTAAGGAATGAGTTAGATTGAAAGTGTTTCTAATTATTCTACAAATTTCTAACTATCCAAAGATCTTTAAGATTAGGGTTGTGAATATATACATTGACGAGAAGAATTAATCCACACTCGGTGCATATACAATCCTAAAATGTGATATTACCTAGCTAGGCAAGGTCTCCAGGGAACTTGCCATGCCTAAAATCCTCATTCCTTTATAATAATATCCAAAATTAATATTTACTATTAAGAATTGGAACAATATTGATAGAATAAAAGGCTTGAAAGAAGCTATCTACTTCATTTATTCTTGGGCAATAAGACAACAATTGAGTTAAATGAACTTTTTATTGGACTATAAAAACATACAAAATAAAGGAAGAAGTAATGAATAATAAAATCAAAATTGCTATGATAGGAATTGGATGATTACAACTACTAACTGGCATCCAGACCAATAGACATGGTGTGCCATCAGTAAATAAAATGGGATATGATAACATTTTACATTTAGATTCATATACTTACAAAGAGTCCAAAATTGAATCCCAAAATGATAATAGTGGGTATGGCAATGGTAGTCAATTCTAATTCACCTAGGTGTCCTACAAAAGCCTAAGTCACAACACTTGTTACATTTAGAGTTAGGTGTTTGAATATCGCAGGCCATGCAATAGCCCATATTTGTATTGATTCATCTACAATCCTCTTTCCTAAATCACTTGAACATGTAAATGATCCACTTTCATTACTCTCTTGCAAATTACAAGAAATTTCATTGCCCCCTACAAATTACAAGAAACTTCCACATCCCCACTCTTGTTCATTAGGGAATATTCTTAAGACTCTTCCATATCTCCTATCTTTACAGTCAAATTCATAACATACTAGAGTCAGATGCACCATAAATCTGAAAATATAGCCTAGGTGTCTAAATTTATAACATAGTCTCACATTAATGGGATTGTTGACGATGTTGATTTAAAAAATGATGATAATAACAAGTGCCATAGAATGAACATTTTCCATTAACGATCTTCTAAATAGAAACCTATTATCAGTGAATACAAGATACAAATGAATAATGACCATAATATTCTCTAATAAATCTTTTCAATGAGTAAAAAAATAAATTGAACAATGTTCATTGAATTTTAGTGATATTTAATGAATCTCCTTCACATTTTTCATGGCTATAGAAACTTCTTTATTCTTGTGGAATCTTTTGAGGACATTCAAAACTTGTGTACTCTACACTTTAAGAGGTTATTAATGAAAGCACAATCTTCTTTACTCTTCTGACCAAGATATTTTTATGTGGACAAACATGGCTAAAGATCTAATGGTAGGACTTTATCTTCATTATAATTGACAATTTTTGTAATCTTGTAAGAAGAATCCATAAAATCACCAGGTTAGCTTCTCTCAGTCATTGCATGTAAAAATCATGTTATTTTAGTGAGCTAATTCCAACCAAATCAATCATGTTGAGCTTTTTTTTATCATTCTTGTTATCATGTTATAAGCCTAATATACTATAAGAATATATATATATATATACATATACTCTAGTTGTTGTCAAAAGATTGATGTAGATTGTCATTAATGATATTAAAAACTTGTCAAATCATCTCTGGCTAGCATCAATAGTTGAACAGGTTTTCCATTGATGCTATAACATACCCATCAAATCATCTCTTGTTGGCATCAATAGTTTTATGGGGTTTTTTGTCAATGGTATAACATACCCATTGAATCACCTCTAGCTGGCATTGATAGTTCAAAATAAAATTAGTTATCTTGTGTCAGCATATGACATAGTGGAGATGATTTTTGATGGATCTTCCCATTGATACATTGATTTCCATGGAGTGCCTCAAAAATTTGATGCATTTCTAGGGACATTGACTTTTGACATTTAATTTTAAAAAATTTGACCATCACAATGTCAAAAAATATGTCCAAATTTACTAGTGTCAGTATTTTGCATAATTTCCCTCCACATTTTTTCTTTATTTAGCTTGACTAATTTTTGTTTTCATTTGAATTAAACAAGTTTTTCTTGAAGGTTTTGATTGTTTTATTAGCCTTTTGTACCTCTTGTATCATTTGTGACAACTAATTTTCACTTTGTTTCTTTATTTGCTCCGCTTTCTCTTCCCACTATTTTACTTTTTCCCTCTCATTGTCCAATTAATTATATATGTTATTGATTATATGTCCAATGGAGTCCAACTTTTTGAAAATATCTACTATAAATGCTCTTTCATCCTTTATTTGTTTATTTGATTTTTGCAAATTTTTCCTAAGTTCTTTGAATTTTATATTGGCTTCCATATTAACATGGTTTAGAGTATGATTGAGTTTCTTATTGCTCTATTCTAATTATTTCTTCAACATACCAAGTTCTACTTCAATCTTTGCATTTACAGTAGATAGCTTTTTATTGCTTTCTTCCAATTGTTCCTTTAGAATTTCATTTTTGCCTCCATATTTTTTTGTTGAGGTTGTGCACTTGGTCTCCAGAGGAAGCAATTGTAATCCCTTTCTCTATTTCTTTGCACCTACTATCTATAACTTTCTCTTTTGCATTTTCTAGGTCTTCTTTTGACTTTTCAATTGCCTTCTATAGCCCTTTTTTCTCTCTCTCCACCCTGAACAATGAACTGTAGACAATAGAGTTGTTTTTTTTTCCACATTGACTTTGTCAACATTTTTTACTTTGGATAAATCCATAGGTAGTGTGCAAAAAATGAAAATATGATGGATTTATCTGACTCTCTAGTGGATTATTATCTAGTTGTAGAGGAGAAACAATCATAAGCTCCATCATTTTTTATTGGTGTTATATGTTGGAAATATCCTACTCAATGCATGTTCTTGAGAATGAGCTACCTTAACTACATCCTTATTGAATGCCTGATTATTTTTTCTATTCATCTTTTCGGATTCTTAAAAAATTGTTACAAAATATTGAATTTAAAATTTGGTTCTATTGATACAATATGATGCTTGAAAGGAGAAAGAGAACTTACAACATTGTACTTGTCTCCACTGATGCACAAGGTTGTAATAATTACATTTTGAGGTTTGCCAATGGAATCACCCCTTCCTAATCCTACCACACTATAGCTAACAAGTGGATTTTTTTGATTTTTATGAAGGGTTTTTCCTGAGGGAGTTGTGACTGACATTGTAGCAATATGAGTATCTGAAAATTTTTTCTTCTTTGTATAGCAACCTTCAATTGCAAGGATCGGGTCAAATTTCAGCTGCATCATACATTTTGAAGATAAAACAACTTGGGAGGTTATAAATCCACCTTGGATGAATAATGGCTTGGGTTCACCATTTTTGAAAAAACTAATGGGGCATCTGGATCATCTCCAATAATTGATTTATGACTAGATTTTGGTACCTCTGGTATGGGAGTGGATCAAATGTTCTACTACTAGTAATTGCAGTAGTGGATACAATGGAACTAGTGGTAGTGCCTATGGCCATGGATGAAAGATCCTTCCAAACCTCATAATCATTGGCTTCATCATTTGCATCATATTTTGTTGGTGTTGCATTTGGGTTCTCATTATCCCATACTTTGCTAAATGTTTCATCCTCAATATCTTCAAATTTTGTAGAGGTCTTAGGTTCACCGAGATTCTTCCTCATCTCCCAAAGCATATTATTTTTTTATTGACACCACTATGCATCTACACAATATTTATTTATGGAATATGGATGATATGTTTTACATGTATGACCCACTTTTAGGTAGAAATTGTATGATATCATGGGATGCACTTGTTCTTTTTGTTTGTGCAATTATTTCATTTGTGCTAACAATTCTATTGAAATATTTTTTACTAGAGAAATTCCACATCTCCATTTTGGCCTCTTCCCATGAGTCCATATTTTAAAATATTTCAATCAATAGCACAGTCTCATGTTGAAATTTTCTTGTGGAGTTCCCATTTTGTACAAGCTTTATACCAATTATGTTTAGTGGATCACATTGTTAGTGCTTGGCAATGTTAAATTTAAAAACTACAAAAAATTCCTATATCACATTGAATTATCCTCTCTTAAATGTGAATCCTCTGCATCTAACAGGAAAGGAAGGAAAAATGGTTTTCTTTTTCTGAGGTCCATGAAATAGTACATATGTACTTTCCATCTAACATGCATATTCTAATGCAAATACCATCTTTCATATGTATTAGAAGTTTGTAGGTTTTATAGTTGAACCATAAAATCTTAATACATTGTAATCTTCCATAAAGTACCAGTCAACCAATTGAATTTGACTTCCTAGTTGAACTAATCATCTACAAGACTGAAGAAATCTAGACATTGAAGCACCTATAATTTTTGTAGTAAACTGGTGCAAAAAAGAAGTTTGCAATGTGGTTGTAGTTCCCTTGGGGATCACCCATCCTAATCACAAATGTCCATTCAAATATCAGATTATCAAACTTATGTAATGCCCTGCCAAGGGATCCAAAGAATTAACCTAGAATTTCACTAAGTTTGATAGCATTTTTTTTTTACACATGAAAGTAAATACCACATATAACTTATGCACAATAACAGAAGCAATAGTAATGTCCATCTAAAAGTAAACATAACATACATAACAGATTACATTCTTTAAGGATCCCTTAACGTTGAATTACATCTAAATCAACTAACATTATTAAGTCCATCTAATACAAAAATCACATGAAATAATAATGATAAGTACAATTTTTATACATTACATTTCTAAATGCTCAATCATCCACTATACATGTCACAAGGTATGAAAAAATTAAAAGAATATACATATGTGAAATAAGGTACATCATCCTAATCTAGTTCATGATACATCAAAGTAAAGATAATCATATGATACACATGATACATCATCATAGAAGATATATACATCCATCATAAAGATCAAACATAATAAACTAAGTGCACAGTTCCTTCCAACCGTAAATAGCATCATTAGACCATCGTGGGTCCTAGCCATCCCTCCGTGAATAACATTCCAAATCAATGAGGAGATCATCAGTGTTAACATAGTAGGAATGTCACTCCTAACATATACTATATCATATGCAGAAAGTAATCTAACATGCAAATATAAGCATAAGATAACATCATCTAACATATGCTAATCATCAATGAAAGGATAGATATCCACCAACATGAAGGACACATCAACCATGATGCGTCAATGAATCTCAAATGATAAGAGTGGAAAAAAACTACCACCCGACCGTGTGGTACCTAAGTGGTCCACTCCTACCGTGCTAAGGATATAATCTCAAGTCCCAAATAGGTTATCAAAATCACATAGCATAAGAATACTCTCTAAGTCTCAGAATTCTAGAAGTATACTAACTCAAAGGTTCCATCACACAAAATAGACATCTAATTCCCAGAGGCACACAAAGACATGTAGGAACCTACTATGCAAGCAGAAAAGTGTCATCGCATATATTTTAATTTTTATAACTTTTATTATTATTATTTATTTATTACTTTATTATTAATTTTAATTTCTAATTTTCTTTTATTTAATTCTTTTTTTTTTCTCAATTAATTCTCATTTAATTAATTATAATCAAAATATCAAAGATCATGATATTATATTGATTTTCTTCAAATAACTAATTTATTAATTAAATCTATTTATTAGGACTTAATTAATAAAAAATTCACCATAGACCTCCAAGATAAAATATGAAAACCCATCATAGACAATTCAACACAAAATCAGTCTAAAGGGTTAAAAATCACGAAATATGTCATCCGAGACATTCGGTGGGTAAAATATTCAGATACTTGTCCTACCTCACTAGGACAAATGGTTTAAAGGTTTGAGATTTGGACTTGAGAAATTATCTTCCTTCTCTTATAATTGAGATAATATAATAGGGTACACTCATCCTAGCAATTCAGGGAATTCGATACCCAGTACCTACAACCTACATAAAATCCATGCATGTACATACAGTATATATATAATGCTAAGCTAAACAGGAAATGGCAGGAAGTGGTGCATCGTTTAGATCTCGACTAGCAGGTGACTACGTCTCCCTTCCTTAACCATATCAAAAATGACATACAATAAGAACAAACACGCACACCATACACATGCAAGTATGGGATAAGTATCCATAATAAAACACATGAGATAATAAACCATCTAACTAATCATCATCAATAACTAAAAGCAATGGAATGATCATCATGCATACATGAAATGTAAAGTCTAAATGATCTCATCATATATCAACTAAATTCATAACATAATGTCTGATAGTCTCAAAAAAATACTACTAATCCATCAACATAAAAAAAGTCTAACATAGTCTAATAATAATAGCAAAAATGTCCAGAAAGATGTGAATGAGGGCAGCCATTACATCCACCCCCCCTTGGATTAGGCTTACTCCTGGAAGCCTACAAAAAAGTAGCGATATAACTCCTGTAATCTAGCTGCATCCTCCCATGTAGCTGAAGAATCATCAGTAGCATCCCATTAGACCCTTACCTATTTGATTGTTTGACCCCTAAGGGTCAACTCCCACTACTCCAGAATACGAACCGGCTCCAAAGCCAGCTACCCATCCTCTACCTGCAACACATTCCAATCAAGAACATGTACAACATTAAGAATATACTGCCTAAGTACTAAAACATGGAAACCATCATGAATGCGAGCTAGGTTGGGCGACAGAGCAAGGTGGTAAGCAACCCAGCCAATCCTCTCTAGAATCTTGAATGGTCTCACAAAGCGAGGTGCTAGCTTAAAATCCTTTCCGTATTGGATCAAACTCTTTCGCGGACACACTCTCAAGAAAAACTTATCTCCCACAAAAAATTTCTTATTTGTCCTATGTGCATTAGCATAATTTTTTTGTGTATCTTGTGCCATAGTCAAGTGCTCACGGATACACACTACCTGTTGCTCCATATTACGAAGCATCTCAGGACCCAACAAGATGTGATCCTCAAGACTATCCCAACTCAAGGGTGTATGACAAGGACCGTCCATATAATGCCTAAAATGGTGCCATGCCAATAGAACTGTGATACCTATTGTTGTAAGAAAAATCCACTAGGTAGAGATAGTCCTCCCAATGTGTCTTCCTATCCATCACATACATCCGTAACATATCTTCCAAAACTTGATTCACCCTCTGCCTGACCATCTGTCTCTAGATGATATGCCGAATTGAAATTTAATTGTGCTCCAAGCTCATGCTACAATGATGTCCAGAATGTAGATGTAAATATAGGATCCTTGTTAGAAATGATCTTTCAGCGAATACCATGTAATCTCACAATGTCACGCATGAAGACATTAGCTACAAAAGTTGCTATGTAGGAAGACTTGATCGGTGAAAAATGTGCCATCTTAGTCAACCAATCAATAGTGACCATGATAGCATCATGACAACAAACAGTCATAGGTAATCCTACTATGAAGTCCATAGAGATGATGTCCCACTTCCATGAAGGAATGAGATTTGGCTGCAAAAGTCTAGCCGGGTGCTAGTGTTTCGCCTTGACTCTCTAACACTCAAGACAACTAGCCACAAAATCAGCAATGTCTGACTTTATTACAAACCAAAAGAACAAATGTCTCAAATCAGCATGCATCTTCTTGACACCTAGATGTGTCGAGTAAGGTGTACGATGGGCTTCTGCTAGAATCAAGGTGTGAAGCTCATCCAATAATGGCACACAAATCCTCCCCAAATGTCTCAAAAGACCATCTGACTCTCAAATGTCTACAAACTTACCTTCCAAAGGTCTTCCTGAATCTATCTCTCTGTACACTTCCTGATACCAAAAATCTATAGGAAGTGTCTGAAGAATCTGACTCCTCAAATCCACACTACGAGTCATAGATGATATCACATGTCTCCTATGACTCAAAGCATCTACCACCACATTCTCCTTTCCCTGAATGTACTTAACCTCAAAATCATACTCGCATAGAAATTCCATCCATCCTCTTTGGCGAGCATTCAAATTAGACTGAGTGAAAATGTACTGAAGACTATGATAATCACTGTGTAGCTCGAATCTATGCCCCGAAAAGAAATGTCTCCACCTTGTCAAAGCATGAACTACTGCTGGTAACTCAAGATCATGCGTAGGATAATTTAGCTTGTGATCCTTGAGATTGCATGACTCATATGCAATCACTCATCCATTCTGCATCAACACTGCCCCAATCCCTTCAAGAGAAGCATTTGTACACACCATGAAATCTCCTACTAGATCAGGTACAGCTAAGATCGGTGCACTATTCAAAAGCTCCTTGAGCTTCTAAAATGCTTCCTCACATTTCTCTGTGCACACAAACTTCTTTTCTTTCCTCTGAAGGGAAGTGATAGGATGTGCTATCCTAGAGAAGTTTTGGACAAATCTGCAATAATAACTAGCTAGGCCCATGAAACTACAAATCTCTGACACATTAGTCGGTATAGGCCAATCTATTATCACCTAAATCTTTGCAGGATCCACTAAAATACCATCACCTGAAATGACATGCCCTAAATACTGAATCTCTAATTTGAAGAATTCGCACTTAGCTGCATTGGCGAAAAGATGGTTATCTCTTAGACACTGCAATACCAACCATAGGTGTTCCTCATGCTACTTATGTGTCTTAGAATATATCAATATATCAATATATCATCAAGGAACACAAGTACAAACCTGTCAAGATAAGATCAAAACACTCCATTCATCAAACTCATGAAAACCGATGGAGCATTTGTCAACCCAAAAGGTACCACTGTGAACTCATAATGCCCATAGCAAGTTCAAAAAGTGGTCTTGTGAATATCAACTTCCTTAATGCGCAATTGGTGGTATCTTGACTTAAGGTTAATCTTGGAGAATATTGTAGCTCCCTTGATTTGATCAAATAAGTCATCAATCCTAGGCAAAGGATACCTATTCTTAATAGTCACCTTATTCAATTGTCTATAGTCAATACAAAGGTGCAAAGAACTGTCTTTCTTCTTCACAAAGAGCACTAGAGCTCCCCGTGGTGATATACTAGGTCAAATGCTCCCTTTGGCCAGAAGTTCCTCTAGCTAAAGATGTAACTCACCTAATTCTTGTGTAGTCATATGATAAGGAGCTTTAGAGATAGGCTCTGCTCTAAGAATTAGATCAATACTAAAATTGATGTCCCTCTTCGGAGGCATGCCTGGAATCTCACTTGGAAAGACATCTGTGTACTCCTATAAAATTGGGTGATCTAAAGTCTTCCTCACGAGATCTTCCTCATTAAAATCATTTACCATAATAGTTAATATCTGACATCCCTTATGAAAACTCCACTTCATTGCATAGTAGAAATCATCTGCACAGACATAGGCCTTAGTATCCCAACTATCTTCACATCATTCCCTTGGTCATCTTGGCACATTATAATCTTCTTCCTGCAATCTATACTGGCTCTATGAGATCAAAGCTAGTCCATACCCAAAACAACATCATAGGAGCCAAGGGGTATGACTCGAAGGTCAACTGTAGTATCAAAACCTCCTAAACTAAGCCCACACTTATGAACTATAGAATCTGTGGAGAGCTTAATACCTGAGGCTAGTTCCACTTGCCGACCATAATCTTGCTTTACTACATCTAGCTTACACATAGAAACTACAGATGGTGAAATAAATGAATCTGTAGCTCCTGAGTCAAACAATACTGAAAGAGATATACCTCGAATAGCGCCTGTGGTCTCAACCATTGTTCCCTGATGATCTGCCTGACGGTGATCTACTACTGCAAATACTCTATGACTTCTACCTGCATCACCAACTGTAAGCTCTAAAACTGTAAGCCTAGGTCCTGAAAACTAAGGTGCTTGTTGTGGACACTAAGTGGCATCATGTCCAATCTATCCACATGAAAAATATTTTGTATTTTTGCCAGATCCTTTCCCCATATGTGGTGTATTTGATTGCTGATGGCTATTCCTGCTAACAAAAGACTGATTGCTCTGAGCTGGCTAATTGGGTTGGTTTTTTTTATTGCGTTGAGTATTGCAGTTGTTCTTGGAGTTAGAACCTCTGCCACCATCTTGAGCCTGAGAATTTGATCCCTCCTACTACTGCATCTACTGAGACTGCTGCTGATACTATTTCCCCTTAGAAAAAGAAGGCTTCTTGTTACCACCTAAATTGTAGTTTCCTTTAGATGCTGATGTTGTTGGTGCTCCTACAAAGCCTCCTTGACAAGGGTTGACACTTTTCTCAACAAGGATAGCTTGACATACCCCATCATTGAGGGTTTTTGGCTCAAATACCTTAACACCCCAAATTATACGATTGTTCAAACCCTTTATAAAGTGTTGCGTCAACTGAGCTAAATTTTTATTGAATCCTAAAAAAGACTTGAGCTCATAAAACATACGCTCATACTTGGTCACTGACATAGTGTACTACTTGAGATTATGAAACTCATCTGCCCTTTGTTGCTTCCATTCCTCTGGTAGGAATCATTGGCAAAAAATTTCTAAGAATAGTTCCCAAGTGACACTACTCATATCAATTCGCAGCTTCTTCTCCTCAATTTTCCACCAAGTGGCCACAAAATTCTCCAAATTGGTGATCGCAAATCTTTCCTTAACATTGTTGTCGAAATCCTACATGGCAAAAATCTTGTCAAGGGAAATAAGCCACTGTTCAGCCACATAACCAGAACCTTTCCCATTAAAAGGCTTGACCTTGGATCTCGAAAGATCCTTCATTTGAGTGGACACAATGGACCTCTGATGATCCTTCTGAGAGCTCCTAGACCTAAGTCTATGCTCTTGTTCTATCTAATGTGCTTTAGGCTGATCATGAGCAGGAGGTAGATGTTCAAGAATAGTCTGCATCATCTATCTCAAATCAACCTCTTCAGACTCAACTTGGTCCTCTCTATGGCTCTCTTCCTACTGCTTACTAGCGTGCTCTCCTCTACTCTCTTCATGAGAAAATTCCCCATGGGTAGACTCATGGACATTGATAGCTTTGCCACGACCATGACCTCTACCATGGCTTTTATCATGGCCTCTAACAGAATACCTAGTCCCAGATACCATCCTACAATAGTACAAAGTACTATTACAATCAAAAGACACATGTTTCAATAGACTAAGTTCAAAGATATGATAAGGTTTAACTAAAATTTTCAAATTGAAAGCTAAGTGTTAAAGTATGAAAAAAAAATACAAGTAGCAGTTCAAGTTCTGTTTCAGTTCACCTAGTTTTCAAGTTGAAGAGATACACTTAATAGTTCAAAGTTCTAGATGTTCCAAAATACCTAGAGTTCCCAATGTAGAAAATCGGGCTCTAATACCAAATGTAATGCCCCACCAAGGGATCCAAAGAATTAACATAGAATTTTACTAAGTTTGGTAGCATTTTTTTTTACACATGAAAGTAAATACCACATATAACTTATGCACAATAATGGAAGCAATAGCAATGTCCATCTAAAAGTAAACATAACATACATAACAAATTACATTCTTTAAGGATCCCTTAACATTGAATTAAATCTAAATCAACTAACATTATTGAATCCATCTAATACAACAATCACATGAAATAATAATGATAAGTCCAATGTTTATACATTACATTTCTAAATGCTCAATCATCCACGGTACATGTCACAGGGGATGAAAAGCTTAAAAGAATATACATATGTGAAATAAGGTACATCATCCTAATCTAATCCATGATACATCAAAGTAAAGATAATCATATGATACACATGGTACATCATCATAGAAGATATATACATCCATCATAAAGATCAAACATAATAAACTAAGTGCATTGTTCCTCCCAATCATAAATAGCATCATTAGACCATCATGGGTCCTAGCCATCCCTCCGTGCATAACATTCCAAATCACTGAGGAGATCATCGGTGTTAACATAGTAGGAATGTCACTCCTAACATATACTATATCATATGCAGAAAGTAATCTAAGATGCAAATATAAGCATAAGATAACATCATCTAACATATCCTAATCATCAGTGAAAGGATACATATCCACCATCATGAAGGACGCATCAACCACAATGTCTCAATGGATCTCAAATGATAAGAGTGGAACAACACTACCACCTGACCGTGTGGTACCTAAGTGTTCCACTCCCACCGTGCTAAGGAGATAATCTCAAATCCCAAACAGGTTATCAAAATCACATAGCATAAGAATACTCTCTAAGTCTTAGAATCCTAAAACTATACTAACTCAAAGGCTCCATCACACAAAATTGACATCTAATTCTCAGAGGCACACAAAGACATGTAGGAACCTACTATGCAAGCAAGAAAGTGTCATCGCATATATCATGTAGAAGTTACCTTGGTAGTTAGCTAAACTCCATGGGTCCCTACTAATCCTCATGCGGCCACTAGTATCCTCTCATACTGACAAGGCATACTATGGAATGCAAGGTCGCAACCATGTGTTCTCTCTACTCCCATCGCAGTTTGTACTAGCACTCGAGGCATGGGCGAGAACAAAATAATTATCTTTTTAAGTTCATTTAGTTAGTATTAGGTGTGAATGTTTTCACTTATTAAACAACTTACAATGAGTTACCCTAGTAGCCTCTTAGGGCCCCGACTCCATTGCAAGCCACTTCTTGACACTACAAGCAGATAACCTACCCTAAGCTCATGGAATCATAAATCTCAAATTCCTAAAAGATAATACATAATAAGAACATGAAATACCCACAATAATAGCATCAAATCTCCATGAGCAACTGAAAAGCATCCATAGAAAATCATGACCACGACAACTCTCTATTGGCAACTGAAGCATCACTGATAATCAAAAGTATCCATTGGTTCTCAATAACCAAAATATATCTCAAATCATAGTGATCGAAGACTCAAAAATGGTTGAGTCAAAGCATGTCACAACATGACATCATAAATAAACATTTCAGTCCCATCATGGCGATTGGAAAATAACCAAGGATAACTGATCGATGACTCAAAAATGATTAGGTCAAGTGTCTCATACACAAGAAAAACATTCAAAAAATACAAGCATTTCATAGAGCATTCCATCACATAACGATGGTTGGGTTAATAAAGATAAAAAATAAGACATCATCACAACATCACAATCATAACTCCCTAGCCTCTAATAGATGTCCTATAACTGGTCAACACTAGTGAACCCAAAACCCAAAATAGAAGCATAAAGAAAATACACAATGTAAGAACCTGTTTTAGTTTTGCTAAAATTACATCATTGAATTAAGTGTAGAGGTTTCGGTTTCCATTTCAAGTTTTAGATAATGAATGGAGAATCACTTGTACATTTTTCCCATCCCATGTATTTGTTAAAAAGTTTCTCCCCCAAAACCATTAGATTCAATTTTCTAATTATATTGTTTATGTAAACATTGTCCAAGTTGACTCCTATTGAGTTCCAGTAATTGCATAATTCAAGTCTTCGATTTATAACACATTCTAATGATTAACCTTAATTAAACTAATTTTAATTAAGTTAACTTATTAATATCTTTTTTTTAAAATAATAATTGACAACTATCATTGGTATTTTAAAACCTTTATCTTTTAAAAGAATGACCCATTAATTCAATCTCTTAAATGTAATAATTATTCATAACTAAAAAAATATATGTATACATATATACTTATATACATACTTATATACATCTATATATATATATATATATTAACAATAACAATATTTCAATAAAAAATGAATTACAAAAATCAAATTGCAAATTGTGTCCAAACGATGCCATAGCTGCTACCATATATAATATTTGCCATGAATTAAATGGTGTTGTGTGGGCCTGCTATCGGAGGCCTGCAACAATGGTTGCAAAGCCTGCGGTAGCAGTGCTGCTGGCCACTACCATAGGTACAGAGGTGGGTGTACGGGCTCGGCCCTCCTTGCCCACACATAATATGCAAATCATTTTTTCTTTATAAAAAAAATTATAACGTTTTATAAAAAATGTAAATCACGATGCGATTAACATTCAGTTCTCCAATAATATATATATATACATACATACATATATATACATACATGTATATATGTGTATATATATACATATATATATATATATTTATATATATATATATATATATATGTATGTATGTATATATGTGTATATATATACATGCAGAGATTAATTAAGCATTATATATATATATATATATATATATATATTTGCAGATCTAAATTAGCATATTCATATAAACACAATTTGCTGAGATAATGGGTGTTGCACACATTGCATAATATTGTTATTTTATTTTATTTTATTGTGTAATGTTGTGCCTAGATGGATGTGCAACATGTAAAGATTTTCATGAAATATTTTTTCTGAGTTGTATTGTAACATTATGATAATATTTCATGCAATTATTTAATATTGTTGAAAAGAATTAAATGCCCAATATTAAATGTGGGGTCAGTGAGTTCGGTAGCACATGATTTTAGCACATGGTTTATGTAATACCACTTGGTGGTTTTGTGAGACTTGCTACTATATAAGCAGCCACAAAAGTAGTTGTTGTAGAGTAAGAGTGAGAAAGGCAAGAGTCAAGCAGGATAAAGCTTGACAAGTTAGCCAAGGAAACATTTGTGAAGGTTGGAAGCATGGCATGGGATGTGTGGATTTATGCTTGATCACATAGTTTGTTCGGTTGTGGCTATGGCCATGAAGGCTTCCATGGTTTTATGGCAATGGTATTTTTTGCTGAATAATACATGGTGATGGATTCTTTTGGAGGTTAGGTTTTTTCCCTCAATGAGGGTTTCCCAGGGTATATCTTGTGTCACAATTTTGTGAGTATGCTATCTATTCTCTTGCATGGAGATTTTAATTCCATGTTTATTTCAGATTTATGATGGGTCATGTGGAAACGGTTATATTCTTTCTTGTCAAGTTTCCTTACAAGTGGTATCAAAGCTATGGTTTTATTGTTTGTAACCCTAGATTGAATGCATGGGAATGCATGAGAGGATAAAAGAAAGGGAAAGATATATGAATGATTTATTGCAGATCTGAGGGTTTTTGGTTTGCTGTTATGATGGGATGTTAAAAGATTTGGGTATGTGAAATTGTTGGTCAAAAAAAAAAATTTGGATGTTTTATTTAAAATGAGAGTTTTGGGGGGTAGCTTGCAGAAATGACGTCCTTGGTAAAAATAGACCTCACCATTGGATCTGGGTCGACATTTCCATAAATTTTGATGTATAATATGCTCTAGTTTGGCCATGTTCAGAGGAATTGAAAGAGTTTTTTGGTTTCAGCCCATGATGTCCGTCAAATTTAATCCCATTGAAATTTTCGTCACAGAAAAAAAATAAAAAATGAAAAATCACAATGAAAATGGTAAAAAGACTATCTTAGTAAAATGGCCATAACTTTCTCTCTTTATATCAAATTTCAAAGTTCTTATAGGCGTTGGAAAGCTAATTTAGAGAACTACAACATGGTGTAGGTTTGGTTCTATGATTTTGAAATTTTGTCAAGTTTTAAGAGCCCTAAAGTAAGATATTATTTATTTTGAGCATGGATTAAGGCATAACTTGGGCATAGAGAGTCATATTTTGGACTTCGAGTGGTCAACGGAAAGCTCTTGGAGAGCTCTACACATTGGTTTAGATTTGGTGCAGGTTTGGTATGATTTATTTGGTGATATATTGATCTGAATAGTTTATGGTATATTTTTACTATGGTAACATTGTGAGTTTATGGCATTAGAAGATTTAAGATTTGATTTCATTGTATACTCAGTTCATATTTCAGATTGATCTCATGATGATATGATTTTCAGTATTTAATTTAGATATGTATGATGACTTGTTGGATCTACAAGTTGTGTAGTGTTGTAAGCAGTCTATACTTACAGGTTGTATTTATGGCTTGGTAATAGGTTGTCTTTGCCCATTGACCTTTTATTATTGATGCATATTCAGATTGATGGCTTGGATTTGGGTTGTCCATGCCCTGAGTCACATGATTTTCTAATTTTATTCTTCATGTAGAAGGGATGAGATGTTGTTACCAAGTATAGTGATGGTAGAAGATTGTGGTTGACTATTTTATGCTGACAGGTTGGACATACTGAGAGCCAGATGCTCGATTCATGGATGCGATCATGGTGCCATGGGTTTTGGCATGACATGATTGGATATACAAGTACATCTTTGATTTTCATTAGCTTGGATTTTTTTGATTTAGTTATGGTGGTATATCTTCTTGGTTGAGGATCATGGTTAATTGGTTTGTTTTGAGGAGCTCATAATGTGCACTTTGAGCTCTTTGATAGTTTGATGCTTTGGTTGATTCTCATGGTTAGAGGATAGTTTTTCATCATTATGTCATGGATAGCTTGGATACATGGTTTAGTGGGAGCTTGTGATAGTGATGGGGTGATAGCATAGGATTAGTTCCTAGTTTGGTTTGGATCTTCATGTAGGAGATAGATTTTGTGATGCCATAGGTGACTTAGTACCACAGTTGAGTGAGAGTTTTTTTTGGCATTGATATATTTATTGAGTGTTTACAAATGTTTTTGATAAGATAAATATATTTTAAGGGATCTTGAAACCCATAAGTTTTACAAAAACAAGGCTAATAATAAGCAAAAGAAGCCTAGCCAAAATAGAGGTCCAATAGCTGAAAAAAAGCCTGAAGGCCGAGCCCAAAACAAAGGCCCACAGAAAGGCCAAAAAAAAAAAAAACTAAAATAGACTACAGAAAGCCTGTCCAAAAGCCAAAAGCCAGGAAGACAAAAAGACAAAAGACAAGAAAACTAGTCTTCAGTTATCTTCTCCATTTCCTGCATAGTCTGAGCTGCCGCAACTATCTTTTGTTGCTCCTTTGCCATTTGATCCTGGACCTTCTCCATGCCCTAATCCATATTGGTGAACATACTGATTGTGGCCTTGTCATCATCCAGACTTGCCTTATCCCTATTCTGTCCTCCCTCCTCCACCAGCAAGCTCTTGTCCTTAAGTTTACTAGCAAGGGATTGGATGTTGTCATTCATCGAACTCAAGAGAGAAATCATCTGACTTGCCAGGTTGAGTGTTTGCAGATGTTGGAGGTTTTTCTTAGATCCTATTACTACAGAAGTGTCTTTGACATTTGCATGGTGCACTTGTTATCTTCATGGTGTGTTGAGATGGTTCTTCATGGTATGTGGAGATGGTTCTTGCTGGTATATGAAGATGGTTTTCTTCATGGTGTGTGGAGATGGTTACATCTTGAGGACTCACAGGGTTCTTGGAAAAAGGTGTGGTTGATGATTTTATTTGGCATGTTATCCTTGGTATAAGGATGGTTTTATTATTATATCATGGTATAATCTTGATATGCATTTAGAGTTGTGACATGTTATAGTATGTTCATGTGGAGCATGTTATCTCTTTGGTTGAGATGGTAAGATCATGTTGTCATGTTTATGTTTCTAAGGCCATGGTTGGAACTTTGACATTGATCTTGGTTTAGTTTTTTGGTATTGAGTACACTGATCATAAGCTGGATACTTCATGATATTGCATTGTTGCACTTGGATTTGGCATGGATTGATTGGTTATAGGTGTTCATGGATACTTAGAGATGGCGGTGATGCTGATTTCTCTTGGATTAGAGAAGTATTTGTTGGGATGGTTGATGGTTTCAATAGGAAGTTCGAGGGGTAGTCACCTAATATGGACTTGAGAGGAGATTGTTCTTAGATGATTCTTGGTTGGAGACTTGGGTATCTTGATGAGAATTTTCATTCCCCACTCTTGGTCTACTCGACAATTTGCTACTTGAGAGGTATAGCCCATTGTTTCTCTCAGTTGCATTATATTTATGCTTGTCTTTCATTGACATGGATCTTGAGCTATAGTACATGAGTTAATTCTAGAGGTTTCATTTGAGAGATGGTCTAGCATTGGTTATCTCCATTTGCATATGTTGTTATGCTGGTTGAGTTTGGGAGATGGTTCTATATTGGGCATATTCCTTGGATTAGGAATGGTTATTCCTTGATTTAGGAATGGTTTTATGAGTTTGATCTTCTTGTGAGAGGCTTACATCCATGATTATTTATGTTATATGGTTTGGGTGTTGTTGAGGCTTCCTTTTGGGGTTCTATGGAGGAGATCATACTTGCAAATTTTACATCTAGAGGTGTGTGTAGAAGGACATGATATAGGTTATGATTTGCATGGTTTCTCTAGTCTTAGTTATCTTCCTAGATGTTCAGTTTTGCTTACATTGGATATGAGATTGGTTGGAGATTGTGATCACTAGTTTGTGGTCATGTATGTCATGTGAGAGATGACATGGTTATTCTTTTATCTCTTTCCTCTGTTGGTTGTGGAGAATTTGGGAGACTATTGGAGATTTTTTATGAGAGTTGTTCTTGCAGGATATTAATTTATGTATTGTGGATGTCCTTGATACTACATGGATTCACTTCTTTGAGATGTTGTGAGTGGATTGGTTATAGATTTGACATTATCTTTTCTAGTGGGAGCTTCTTGGTATATATGTGGTAGGTATTGCTATTGAGGCTTATGATTGCAAGTTATAGATTGAATATGTCGGGGATATGAGATTCACTTGTTATACCTTTGAAGTATGGATAGTTAGATGGGTTTGGCACTTTTCTATGGGTGCTATTTCAGCTATGGATATTTTGACAACTATGGATACATGTGATTACCTTTGGATTAGGTTATTTTTTTTTGGAATTTTAGTTGGTACAGGATTTTATGATCTTCTAATGTGACAGGTTGGGTGGCTTTCTCTTTGGATGGCTTCTATGTATGTCCAGTGGTAGTGGCATAGTAGGAGGTGATATCATTCATGTTTGAGATGCTAGATACTTTGATTTTGTTGCGGGTACCATGATGGAGCACTTGGTATATTTTGATCCATGATGGTGGATGTGTTGGGAGGGATTGTTCTCTTGTTCATTTATGTGGCTATGGATTGACCCTATGCAATGTATACAACAAGCGGGAGATTGTTGAGATAATGGGTGTTGCACACATTGCATAATATTGTTATTTTATTATGTAATGTTGTGCCTAGATGGACATGCAACATGTAAAGATTCCCATAAAATATTCTTGATGAGTTGTATTGTAACATTATGATAATATTTCATGTAATTATTTAATATTGGAGAAAAGAATTAAATGCCCAATATTAAATGTGGGGTTAGTGCGTTAGGTACCACATGGTTTTAGCACATGGTTTATGTAATACCACTTGGTGGTTTTGTGAGACTTGCTACTATATAAGTAGCCACGAGGGTAGTTGTTTTAGAGTATGAGTGAGAAAGGTAAGATTCGAGAAGGACAAGGCTTGACAGGTTAGCCAAGGGAGCATTTGTGAAGGTTGGAAGAATGGCATGGGATGTGTGGATTCATGCTTGTTCACATAGTTTGTTCGGTTGTGGCTATGGCCATGAAGGCTTCCATGGTTGTATGGAAATGGTATTTTTTGCTAAATAATACATGGTGATGGATGCTTTTGGAGGTTGGATTTTTTTTCTCAATGAGGGTTTCCCATGGTATATCTTGTGTCACAATTTTGTGGGTATGTTTTCTATTCTCTTGCATGTGGATTTTAATTTTGTGTTTATTTCAAATTTATGATGGGTTATGTGGAAATGGTTATATTCTTTCTTGCCAATTTTCTTTGTACAATTTCCTAAAGGTTTTCAATTTAATGAAATGCATAAAAATATTTCTTCTCCAAATTTACTCAATAAATTTTCAAATGGATTTAAAACTCTAGCCCCATGTTCTCTTCAGATCTATGCATATAAAATTTTCTCAAATAATTTTTAACTACCCATATTGAGAATACATACAATTAAAATAGGAAAAACCCTCAGAAAGCATATGGAAGACACGAAGAAGACGAGAAGTGCAAGATGCAGAAGTAGCATAAGAAAAATCACAAGAGTCTACTCAAATTCTGATGCTAATTCGCTTCTCCTCAGAAAACTCGTAGAGCAAGCTCCTCCCTTCTCCAAAGTTCCTGAGTCCTCGAATGCTCCAAAATGCTCTTTCACGATGTGTCTAAGCTTCTAGGAATGCCTAAATATAAAGGCCTCTCAAGAAGCACCTAAAATGTCTCTAGAAACAACTAGAAGGTGTAGACAACTAAGCATGAGTCTACTCCAACCTTCTAGATGAGTCATAAGGTTGTAGACACCATGTACTTAATTGGTGCACTAACCCCCGTGTTGTTGACATATGAGAAATAAAAAGGTGCATTTACTCCTAGGCAAGCTTATAACTTTTATTTAATTTTATATAACTTTCATTTTAATTTTTATAAGTTTTATTATTTTTATTTATTTATTACTTTATTATTAATTTTAATTTATAATTTTCTTTTATTTAATTCTTTTTTCTCAATTAATTCTCATTTAATTAATTATAATCAAAATATCAAAGATCATGATATTATATTGATTTTCTCCAAATAATTAATTTATTAATTAAATCTATTTATTAGGACTTAATTAATAGAAAATTCACCATAGACCTCCAAGATAAAATATGAAAACCCATCATAGACAATTCACACAAAATCAGTCTAAAGAGTTAAAAATCACAAAATATTTCATCCGACACATTCGGTGGGTAAAATATCCAGATACTTGTCCTACCTCACTAGGAAAAATGGTTTAAAGGTTTGGGATTTGGACTTGAGAATTTATCTCCCTTCTCTTATCATTGAGATAATATAATAGGGTACGCTCATCCTGGCAATTCAGGGAAGTCGATACCTGGTACCTGCAACCTGCATAAAAACCATGCATGTACATACAATATGTATATAATGCTAAGCTAAACAGGAAATGGCAGGAAGTGGTGCATTGTGTAGATCCTGACTAGAAGGTGACTACAACTCCCTTCCTTAACCATATCAAAAACGTTATACAATAAGAACAAACACGCACACCATACATATGCAAGTATGGGGTAAGTATCCATAATAAAATACATGGGATAATAAATCATCTAACTAATCATCATCAATAACTAAAAGCAATAATGATCATCATACATACATGAAATGTAAAGTCTAAATGATCTCATCATATATCAACTGAATCCATAACATAACGTCTGATAGTCTCAAAACAATACTACTAATCCATCAACATAAAACAAGTCTAACATACTCTGATAATAATAGCAACAATGTCCAGAAAGATGTGAACGAGGGTAGGCACTACAACTTAAGCTGAAGGATTTTTGTTTCAATAATTTGATAATGCTTTAATAATAGAAGATAAAATAAGTAGGTCGTGTATCTAAATGTCTTCTAAAAAAGTGGGTCTGACCCTATTTTAATCATTGATAATTGTTTGTTCATGTGATGTACATTGTGCCCAATATAATAATATCTTACAGGTTGTTTTAGACAATGAATATTGAAAATCATTTCTAGAATGTTGGCACCCAATTTCTCGTTACTTTCCTAACCTAAAAATATTGATAAATGGGATACAATATCCTAAACCCACTACGAAAAATATCTAATTTGTAAGGAGATTTATGATCATGAGGAAGATTGAATGTGTCTACTAATCATCTAATATGGCATTTTTTAAAATCTAAAATTACCTTTTCATATGTTTCAACCAATTTTTTGAGGTCAATGCGGGTTGGGTTTTGTTCTTCAAACCCTAGTTCCAATAGTCTACCAAATTCATTCTATGTGATAGAAAAAATTACCTCATGTGTATTTTGATTGACAATTTTCTTTCTATTTTATCATAGTTTTCAACATAAACTATTATAAATTCACAATGCTAGAATACTTGACAGAACCCCAAGCAAGAAATTCTACAAATCCATGTTGTAACTTTGTTTACAATGCACCCTCTCATGTTGTTCAATTTAATATATTTTGACTACTTTTATGCATCATTCCACTAATCTTCAATTGCACATCTGATTTCCTTAATACTTCTTTATAGATAACAAGATCCAAAATATCACAGAATTCAATAGTAAAACCTAACATTTTAACAAGTTCTTGCATGTCAAAATAAAGTTTCTCAGTCCCCTTTATTTTTTTTTGGGTTGAAATTTAGTGCCACTCATTTTGTATGTTTTTGTCATCATTGAAAAATTTGTAGAAATATACACAAACATAACTTATAATTTATGGCAATGAGTAACATTTAAATCCTAAATTGTATTTCTAATTTTTAACTTTTCAAGTTACCTCACAACTAGAAAGCAAACAATTTTGGCTTACAATCACGATAAATTGGAATTTAAACCCTAAATTCTACACCCAGTACTAGTTACTAAACTATTAGTAAAAAATATGTTCACGATCTTACTAGAAAGTTGAAAATCTAAGTGATAACTATTTTCTTTGACACTGTGAGATGTCTAGAAAGGCTAGGTTTGTATTGCAACATGCAAATTGTGATCCATAACTGCTTTCTAATGCTCCAATGCTTTTGCTAAATCTTGGAATGGTAATTTGTACACACTATAGATATCTAAGATTGAATAATAAAAAATAAACCTTACAATTTGCACAAAAGAAAATTTCACAAGTTGCAAAATCAATAGACTTGAGCATGTTTTTGAGATTAATTTTAAGGTATCTTGTACAATAGAGAACTTTTAATGCCCCGCTAAGGGAACCAAAGAATTACACTAAGTTTACCTAACAATTTTTTTTTTAAAACATGAGAGATAAACCATTCAAAACATTCATGAAAGCAATAGTAACAATTCAAATAAACATAACATACATAACAGATTACATTCTTTAAAGATCCCTTAACGTTGAATTACATCAAAACTAACTATTCATCTAACATCACATCCTTATGAAATAACAATGAGACATCTAACATTCTTAAACCATATACAAGTGTCCTTTTGTAATTATATTTTAGTTTAGCTCAATCAGCCACTGTACAAGTTACAAGGTATGAAAAGCTTAAAAGAATAAACATCCACGTAAATAAAATACATCATCATCCAATATTAATCCCTGATGAAATAACATAATGAAACCACATATCATACATGATACATCATCACAAAAGATATAAACATCTATCATAAAAGATAACCATATAACACAAACATAAATAACTAAGTGCATGGTTCCTCCCAACCGTAAATAGCATCATTAGACCATCGTGGATCCTAGCCATCCCTCCGTGCGTAACATTCCAAAGCACCGAAGAGATCATTGGTATTAATACAATAAGAATGTCACTCCTAAAAAACATCCTACTAACATGCAAAGTAAAGCATAAGATAACATCATCTAACATATGCAAATCATCAATATAAGAAACATACCAGTAAATACATCCATCATAAGGTATATCATCAAGAATAATGATCCAAGAATAGAATGAAGATAAATACCAACCAAGAATACTCCAGCCACGGTGTCTCGAACAGATCTCAAATGATAAGAGTGGAAAATACACTACCACCCGACCGCGTGGAACCTAAGTGGTCCACTCCCACCGTGCTGAGGAGATAATCTCAAGTCCCAAATAGGATATCAATTCACAAAGCATAAATCTCTATAAGTCCAGGAATCCTAAAAGTATACTACTCAAAGGTTTCAACACACACAAAATCGACACCTAATTCCCAAAGGCACAACAATGACATGTAGGAAACCTACTCTGTAAGCGGGAAAGTGTCATCGCATTTATCACGTACAAGTTACCCTGGCAATTAGCTAAATTCCACGGGTCCATACTAATCTCATGTGGCCACTAGTATCCTCTCATACTGACGAAGCATACTACGGAATACAAGGTCACAACCATGCGTTCTCACTACTCCCATCCTAGCCTGTACAAGCACTCAAGGCATGGGCGAGAACCAAAAAATTATCTTTTTAGGTTCATCTAATCCCCATTTAGTGTGTAAATGTTATCACTTATTAACCAAACTTACAATGAGTTACCTTGGCAGCCACTTAAGGCCCCGACCCCCATTGCAAGCCACTTCCCAACACTACAAGTAGATTACCTACCCTAAGCTCATGGAACCATAAAATCACCACAGTCCTATACAAGCGACTGTAAAAAAAAATCCAAAAGATAATCCATAAAAAGAATCATCAAATATCCATGATAAAAACATCAAATATCCATAAGAAGAATTATCAAATATCCATGATAAAAATATCAAATATCCATAAGAAGAATCATCAAATCTCCATGAGCATATGAAAAAGCATCTATAGAAAATCATGACCACAACAATTCTCTATTGGCAACTGAAGGCATCATTGATAATCATAAGTATCGATTGGTTCTCAACAACCAAAATATATCTCAAAATAAATCACCACATCCATTGGTTCTCAACAAGCAACCAAGAATATCTCAAAATCATACTGATCGAAGACTCCAAAATGGTTGAGTCAAACATGTCACAACATTACATCATCAAAAAATAAATCAACATTTTAGTCCCATCATGGCGACTACAAAGTAATCCAAAGATAACTGATCGATGACTCAAAAATGATTAGCTTAAGTGTCTCAGCCACATACATCTCAGCTTCACAAATGAAGACTGATGAACAATAACAATCAATAAATACAAATATTTCATAGAGCATACGATCATATTACCATGGTTGGGCTTATAAAGATCAAGACCAAATAAGATCAACATGCCATCACATCTCATAACCCCCGAGCCTCTGGTCAACACTAGTTAACCCAAAAACCCAAAACAAGAAGCATATAGAATACATGATGCAAACACATGTTTTAGTTTATTAAATTCTTATAGTTGAATAATGTGTAGGGGTTTCCAGTTTTTGGTTTGCAAGTATACTTCCAAGTGTCTTAAGTTTCATCATTTGACCTACAAGTCAACCCAATTGTTCCCCGATAGCATTATCCTTCCACTATTAAGAATTACATTCTAAGAATAACTTAAGGATAAATATTCACTAAACTGATCATCATTGACCTTTAATTAAATTTTCCTCTATATTTAACCATGATCCATATTCTAATTGATTAACCTTTCAACTTTTCTAAGATCATTATTTGTTATATTATAAGAGGACCAATTATCATTCTTCGAATAAGAGATTATAACTTCATTAGAATGATCAATTAATATCGGTTCACAATCATTGACCTTTTATCATTCTAATAATTCTCAATTATATATTACTAAGTCTTCACCATTAAAATATCTAAAGTCATTATTCAAGTCATAAGAATAAGACCTATCAACTTGATATCAATATTTCTACAATCTCATTAAAAGAATTATATGAATTAAATCTCTATTATATAACTTAATTATTAATTAAATCCAATTAGCTCTAGTTAATTGATTTAATTAATAATTTCACAACCAAACCATCAACCCAATGAGTATTAGTTCACTAACAATAGTTTGTACGTCAAAGTCAACTTCAATCAAATACACAAATATTAATATCTTAATAATAATAATATTAACAAGTTATTTTGAAAATCTTGTCCATAATGACTACATTCATATTTCTTAATGATTTCATATTAATGATAATCATTTCAAATTAAAACTCTATCGCATAATATAATTATATTGACAACTCAATGAATATCAATTGATTAAAATCAATTATAATCCAACTCCAAAAATTATTATCTTTTTACAAAACTTTAATCAATAAATAATCTCCACTAGATTAACTCTAATCAAATTTGTTGATATCTATTTAAACTATTATTTATTAATAGTTTGTTAGTCCTTACAAACATTAATAAATAATAAACTCCTCAAACTATAAATACTCAATCTATAGAATCCTTCCATAAATTCATTAGTTAATATTTGGCTAACTCCATTAAGGTATTCAAAAGTATTAACCAATAACATAATAATTCAGTCTTAATCCAATATCATTCAGAGTTTTTAAATTTAAATCAACATAATATAAATTATCATCTTACAATTATTTAATTAAAATCAACCATTAGACTCCATTTTCTAATTTTTCTAGTAATATTTTGTCTATATAAACTTTATTTGAAAAAGATCCCTATCACAAACCAATAAGACTCATTGTAGATTTTAACATAAATAATCTCCAAATTCTTAACATTATCATCTTCATTAAACAACTCTAAATTTTTTTAATATATATTAAATAGTATTCAATATACATTATAAAAATTCCACTATATAAACTATATTAAAATTTCTTTTCTTTTAATTTTCTCTCATTTAAAAATTCATCTACTTAGATTGACTAATAATTAATTACACTTCTACTATTAACTAATCTTAATTAAATTTGATTTAATTAGATTAGATAATAAACCATATAAAAATAATGCATATTAATAAGATTCTACTAAAGGAAGATTGCAATAATATCTTTAATCCATTTCATGCTTTGATATATTATTTTTGTGAAGTTTAAGCATAAAGAACTCTTGGTTATGGGAAATAGAGAAATATCTGTCTTTGAATAAAATAGTCTCAGTACGACGGCCATATCTTCCTAATGAACCGTTGGATCAGGCTAAAATTGAAATATGTTGGAGAGGGCCAAGTTGTGCCAATTATTACTGGAGCGATCAAATAAATTCGATCACGATAAAAAGTTATGAATGAATGAGTTTGGGTCTATCCAAGGGGCAGCGATAGGGTAGTTTGTGATGAATTAAGAATTTCTCCTAAAAAGTAATTGTTCTCTAAATTTACCCATTCATCCATCTAATAGGTTTGTTCGTACACATCTGAAAATATAATTTGATAGAAAGATTACATCTAACCATTCAAATTTTTAACTTAAAATTTCTATTTTAATTTCAAATCTTGTCTATCTAATTTCACAATATAAATTCAAACCCAAATCCGATTAAGATCTAATTTCTTCCTTAATTAGATCTAAGGTTTTTTTATTGTTTTCTTTGCAACCATACATATCTAGATTCCAATTTAATTGTAGATTCAATCACAAAGAGTATTCAGACACATATAACAAACATGATGAAGACAGGAAGAGTAATAGTGCAAAGAGAATATGCGAATATCATGAGTGCACCTGGACACTGATGCTAATCTGCCATGCCTCAGAAGTCCATAGAAAATCCCTTCCTTCTCCATCATTCGCAATTCCTCCAAGAATCCAAGCCAATCGAATCCTTCAAGTGACTAGAAGTGCTAGAGGAAGCATAGTAGCATGTAGAACATATGAGCATATGAGCTTCTCCAATGCATATAAGCTTGAAGCTTGAGGTTTCCATTTTAGCTTGAAGATTGTAGCTTCCATTAAACTTTCATTTAAGCTTGTCCAAACACACTAAGAGAGCTTCTATTTAAAGGCCTCTAAGATGCATCTAGAGTGTCTATAGAAACAACTAGAAGATGAGCATGACAACCAATCATGGGTCTTCTCCAACCTTCTAGATGAGTCTCTTAAGGTTGTAGACACCATGTGCTAAAATAAAATGCTAACTTCTAAGTGTAGACAACTAGTGCATTCTTAGAGTGCAAACTCTATTGTTGTCTACATGACAACTCTCGAGAATTTGCCAACTCCTATGTGAGAAAATATTAAAATAATGCACATTAATTAATTTAATATTTACTTTTACTCTTTCCAATTAAATTTATTTATTTATTAAATCTCATGCACTTACTTTAATAATTCCACTTTTCAATTTTAATATATTTATATATTAATCACATGAGATTTAGAATCTTTTAATAATTTTAAATATATATTTTTTCACTTTTAAATTTCATTTTCAAAACTTAATTGCTAAAATATTTATTAGCTTTAATAATAATATTATTTAGTCATTTATTTAAAAATTAACTCCAAATATATTATTATTAAAATAAATATTGTCACGTTCCAACTTTTAACTTTTAACTTTTATCTTCAAATTTAATTATTTTATTTAATTAATTTCTCAATTAATAAAATAAAATAAATATTAAAATATCATATTAATTTTTCATTAAATTAAACCATTAATTAAATTTTTTAATTAGGCTTAATTAATAGAAAATACATCAAGGACTCATAAGGTAAAAATATGAAAACTCATCATAGCCAAAATACATACAAAATCAAACCAAGGGTTTAAATCATGAATTACGTCATCTGACACAATCAGAGGGTACTCAACTCGGATACTTGTCCTAATTTTCCAATTAGAACAAATGGCTTAAAGGGTTGGGATTTGGACTTGAGAATTTATCTTTCCTCTCTTATCATTGAGATAATGTGATAGGGTACGCTCATCCTGGCAATTCAGGGAAGTCGATACCCAGTACCTGCAACTGCATAAAAATCATGCATGTACAAGCACAATATATATACTAAGCTAAACTGGCAATGGCAGGAAGTGGTGCATCGTGTAGATCCTGACTAGCCGGTGACTATGACTCCCTTCCTTAACCACATCAGACACGCCATACAAAAGCAAACATGCAAAGCAAACACGCACACCATACACATGCAAGTATGGGGTAAGTATCCATAAGAAAACACATATGATAATAAATCATCTTACTAATCATCATTAATAACTGCAAACACTAAAAATAATCATCATGCATACATGAAATGCAAAATCTAAGTAATCTCATCACATATTAACTGAATCCATAACATAATATCTGATAGTCTCAAAAAAATACTCCTAACCAACAACATAAAACTAGCTCTAAAAGAGTTCAACAACAATAAAAAAAATGCGAACTAGGGGTAGGCACTACATCCACCCCCCCCTGGGACTAGGCTTACTCCTGAAAGCCTACAAGAATGATAATACTTAAGAACTCACTATGTGGGTCCCATTGATCCCTTTTCCTCCCTACAGGGGAATATGATTCCACTAGTGACACTACAACACACTTAGAGCAATATGATTCTGGTTTAATGGTAAACTAAAAACCATATCAATCCAACATTCATTTTTTTTTAATAACTACTAAAATAGATATCTTAATACATTCTAAACAAGAGCAACTTAATGCTTGCAAAGATAAACAAAGGTTTACTACCTTACAACATAGATAAAAGATACATGTTTTGCAACTGGAATGAGTTTCAATTTTTAGTTTTGCCTTCGTTTAGGTTTTCAGTAGAATTTTCAATTTTGAAAGCTAAGTGTTGACGTATGAAAAATATGCAAGTAACAGTTTTAAGTTTTGTTTCAGTTCACCTAGTTTCAAGTTTTCAGTTTGAAAAAGATACACATGATAGTTCAAAGTTTTCATTTTGTTCAACTAGTTGACAACTAGTGGCATTCCAATATACCCAAAGCTCCCAATGTTGAAACTCGAGCTCTGATAGAACTGGTATTATAATTATTCATGTAACCATAAACATATGATGTTATAGCATAATTCAAGATTAACTCTAGTAATTATCACTAATTTATGAAGAGTCAGACCTTGGTGACTCCACTTCTTTCTGAAGACTTCCTTTCCAAGGAAATTTTGAAAAAAAAATTAAAGGTATCCAAAATCAGCCCAAAATAAATCTCAAGTTGTTAGTCTTTGATGCTCCAATGATGTTAGCTATCAATCTTCACATGTCTCCTTACTACACCATAGTCTATTTCAATTCCACCTATCTTGTTTCTCACCCAATTTTGTGTATGGCACGTGTCTTCTTTCCACAGCATTTGAGAAAGCAAAACTACTCTAGCCAAAATTGGCTTGAAATAGGATTAGGGCCATTTAATCTTTGTTGATCAAATGGTATGTAAGTTTGTAAAGGATGTCAATGCTGCAATCGATGCTACATCAAGTATTCCACATGTCCTCTTTCTTGGAAATATGTGAATACAAGTTGATTGTTGCTGAAATCAGGCCTAAATTCATTTGGAGTCATTGATCTAAGTTCATCAAAAGGTGGTTAGCTTGATGCCCTGTCCCACATGTCATATGATATCCATTGTCCATGTTAAAATGATTAGTGAATAGTAACCAGTATTACATGTATGCCATGTGTCTTCTCTCTGGAGTTATTTGGGAAAATGAGTTAAGTGCTACCCAAATTGGCTTGAAATATATCTTGAGTCATTGATCTTTTCTCATCCAATAGTAGTGGTGGTATCCTTTTTATTATATTAACACTTTTGTGATCACATTAAATTTTCATTATCATATTAACTATTATTATATTATAATAATAAAAAAAAATTATATTAACACTTGTTAAATACAAATTACTAATTAAAAATAAATTGAATAAATATAATAATGTTTTATTTTAAGAAACAATTTAACTTATTTGTGTGAGTTTATTTAAAATTACTTTATGATTGACTAATATAGAGATATTCATAACAAATTTGACAAAAATAGGAATCTATGTATTTTTGCATTGAATTTCAAAGTAAATCATTTATATTAATAAAATATTTATCTTATTTTATGTTTCTAAAAATGATTAAAAATAAATTAAGGACCTAATACAATATAGTTAAATTATTCTAATTCATATAGCATACTTAAAGTTTTAATTATAATTAAAATGTCATTGGGTAAAAGCACAAACTTGTCACCTTTTATAAAGAAATAGAATATTAGAATGTGACAATTCAACATTAACGACAAAAAAATAGTTTTTGTGTTTAGAATTTAAAGATGGTGTAAACTGATGAAATGAGTGGAATTCGATGAATTTTAGGTCTATAATTTTTATTTTTTTTGAGTAAGAATTTATTCATTTTATTTTATTTTGAAGTCCCTTTTTTAATTGTAAAAAATCTAGGGTATAGTTTTTGTCAAACAAGTATATGCAAATCATCTTTTTTTGTTCTAATTTGAAAATATCTTATAAATGACATTTATAGATAGGGAAGAATAAATAAATAAAATTATTTTTTATGTATATTTTGTTTGAACAATAAGTACTCAAATCAACCTTATTAGAATCCAATAGTTTTCCCTCCTACCAAAGCTTCCCTACCAAATCTACACCTTCTTGAAAAAAAAATTACACATTAATGAAGATAACTCTCTCCTCAAGAGAAAAATAATAATTTTTAAATTTTGTTGATATGATTTACCTTTTTTTCTCTTTTTTGAGCGAACATGTTCTGAAATGTTTAAATATCAACTCATAATATTTTTAAATTATAACATATTATAACTAATCAATTCACTAAAAAAGTTATATAATCACATTATTGAATTTAAGATCTATAAAAGGGTTTTTTTAGTTTTTGAAAAAAAATGAGTTTTGATAGACAAATGTGATTTGACCAAAATAGGTATTGGTATCCTAAATGGTGACACATATATGTGCTTTTACCTCATTACACAATGAATAGTTGAGCATTCTTGTATAGCATATTTATTATTTATTAGAGACTAGAGATAACATGTGTCTTTTTTCTCGTTTCATTTATAAAAATGGTTGGTTGTTCCAAACATTTGCACAAATATCATATATAGTCATGCTACTATGAGTATAGTGATTTAACACTTGATCATGTTTTCCGTGTGTCTTCTTTCTGGGGCATTTGGAAAAGCTAGTCAGTTGTTGTCAAATTTGGCCAGAAAAACATCTGAAGTCATTGATGTTTGTTCATCCAATGATCATCATGACATGACCTTTATAATTTTACTAACATAGTACTTCAATATATTAGAATATTTCTAATTTTAGACATGACACATTTTTCAATGATACTTTAAATTTGATAATAAAATAAGCCTATCCAATAGAGTGTTAAATCTGATTGTAAAAGTAACTATCAATTATGCTCCACATATTCTATTATTCTATACTGGTAGTGCTAAAACCAAACACTAAAGTAAGTGTCAAGTAATTTATTAAATAAATTGATTTTTAAATGTAAAACCTTGATATGTTAATTTTAATTCAATGTTAAATGTTATATTTTGTTTCTTAACAATTAAAAAAAAAAATTCAAAAATCTAAAAATATTGCATAAGTAACGATAATAATAAAATATAATTTCATATGGAACTCTAGAAATTTCATTGATATTCCTTCAAAATTATAATATAAGGTATACACATGTACAATTATTGTAATTTGATTAAAAAAAATAGAAAGTGAAACCAGAGTTCAAAAGAAAACCCTAGTACTACTATACTAGTCATTGTAAAAAGCACAAGACCAGACTAAGGTTGTCAATTCTTCTAGCCACAAGTTTTCCTATGACACTTCATCTAGCTTATACCATTTTTGGAGAAAATCCAAGCCAATTCATGCCCATTTCTTATGGTGCTTCAAATGCCTAGTAGAAATAGTTGTAGGACCACATTTTAGTCAAGTTCCAGAAGCTTGTGGATTTCACCCGCCCAAGGGATTCCCATCCTTAATTCTGCATGAGCAACAATATTTATATCATCACCCAAGTATTATACTTAAAAATTGTACCTCTGGAGTAGCAAAATGTTGGCCCTTTCTTCTACAAGGTCAAGCAGAGACCCTAAAAAATGAGACGTAATATCAATGTTGACATGATACCTATTCTGATTCTCCAAAAACTCACACACCAAAACCATTTTCATAGCATGAATAGTGAAATTTGTAGTAGGAACAACCTCATTAAAAACTAACTAGTGGTTTTCATCAAGGATGTCACCTAAAAAGGCCTTTTATTCCTCTTCCAATTCGCATGTTAGGCAAATTGGAGTGCCATCTTGACTATATAGAAATTCTTACCACTCTACCACCAAATAAACTAGACTAGAATTGAACAAGCACTAAAAGTATACCTATTACCAAATAATTGACTACAAAAAAATACATGAGCCATAACAAAAGAAGCAGCTCAATTCCCTATAAATAAGTTGAGTGGATAAGTAATGGTCCCTACATATTTGTCTGTCTAGCTTCTAGTTCAATTATTTTAAATTATTAATTTTTTCTAAATCTTCAACATAAATGCAAGTTTTTTTTAAACAAGTTGTAATGCGTACAAAGTTGATGGAAGAGGGAATGCCACTAACAATTAAAATACATGTATTTACTATCCACTACAAGTTGTAAATGCTCGAAGCAAATGTGTCACCATTCTGGAGACTTCAATGAGGTTGAGGCTTCATTCAAGATGTTTGGCCTAAAACAAACATCTAACTATTGACATATTATCATCAAATGATAGTCTATAAATGGGTGTTACTTGATACACATGCATGTTAATGATACAATATATTAATACAAACATTTCACAAAAATTGATTACTACATACATCAATTCCCGGTTGCATGTAGTATGTGTAGTATGTACTGTGTATGACTGCTAACTAGTAAGTATTTACTAGAAAGTGAAATTATGATTCATATAAATTTAGAAAGTAATAGTTAAATCCATCATCCAATTACAATAAAATAACAAGAGCCTAAAAGAAAACACCATGCGTACTTAAATATCAAATAACAACAAAAAGGGTTTTACTTTGCGTTATATTCTTTGTATCTACTTTACATTTCATCTATATATATAGTATACCAATAATATTTGTGGTTTGCTTCAAAAAGGGAAGTGACAAAGGTTTGAACTATTCAATTTCAATAATATGTTTTATGAAATCAACCCTAGCTAAATTGATGATTCTTCATGTAACACTTCTTTTATCCTTCAAAACATCCCAAAAGTTTTGAAGTTCCAATTTTGTTGTTCCACTACATTTGCAATTCGTTCTTCAAAATTAGTAGCCTTGAGACCCATTTCAAACAACATCATTTAGAGGTCTACCTTTTCCTACTCCTTTTCAAGCTCTTTGATGGCATCCCTAGGATTAGTAGAGAGAACCTACAAAGTTGCAATAAGCCTAGTAGTAAGATAACTTTGTTCCTCTTCCTCCTTCACAGTCAAATCTAGGTTGAATTTAAGCCTTCGATTTTCATTCAATGATCCCTCTTCCACAAAAAGTCCTATTTTTGGTAATCAACTACTTTTTTGATAATGGCAACCACTGATCAAGACGTCCACAATTTAAAGAATTCTATTTTCAACCAGATTACACTATGCCATAAATGTAATAGGACATTCCACATGGGCTAATGCACCAAGTTGTGGTGCCAAAAGATGGCACCACTAAAAATTTGAAAATTTTAAAAGCATGTGTGCACTTTTGAAAAAAACCTATATATGGGTTGCAAACCTATAGATCATTCCATTAGTACTTCTTTCTTTTTATTGGTGCATTCTTTTCCCTCAACAATGCACACACATTTTGTACAAGTTAAAGAATTTTCTCATGCTCCCCCTCAAAATGCCTCCTCATTGTCAGAGATTAAGATTGATATCATCAAGTATGTTTTAATAAAATAATACAATATGAAAATATTGTAATGTTTGTAACACTCATTATCTCTATAATCTCCCACTTGTTGTATACATTGCATAGGTTCAATCTATAGCCACATTAATGAACAAGGGAAAGTTCCCTCCTAGGACATCCACTATCATGGATAAAAGTACACAAAGTGCTCCATCCTAGTACCCATAAAAAAATAAAATTATCTAACATCTAAAACATGAATGATCTTACCTCCTATTATGCCACTACCACTAAACATACATAGAAGCCATCCAAAGAGAAAGCCACCCAACCTATTGCATTAAAAGATCATAAAATTATATACCAACTAAAATTCCAGGCACAAGAACCTGATCCAAATGTCATCACATGAACTCGTAGTTGTTAAAATATCCATAGCTAAAATAGCACCCACAATAAGTTCCAAACCTATCTCACTATCCATACCTCCAAATGTATACCAAGTGAACCTCATATAATAAACATATCCAATCTATAACCTATAATCACAAGCCTCAAGAGCAATACCTATCACATATTTACCAAGAAGCTCCTACTAGAAAATATAATATCAAAACTATAACCAATCCACTCACAACATCTCAAAGATATGAATCCATGTAGTCTCAAGGACATCCACAATACATAAATCAATAAACTGCAAGAAAAAAATCTCCAACAGTCTCCCAAGCTCTCCATAACCAATAGAGGAAAGAGATAAAGGAATAACCATATCATCTTTCACATGAAATACATGAGCACAAATATTAATAACAATCTCTGACCAATCCCAAATCCAGTGTAAGAAAAACCAAACATAGAAGAAGATAACCAACCCCAAAGAGAAACCATGCAAATCATAACTTGTATCATGTCCTTCTACACACAACATTAGATGTAAATTGTGCAAGTATGATCTCCTTCATAAAAATCCAGCAAGAAATCACAATAACACATAGACCATATCATGTAACTAATCATAGATGTAAGCCTCTCAAAAGAAGATCAAGCTCGTAAACCATTCCTAATCCAAGGAATATGCCCAACATAAAACTATCTCCCAAACTTAATCAACATAACAAAAATATTCAAATGGAGATAACCAATGCTAACCCATCTCTCTAATGAACTCTCAAGAACTAACTCATGTACCATAGTTGAATATCCATATCCATGAAAGAAAAGCATAAATATAATGCACCCGAGAGAAACAATGGGCTATACCTCTCAAGTAGCAAACTGTCGAGTAGACCAAGAGTGGGGATGAGAATTCTCATCAAGATATCTAGGTCTCCAACCAAGACTCATCTAAGAACAATCTCTTCTCAAATCCATATCAAGTGAATGCCCCTTAGAATTCTTACTAAAATCATCAACCATCCCAACAAATACTTCTCTAATACAAGAGAAAAACAACATCATGACTATCTCTAAGTATCCACAAGAACCTATAACCAATCAATCCATGCCAACTATAAATGAAACATAGCAATATCATGAAGTATCAAGGGTATGATCAATGTACTCAATACCAAAAAACTAAATCAAGATCATTATCAAAGTTGCAACCATGGCCTTAGGAACATAAACATGACAACATGGTCTAAACCATCTCAATCAAAGAGATAACATGCTTCATATTAACATACTATAGCATGTCAAATGAAAGCATAAACCACACCTTTACCAAGAACCCCATTTGTCCTCAAGATTCAAGCATCTACACATAACATGAAGAAAAACCATCTCTACATACAATGAAGAACCATCTCCACACACTATGAAGATAACCAAGAACCCCATGAGTCCTCAAGATCTAACCATCTTCACACACCATGTAGATAACCAATTACACCATGAAAATATCAAATAATCATGGTACAAAGTCACTTATGACATCATAAAATCCATCTCCTAGATGAAGACCCTCTAGGTCTACACTCACACAACCAAGGTGTTAGTACCAAGTGAAATCAAGATCTCCAAATCCAAAAGATACAAACCAAACCAAAAATTAATATTGTATTTTCACCTCATCACTATCAAAAGCTTTCACTAAACTATGTATCCAAGCTATGCATGAAATCATGATGAAAAACCATCCTCTAACCATGAGAATCAAACAAGGCATCAAACCATTAAATAACTCAAAGTCTATATCATGAGCTCCTCAAAAGAAACCAAATAACCATGATAATCAACCAAGAAGATATACCATCATAACCAAAACAAAAAACCAAACTAATGAACATCAAGTATGTACCTATATATCTAATCATTTTATGCCAAAATCCATAGGAATACAATTACATCCATGAATTGAGCATCTAACTCTCAAAGTGTCCAAATTGCTAGCATAAAATTGTCAACCACAATCCTCCACCATGACTATACTTGGTAACAACATCTTGTCCCTTCTACATGAAGTAAAGAAATTAAAAAAATCATGTGACTCAACACATAGACAACCCAAATCCAACCCACCAATCTAAATTTGCACCAATAATGAAAGATCAATGGGCAAAGACAACCCATAACCAAGCCATAAATGTAATCTATAAGTATATGTTGCTTGCAACACTACACCACTTGTAGACCCAATAAGTCATCATACATATCTGAACCAAATACTGATAACCATATCATCATGAGACCAATCTAAATCATGAACTAAGTATATGATGACATCCAATTCAAATCTCTAAAATATATAATGTTGTAAACTCACAATGTTAGCATAGTCAATATATACCATATATAGTTCAAATTAATATATCACCAAATAAGTCATGCCAAACTACACCAAATCTGAACCAATGTGTAGAGCTCTTAGAGATCTTTCTGTTGACTACTTGAAGTCTAAAATCTAACTCTGTATGCCCAAGTTATGCCCTATTTTTTCCTCAAAATAAACAACATCTAACTTTTGGGCTCTTAAAACTTGAAAAATGTCAAAATCACATAACCAAACCTACACCAAGTTCTAGTGCTCTGAATTATATTTTCAACACCTATAAGAATTCTAAAATATGATATCCTGAGGGAAAGTTACAGTTGTTTTACTAAGACAATTTTTAAACCATTTTCACTATAATTTTTTATTTTTTATTTCTTGTGACAAAAATTCTGATGGGATTAAATTTTACAACTATCATGGGCTGAAACTAAAAACCTCTTTCATTTCCTCTGAACATGGTCAAACTAGGTTATATTATTTATCAAAATTTATGGAAACATCAACTTGGATCCAATGGTGATGTTCATTTTTACCAAGGAGGTCATTCCTACAAGCTCCCCCTAAAATCCTCATTTAAACAAAACATTCAAAAAACCCTTTTTTCCTAAAATTTCACATGCCCAAATCTACCAATATCTTATTATAACAGCAAACCCAAAACCCTTAGATCTTAAATAAATAACTCATATATGTTGCCCTTTCTTTTATCCTCTCATGCATTCCCATGGATTCAATCTAGGGTTACAATAATACAACCCTAGCTATGATACCACTTGTAAAGAAACTTGCAACAAAGAATATAACCATTTTCACATAACCCATAATAGATCTGAAATAAACATGCAATTACAATCCACATGCAAGAGAATAGAAAATATACCCACAAAAATTGTGACACAAGATAAACCCTGGGAAACACCATTGTAAAACACCATTCTAATAAAACTATGGAAGCCTTAATTGTTGTAGCCACAACTGAGCGATCCATGAGAACAAGTACTAAACCCACATCCCATGCCATGCTTCCAACCTTCACAAATGCTCCCTTGACTAACGTGTCAAGCCTTGTCCCACTCGACTCTTTCATATTTCTCTTCTTCTTCTCACCTTCTTATACAAAAACTACCCTTGTGGCTGCTTATATAGTAGCAAGTCCCACAAAACCACCATGTGGTATTACATAAATGATGTGCTAAAACCATGCTCTACCTAACCCTTTGACCCCACATTTAATATTAGAATTTTAATTCTTTTCTCCAATATTAAATAATTACACGAAATATTGTCACAATGTTAGACTACAACTCATCAAGTATATCCCATGGGAATCTTTACATGTTGCACATCCATATAGAAGGAACATTACATAATAAAATAAAATAATATAGTATAAAACTATATTTCAATGTGTGTAACACTCATTATCTCAATAGATCAAGATCGGTATCATCAAGTATAATTTCTACTCTTGTTTTTGCACTATTTTTTAAGTTTTAGCATTATTTTGTTTTATTTTATAGTTTTTCTTTAAAATTTTTTATTTATTTAAAATGCAATTGGTTTCTTATCGAAAAATGTTAATAATCAACCACCAAATCCCCAGCCTAACCAACAAAATCAAAATAAAAACCCTCTACAAGATCAAAATGACAACCTTCATGAGGAAGAGCAAGAACTTCTACAACCTCCACTGATTGAAAGACCACCTTTTGGCACCTAAGAAAATATAATGAATGAAATAGAAAGAGAGAAAAATTAATTAGACGAAATCATTGGTAGGAAAACTAATCCTATGAGAGCACAATTAGCATCCTCCCTTGAGGCCATTATGAGCCATGTAGCTTTTGTTAGTGCTCAGTTGGATATTTGGCTTGTTAAAAGAGAAGAACAAATAAGATATTATGAAAATAAATTATCCTATAAAGATGTAAGAAAAAAAGACATAGAAAAAGGTAACATACGTGTATTGTTTAAAAATCTAGGAGAAAAAGACACTGTAACACATATAACCAAAAGGTTCCCCATGCACTAGTGCATACATAATGATATTAGAAATAACTTTTTGGATTGATGGTGCTTGGTATTTGATGCTCCTCCCTACAATAATCATGAGGTTCCAATATATTTCTTAAAGATATTGCATTGCGAATTTTCTCTCAAGGAGATTCCCAATTACTTTGACATGTTCGATTCTCATTATAGAGGTGGGGGGATCGTCATTTTAGAGGTAGGGGGCATGTTGTGACACTAATGTAGTTAGGGAAGCTTTTGTGAAGCCACAAGGTGAGCATGTGATTATTCCTTTAGTTGTGAAGGAACATGTAGAGACCAATACTCTAGATACTATCAATTCTTTTACATAGACCCTCATTCATTATGCCAATCCATTAGTTGAGGAGGAGCCTTCTTCTCATTGCTGTCACATGTGCACGTCATGTCGATCCTTATGAAAATTTGAGAGTCATGTTAGAGATAATATGGATGATGGGCTATTTAGTAATGAGTTCCAAGGTGACACATTTGGCATTGACACACAAGGCTATGTGCAGGATCATGGTCAACCAAACTATGCTCTTAAGTGGCGATAAAAAAATTAGAAAATCAAGGTTATGTCAACTTGACATGCAATTTTCTACTTGTTATTAGCTTTATATAAAAAATTTGAGAGAAAAGAATCTCTAGGAAATTTAATCTAGTTTCTAAACCACTAGGATTTATCTTTAAAAAAATAAAATTGATTGGTCAAAATTTTGAATTTTAATGCAATATTACAAAAAATTTAGAACAAAAATAAAATGATAATATTTTTTAATGATATTCTAGATATAAGTAGTAGACTCGTGCCTGGATGTGACACATATTTTTTGGTTTTTTTTTCTGAATCAATAATAAATAAATAATTTTTAACTTTAGTATATTTGAAATTAAAAAACTCTCGTGTCTAACCCACCTTAACTAATTCAAAACTCTGTAAAATTTAATTTTTCATTTTTTTCCCTTATAGTGGAAGAAACATAGAATGTGATGCATCTTTTGGATTTAAAAAGTGTTTTACCATTTGAAAGTTATAGTTGTTTTTCAAGTATTGTTTTAGTCACCACTTTATACGTAACTCCATTAGAAAATAAGTAATAATTACTTACTAAACTCATAATTTGACAAACCTTACATTTATGGAAAGATAAGAACATTGTTAAGAAGCCCTTTTCATTTCATCAAATTTTGGCAAAAAGAAAGTCATCAGCTACATGTTTGAAGTAAAAATCACATAAAAACAAGCTAGAAACACATTTTTAGAATTTTTTAAAGTTCACCATATAGGGTTGGTATCAAAAGATATAGTAGACCTTATAAAGATGTTAATTGTTTTCATTTAGTATTAGGGTGGGTAGAAAAAAAATTGGAATAGATTTTGAAATGGTTTGAAGCATTTTAGAATTGCATATTTTTCAGATCGCCACCTTTTGGCATGCCATGATCCTGCACATACCCACAAGTAAATCATAGTTATAATAAACTAATTTTATCACATTTTCTACATGTGTAGTGAAAGACTAATTAATTAGCATGTCTTGACAATATTCAAACTTTAGGGTAAAAGTGTTGATGGCCCCAATACAAATTCTCCAGTCCCATTTTATGTCACATCAACTAGTCTAGAGGTACATATCAATTTAATCATTTAAATTTATATATTTACTTATAATTAAGTAATCATATAAAGAATTGACAATTTTTTAATCCATGTGCATTGTTCTCTACTAGACCATTAGCATTCACAAGGGGCTATGAGCCTAGGCATGATACGAGCTTCATAGAGGTATATTTGTTTCATGTCAATTGAATTCATTTGATTATATTATATTTAACAAAAAAAAAATTATTATATTGTATGATTTTTCAATTGTTGATGTCAGAGACTCCTCTTCATCTTCACCATTCCATTGATCAGGGAGTTGCTGATGTCATGACTAGTTCAAATCCATTGATCGATGTATTAAAGAGTCTTTGTAGTTTTAGTTATTATTTATAATAGTTGTTATATAAATTTTAAATGCTATTTATATGTATGATCAAGTTATTATATTTATTGAGTTGTTGCAGGGCCTTGTTAGTTTTGATCATCTGCGAGCCTTTGAGGTGGATGTATAGAGTGACTATTTGATGATAGTAATAAGATAATTATTTGTGTATTTATAGATATTTTATTTAAATTTATAATAATTATTGATTCATATATACTATTTTTGTATGAGCTCTAGTTAGAGAGGAGCCTAAACAAGAGGATGAATGAGCATGTGAGGAAGACCCCATCATCCCCATCATCTCCCTCCACACAATGACCGAAGACCTGTAGTGATTTTTTCCTTCCCCTTGTGGGAAGGAGATATATAGGGATGGACACATGTATATGCATTAGTGGACATATATCTTTTATTTTATGTTAATGTAAATAGTTGACATAGATTTGATGTATATATGACATTTTATATTTGATATATGACATATATTTGATGCATAACATTATTAGACTTACAATTCTAATGTATCATTTTGTTCATGTATGACATTATTGTTTATCATAAGATATATCTTGTTTTTTTAAATTTTAAGTATTTCATGTATTTCATTTTAATGTAATTTACATCTAAAATAAGGGTAGTTATCAATATAATAAGCTTTGATATTATCTTTTTACAAGTGAATAAGGCTATGATATTAATTTGTATTTAAATGGTACAAGTTATGAGTACTTTTTATTATGAGTAAATTATTTGGAGTTTATGTTGGGATGAGAATAGTGAAATTTGAATTCTTATTACTATTATATAACTAACATTGAATTTTGATTCTTGAGTTGGTTGCATTACGTAAATGTCTAAGCTTGAATCTTAGTGTCATCATAAACATGTCAAGAGTTTATATATGTTTTATATTGTGAACACTAGAAGAGTTGATTTTTTATTTTATTTTTTAATTCATGAAATTTGATACCAATATTACTTTCTTATCCATCTCTTTGAGAGATTCATTCATGGAAACACACTATATATGTTCTTCTTATGATTCCTATAGCAATAGTTGTTGTATTTTTCCTTAGATATCTTTTGTGTTCCATTATCCTAGTTTAGGGAACCTAATAACCCTTATTTTGACTTTTTTTTTGTTCTTATTTATTTGAGGCTTGTTGTGACTCTAGTCAAGTTAGGGTGGTGTATTGGTGCACAAAGATCAAGTTGGTTTGACTAGGCTTTGTTTAGGTATGTGCAAGCTAATAAACACTAAGGATACACTAGGTGGTCAAAGTGGGTCAAAGTATGGACAAGTCATTGGTAAGTGGGATATGACCTAAGTACATCTTAAATAAAAAAAATTCATCTTGTTCAATTTTTTGGAACTCATAAAATATAATGTTAGTTGATTAGGATCTGGAATGCCAAAAGTTAATAAGTTGTCAAGAAGTTGCTCAACTAGGTATAGGGGAAAAAAAGAGGCATATTGGTTACTAGGGGGCCACATTATGTCTGAAAATATTTATTGAGCCTATTTGGTTCCATTCATAAAGTTTTCAAGGGTGTAGAAGTTAAAAATGCAAATATTGCAATGTAGTCAACAACTTTTAAAAGTTGCTCCACAATATTTTGTGCAACATTTTAGTTATGGAATGAAAGGAAGGAAAGATGTTTGGTTTAACTAAATGCATGCCTTAAGAGGTTGTATAAGACTACAAAGAAGAGAAATAAGAAAGTTGGTTGTTTGAAGAGTTCATTCTTGAATTTGAATACAAAGATTTTCTTACATTTCCTTTAATAGTTTTTGGATTTTGCAAAGAAAGTTTGAGATAATGTACTGAATAATGAAGTTTTACCTTGGATTAAGTTAGTTCATGTTTGTACAATAATTTTTATTTAATTAAACTTTCCTTTAAGTTTTCAACTTCTTGTATCTTCTTTATTCTTCCAAGTATTGATACATAATATTTAGTGACTCTTACAGTCAATTCTGTTTGGCATGCCTGAGAACATTCGAGTGGTCAATAATATGAGATGAGATATGGAGTACATAGTTTAGTCCCACAATAAATAGTTAGAGAGGTTCACCATTTGGGAACTTTGTACTTGCCAACACTACAATTTTTAACATCACTCAAGATGGGGCTGCAAAATAAAAATGGAATCCAATCTCCAAAAAAGAGAGGTTATTTTGGGAATTGACAAAAAAATTATGTAGCACCCAAATTTACATCCATACCTTGCATGAGCTTCAAGATATGCCCAATCAAAGATCACTGCTCTATGTTGTTAAGTGACTCTTAGGGTCAATTTTTTGGTGTGCCCAAGAATATTTGAGCAGTCAAAGGGGTAGGAATAGCTTGGAACTAGGATTCACTTGGCCACTCAGAACTAATAGAGTAGATAGTTTGATTCTAGGATGAATGGTTAGAGAGATTAACTAGTTGGCAACTTTCTACTAGCCAGCACTACAAATTTTACCATCACTCAAGATGGGGCCACAAAATCAAAATTTAATCCAATATTAAAAAAGAGAGACAATTTATTAGAGGTATAAATAACATGATCCTATAAAACCTAGAATTGCATCCATACCTTGCACAAGCTCTGAGATATGCTCCATAAAAGATCATTTCCCTATGGCATTTAGTGACTCTCATGGTCAATTCCATTTGACATTCTTGAGAATGTTCAAGTAGTCAATAGGATGGGAAGAGATTGGAACTAGTGTTTAGCTGACACCTGAGAACTAGCAGAGTAGACAATTCAATCCCAAGATGAACAATTAGAGAGATTCACTAGTTGGTGACTTTGTATTGGCCAACACTAAAAGTTTCAACACCACCTAAGATGGGGCTCCAAAATCAAAATAGAATGCAATTTCCAAAAATAGAGAATGGCTCTTGTAGGTGTCGATAAAACAATATTGTAGCACCTAGAGTTGTATCCATACCTTACATGAGCTCTGAGATATGCCCCATCAAATATCATTACCATATGGCACTTAGTGACTCTCAAGGTTAAATTTCCTTTTGGCATTCCTGAGAACATTTGAGCAATGAATGGGATAGGATGAGATTAGAACTAGGGTTTACCTATCCACTTAGAGCTAATGGAGAAGATAGTTCAATCCCATGATAAATGGTTAAATAAATTCACCAATTAGTGACTTTGTACTAGCCAATACTACAAGTTTCAACACCACCACAGATGAAACTGCAAAATCAAAACTAAATCCAATATCCAAAAAGAGAGAGAGGTTATTGTAGGTTTTGACAATATTATCCTATAATACCCATAACTAGATCCATACATTGCATGAGGTTTGAGATTCACCTTGTTAAAGATCACTACCCTTTGGCATTTAGTGACTCTTAGGGTCATTTATGTTCGACATGCCCAAGAATATTTGAGTAGTCAAAAAGATAAGATGACCTTGGGATTATGGTTTACCTAGCCAATCAAAGTTAATATTATATATAGTTCTTTTCCATGATAAAGGTCTAGAGTGATATGAGCAAGATATGTATACCTAGGCCACTTTGTGCAAAATATGAGCAAAAGTTGTTAGTTAGGAAAAATTGGGTCTTTTTGAGTGTTTGGTCAAGATAGCCTAGGATTGTAACGCCCCGCTCGGGAACCCAAGAGAAATAAACCTAACATGTTACAATGTTTACTGAACTATTTTTTTTTTTTTTTTGAAGTTTAAACAACATCAAGATAACATTAATGTGGAAGCAATATGAACATACACAACAAATACACATTTGCAATTACAGATATAGTTTCAATTCCTCAAAGGTTCCTTTACGTTGAGTCACATTTAATAATCTTAAATTAATTAGTTTAAGTTTCAAGTACAATGTCTCATGATCATAAAGAAATAATAGAAACATAATCGCATAAGCAAAGCATAAGTATATCTAATACAATGAAAGTACATCCACTAAATAACATCCACTGCACATGTCGCAGGGTATGTGAGAATAGATATAATATATCAGAATACATGATAACATACATACATCATCTGAAAAGAAGTCTCTGAGATAAGAAATAAGAATGATAAAGTTACATCTTCTGCAACGAACATCCAACAGCTAGCAATGTAAAGGGGAACCCAAATGGTAAGAAGACACTACCTCCCGACCGCGTGGTTACCTAGTCCGGATTCCACTCCCACCGTGCAGGGAAGATAATGAACGATCCACATACGGAAAATCAAACATAGAACATTCCTAGGCAAGGTACCCCTAATAGCCCAAACTACCTCAAAGGTAACACATGCTACTCAAGAAGATAAAATAATCCAAAAGTAAGAACACTCACTCCAATACCGACACAACATAATCAAACATCATACATGAACCAAGTATAAACCAAATACCAAGATCATAAGATAAAGTCAACGAAAGATAATCATCTCAAGTCAAAAACCACATGTCAAAAGTACAACATAATGAAACACCAATCATCATCAATGAAAGTAAGTAACCACAATAAACACATCCAACAATAGATACACCACCAACAATAAGTACACCACCAGAGATACACAAAAACTACAGAGGAGACTTAGGCTACATAATAGGGAGTGTCATCACATGGCTGCTTGAGTTACCCTGGACTGATCTCTTAATAGACCCCGGACCCTCAAGCATTGAGTTACCCTGGACTGGTTACTCTGAACCCCGGACCCTCAACATCACACATATGGAAACTAGAAAGCCCTCTCAAGAAGACGAGGCACTCATCTCATTCCCATCCTTAGTCTATACAAGCACTCAAGGCATGGGTAAATCAAAAATCTCTAACTTATCTTTTTAGTGTGTTTCCCCCCCATAAATTTTAATTACTAGGTTATCACTTATTACATAACTTGCATTAGGTTACCCTGGTACTGACCACTTTGGGTCCCGGACCCCTATGCAAGCCACTCCCAAGTCACATACCTAGACAACCTCTCCTAAGCACATAAATCCACAGTTGTGTCCCATACCACAACACCCATAAAGATCAAACTCGGTTCCTTAACAGGCAACCTAATAACAAGATGGATCAAACTAAATCCAAATACACATAAATGCTCACAAAACAAATCTCATAAGTATAAACTCCAATTTGAATCACAAGAATCATCATAACATCTAGCCACATAATAGTATCCAAGAAATCTCACAAAACCTCTGGTGTACATCCTAGACTGGTCGACATCTAAACAACACCAAAATCCAAAAAGAAATATAGACAGTACATAGAAAACATCATAGTCTCACAGTTGGATTTGATTGATAATATATTGTTGAATTAATGTAAGGTTTCAATTTTCATTTTTTTCTTTTTGTTTTTTTTTTTCTTTTTTTTTTTTTTAATTAATTTTTTTTAATTTTTTTTTTTAATTAAATTTTTTTTTTTTTTTTTTTAAATTTTTTTTATTATTATTATTATTATTATTATTTTAAATTATTATTATTATTATTTTATTTTATTATTTTTTTTTAAATTATTATTATTATTATTATTATTATTATTATTATTTTTTAACTAAGTCAAATTTCAATAATTTTGTTTATTAGAAGAACAACCCTTCTGATAAATTTAGATAAATTATTATATATGAAAATTTTAAGAATTGTATTATAATTCTATATTCTTTATTTTATAATATTTTTCTCAACGAACTTCATAACAATATTATTTTAATAAATACATATTTTAATAACATTTACGATATTAAACTGATAGGAAAAATAAATTGAACCCTTCAAATTTTCAATCCTAAGATTTTCATTTCCAAAAACAAACCCCTTCCAAATTTAAATTTCTTAATTCCATTTTAATTCAAAACCCAAATTTCAATTTAATACTAAATTTCTTTCAGAAGTAAAACAAGGTTTTCTAAATAGTTTTTCAATCCCGATTCCTAGAAGAAATCAAATCGCAAAAGATTCAGAAGAAAGGTAGCAAGATTCATTCAATAAAATTTGAGAAAGCAATTTCCAACAAGCACGAAGAAGACAAAGATCCGAAAGTGTTTCTAGAATGGTTCACAAACCCTACCTTGATCTGATGCTAATAATCTGGTGAAACCCTTGCTAATCCGAACCCTTCCAAGCTTCCAAAGATTTCTTTGCTCCCCTTTCCAAAAGTGTGTTCCCTGAAAACCTGTCCCCCTAATAATGACCCCAAAACCCTCTAATATAGAATTTAATTACCTTTAGGGTTTCTGTCTCCACAACTCTAAAATAATAATTATTTTAGTTAATTAATTCATTCATGCACAATTAATTTCCCTTTTAATTAAAATTATTATTTTATTATTCCTTTCATGCACGTTAAGTGAATTGTTAAATTACTTTATTTAACTTTCCACTTTACTTTGCTTTTAAAATTAATTTATTAACTTTTTAAATCTCATGCACACTTTAAAATATCCTTATTAAGTTCACATATTTATCTTTTAATTAATTTCTTAAATTTTAAACTCATTCATGCGAACTTAGATCTTTTTCATAATTTAATACCTTTTCACTTTTAATTTCATTTTTAGAAACTTAATTGATAAAATATTTATTAACTTAAATAACAATAATATTTAGCATTTATTTAAAAATGAAATCTAAATATATTATTATTAAATTAAATAAATATTATCATGTTCTAAATTTATTCTTAAAACTTTTATCTTCAATTTAATTCTTTATATTTAATTAATTTCTCAATTAATTAAATATAATTAAATATTCATAATATCATAATAATTTTCCATTAAATTAAATTATTAATTTAATCTATTAATTAGACTTAATTAATAGAAAATACATCAAACACTCACAAAACAACATACACACAAAAATACTCACGGGTTTTAACAAGGGTAGACAGTTTGTTATGAGTCCTCCTTGCAGGACAAGTATTTTAGGCTTATGGCTAGGATTGGACCTGATCATTATCTTCCCATTCTCACCATTTGAGTATTTGTAATAGGGCATGCTCATCTTGGCAATTCAGGGAAGTCCATGCTCGGTACCTACATCCTGCATAAAAGACAAGCATGTACGTGTATATAATATATCTAAACTAAACAGACAATGGCAGGGAGTGGTTCATCGTGTAGATCCTGACTAGAAAGTGACTACGACTCCCTCCCTTAACCACATCAAACACGTCAGATAGAAAGATAAAATAAACACGCACACCATACACATGCAAGTATGGGGTAAGTATCGTAAAAATCACGTCTAACATCAAATGCGTACATATAATAATGCATCTCTATCAATACAACATAATCATCATTAAAGACATCATGTTAACATTTTTATGAAAGAAACCACATTTACTAACTAGGAATCATCAAAATACCATTAACAACACATGAATGAAATCAACTAAGCAATAATAACTGATACATTTGTAATCAAAATCATGAAATAATATCATAATATTACAAATCTAGTATCTCTAAAACTAATCAATGCATAAAATCAACCTAAAAGAATTTGACAATGATAACAGAAATGCGAACTAGGGGCAGGCACTACATCCACCCCCCCTAGAATTAGGCTTACTCCTGGAAGCCCACAAGAATGATAACATTAAAGGACTCACTGTGCGGGTCCCATTGAACCCTTCCCCCCTATAGAAGGATATGACTCTACTAATAACATTACAACACACTTAGAGCAATATGATTCTAGTTTAATAATAAACCGAAAATCATATTGATCCAACATTCATCTTTTAAACAAATACTAAAATAGATCCCCTAGCAATGGATCTAGAACTAGAAGTCATCTCTCCTACAACACCTAAACACAACAACGACATCTAAGAATCCATCATAACCATAGGGTCATAACTACCGACATAAACCAATAATCCAAAAAGTTTTATAAGTTTTCTAGTTCCATGTTTAGAATCTATATCATTTCAAAGTTTGTTGTTCAACAGTTTGGTTTCAAGTTTGATGTCAATATAAGTTTGTCATTTAAATACGTTGTAAGTTTACTAATTACTCAAGTGATGGTGCACATAATGCCCAGAGTTCCCAATGTTGAAACTCAGGCTCTGATACCAGATGTAATGCCCCGCTCGGGAACCCAAGAGAAATAAACCTAACATGTTACAATGTTTACTGAACTATTTTTTTTTTTTTTTGAAGTTTAAACAACATCAAGATAACATTAATGTGGAAGCAATATGAACATACACAACAAATACACATTTGCAATTATAGATATAGTTTCAATTCCTCAAAGTTTCCTTTACGTTGAGTCAAATTTAATAATCTTAAATTAATTAGTTTAAGTTTCAAGTACAATGTCTCATGATCATAAAGAAATAACAGATACATAATTGCATAAGCAAAGCATAAGTATATCTAATACAATGAAAGTACATCCACTAAATAACATCCACTGCACATGTCGCAGGGTATGTGAGAATAGATATAATATATCAGAATACATGATAACATACATACATCATCTGAAAAGAAGTCTCTGAGATAAGAAATAAGAATGATAAAGTTACATCTTCTGCAACGAACATCCAACAGCTAGCAATGTAAAGGGGAACCCAAATGGTAAGAAGACACTACCTCCCGACCGCGTGGTTACCTAGTCAAGCTTCCACTCCCACCGTGCAAGGAAGATAATGAATGATCCACATACGGCAAATCAAACATAAAACATTCCTAGGCAAGGTACCCCTAATAGCCCAAACTACCTCAAAGGTAACACATGCTACTCAAGAAGATAAAATAATCCAAAAGTAAGAACACTCACTCCAATACCGACACCACATAATCAAACATCATACATGAACCAAGTATAAACCAAATACCAAGATCATAAGATAAATTCAACGAAAGATAATCATCTCACGTCAAAAACCACATGTCAAAAGTACAACATAATGAAACACCAATCATCATCAATGAAAGTAAGTAACCACAATAAACACATCCAACAATAGATACACCGCCAACAATAAGTACACCACATCCAACAATAAGTACACCACCAGAGATACACAAAAACTACAGAGGAGACTTAGGCTACATACTAGGGAGTGTCATCACATGGCTGCTTGAGTTACCCTGGACTGATCTCTTAATAGACCCCGGACCCTCAAGCGTTGAGTTACCCTGGACTGGTTACTCTGAACCCCGGACCCTCAACATCACACATATGGAAACTAGAAAGCCCTCTCAAGAAGATGATGCACTCATCTCATTCCCATCCTTAGTCTATACAAGCACTCAAGGCATGGGTAAATCAAAAATCTCTAACTTATCTTTTTAGTGTGTTTTCCCCCCCATAAATTTTAATTACTAGGTTATCACTTATTAGATAACTTGCATTAGGTTACCCTAGTACTGACCACTTTGGGTCCCGGACCCCTATGCAAGCCACTCCCAAGTCACATACCTAGACAACCTCTCCTAAGCACATAAATCCACAGTTGTGTCCCATACCACAACACCCATAAAGATCAAACTCGGTTCCTTAACAAGCAACCTAATAACAAGATGGATCAAACTAAATCCAAATACACATAAATGCTCACAAAACAAATCTCATAAGTATAAAATCCAATTTGAATCACAAGAATCATCATAACATCTAGCAACATAATAGTATCCAAGAAATCTCACAAAACCTCTGGTGTACATCCTAGATTGGTCGACATCTAAACAACACCAAAATCCAAAAAGAAATATAGACAGTACATAGAAAACATCATAGTCTCACAGTTGGATTTGATTGATAATATATTGTTGAATTAATGTAAGGTTTCAATTTTCGTTTTTTTTTTTTTTTTTTTTTTATTAAATTTTTTTTTTTTTTTTTAATATTATTATTATTATTATTATTATTATTATTATTATTATTATTATTTTGAAATGATTATTATTATTATTATTTTATTTTATTATTTTTTAAAATTATTATTATTATTATTATTATTATTATTATTATTATTTTTTAACTAAGTCAAATTTCAATAATTTTGTTTATTAGAAGAACAACCCTTCTAATAAATTTAGATAAATTATTATATATGAAAATTTTAAGAATTGTATTATAATTCTATATTCTTTATTTTATAATATTTTTCTCAACAAACTTCATAACAATATTATTTTAATATATACATATTTTAATAACATTTACGATATTAAACTGATAGGAAAAATAAATTGAACCCTTCAAATTTTCAATCCTAAGATTTTCATTTCCAAAAACAAACCCCTTCCAAATTTAAATTTCTTAATTCCATTTTAATTCAAAACCCAAATTTCAATTTAATACTAAATTTCTTTCAGAAGTAAAACAAGGTTTTCTAAATAGTTTTTCAATCCCGATTCCTAGAAGAAATCAAATCGCAAATGATTCAGAAGAAAGGTAGCAAGATTCATTCAATAAAATTTGAGAAAGAAATTTCCAACAAGCACGAAGAAGACAAAGATCCGAAAGTGTTTCTAGAATGGTTCACAAACCCTACCTTGATCTGATGCTAATAATCTGGTGAAACCCTTGCTCATCCGAACCCTTCCAAGCTTCCAAAGATTTCTTTGCTCCCCTTTCCAAAAGTGTGTTCCCTGAAAACCTATCCCCCTAATAATGACCCCAAAACCCTCTAATATAGAATTTAATTACCTTTAGCGTTTCTGTCTCCACAACTCTAAAATAATAATTATTTTATTTAATTAATTCATTCATGCACAATTAATTTCCCTTTTAATTAAAATTATTATTTTATTATTCCTTTCATGCACGTTAAGTGAATTGTTAAATTACTTTATTTAACTTTCCACTTTACTTTTCTTTTAAAATTAATTTATTAACTTTTTAAATCTCATGCACACTTTAAAATATCCTTATTAAGTTCACATATTTATCTTTTAATTAATTTCTTAAATTTTAAACTCATTCATGCAAACTTAGATCTTTTTCATAATTTAATACCTTTTCACTTTTAATTTCATTTTGAGAAACTTAATTGATAAAATATTTATTAACTTAAATAACAATAATATTTAGCATTTATTTAAAAATGAACTCTAAATATATTATTATTAAATTAAATAAATATTATCATGTTCTAAATTTATTCTTAAAATTTTTATCTTCAATTTAATTCTTTATATTTAATTAATTTCTCAATTAATTAAATATAATTAAATATTCATAATATCATAATAATTTTCCATTAAATTAAATTATTAATTTAATCTATTAATTAGACTTAATTAATAGAAAATACATCAAACACTCACAAAACAACATACACACAAAAATACTCATGGGTTTTAACAAGGGTAGACAGTTTGTTACGAGTCCTCCTTGCAGGACAAGTATTTTAGGCTTATGGCTAGGATTGGACCTGATCATTATCTTCCCATTCTCACCATTTGAGTATTTGTAATAGGGCACGCTCATCTTGGCAATTCAGGGAAGTCGATGCCCGGTACCTACATCCTGCATAAAAGACGAGCATGTACGTGTATATAATATATCTAAACTAAACAGACAATGGCGGGGAGTGGTTCATCGTGTAGATCCCGACTAGCAGGTGACTACGACTCCCTCCCTTAACCACATCAAACACTTCAGACAGAAAGATAAAATAAACACGCACACCATACACATGCAAGTATGGGGTAAGTATCGTAAAAATCACAAGTCTAACATCAAATGCGTACATATAATAATGCATCTCTATCAATACAACATAATCATCATTAAAGACATCATGTTAAAATTTTTATGAAAGAAACCACATTTACTAACTAGGAATCATCAAAATACCATTAACAACACATGAATGAAATCAACTAAGCAATAATAACCGATACATTTGTAATCAAAATCATGAAATAATATCATAATATTACAAATCTAGTATCTCTAAAACTAATCAATGCATAAAATCAACCTAAAAGAATTTGACAATGATAACAGAAATGCGAACTAGGGGCAGGCACTACAAGGATTAGGAATTTTATTTATTTTTTGAATAATTAGGAACCTTTTTTGTGAGTCCTAGAAGTGAAATCTAGTGAATTTTGCAAAAGTTGCACTTTTTGTGCAAAATTGCAAAATTTAAAAGTTGTAAAAGTTCCTTAAAAATGTAACTTGGTTGGAAAGGAGCTATAACTATTCAAATAATAGTTTTAACCATTGGTATAGGTATACGATGGATAAATACCTCATTTTTGAGGTTTGAAGGGGAAATAAAAGAAGAAGGAATCTATTTTCCCAAAAGTCTTGACTGCAAGCAACTTTTCATCAATTTTTGCAAGTTTCGGGCACTTAGAGAAAAAGTGGTCATTACATGGATGTAGGAATCCAATTCCCATGGAATGAACCTATATTACTATGTAAATAATCCTCTAATAATGTTTGGACAACAGTTTGCATGGTTGGAGGACTCTAATGGAGTTTAGGTAGTTGTAAGTGCATGAAATGCATGCCTAAGGAGTAGCAGTACAATATCTATCCATTGGAGAGGGGTATTTTATAGTATATTATATCTAGAAATATGCCTTGGAAAATGTGTATCAACCTTCATTTGATTGAATTTGGCTTGGGAAATCATACATTGAGAAAGCTCTAGGCTTGAGGGTTTATAAGAGACCAATTTGGGGGTTTCTCACTTATAAAGGTTGGAGCATCAAATTGACCTAATATTTATTTTATTGGGTCTATTTGAGGAGAATCTTGATAGTTTGGATCATTGGAAGCAAGGGAAGGAGGTAGTTTCTTCGAAAAGCCACCCTATTTTACGCTTAAAAGGGTGCCTAGTTAGAGGACCTACTTGTTGGTCCTAACTAAGGTTGAGATATGTTAAAGAAGGTTGAAATGGGTATCTAAAAACCTATTTTATTTGAGAATTCCTCTAGATATTTTGCAGAAAAACATAACATATTTATTAATGGAGACCTAGTTGAAGGCAATTAGGCCTACTAGGCAATTTTGAGGAATTTGAGTGCTAGGATTTGTTTGATGATCTAAAACCACTTGAAATCTTTTGAATCCATCTTAGATAGGTGACTAGCATCCACCATATTCTTTGGGAAGGTGCTGGAGTTGTAGAAAGGTTAGTTTTTGTTTTGTGGATTTGGGAAAATTGCCTTTCCCTTGCACATTTTTAGATTGTGAATTTGGTTGTACCCTATCACACTTTTCTACTACATAAAAAACCTTGTGAGAAGGTTGGAGATTTTGTATTTTTTGGTTGGGTGAAAGAGTGATGCAAAGGGTCTAGGGGTCTATTAATTAACCACTTCTAATTAAGGTAACTAACCTTGAATAATCCAATGGTTCTTGTTTTATTTTATTTTCTCACCAATATTAGCCTCCAAGACTCTAATTAATATTCCTAACCTTGGAAAAAAATTCTATGGTTGTCAATGCAAGATATGATTTTGTACATCTATGGCACTTTATGCAATTTATAAGCAAAAGTTGCTCACTAGATAAATTTGGGATTTTTGATGTTTTTGGTCAATAAGGCCTAGGATTAGATGGTTTTACTTTTCTTTAGGTATTTTGGATCCTTTTCTAGGTTGTAGAAGTGGAAGCAAGTGAAAAATGTAAACTTGCATTTTTTGTGCAAAGTTGCATAGTTGAAAAATTGTAAAAGTTACTAAAAAATGAAACTCAGTGGAAAATGGGTTATAACCATTTAATTATTGGATGTAACCATTGTAATAGACATGATATAGATCAATACCTCATTTTTGATGTCTAGGGGGCATTAATTTATAGATCAAAATAATTTACAAAGAATAAAATTCAAATTTGGAGTCATTTCCTCTAAACTTTGGATGCTTCTTGTATTGTTTGGATTGCCATACAATATATTATGGATTTTTGAGATAGATATTTGAATTGGTTTTCATTTTATTTTGTTTTAGTCTTTCTAAGTTCTTACTTCTTCAAGTTATTGCATTTTTAGTGAGGAAAGGTTTTTAGGACAATATTTTAGTGCGTTCGGTAAAGATGTACCTCTAACTGCAATCTTCCTAGTTGGAATTTTATGGAAACTTGGGAAATGGTATTTAGTAGGTTCATATTGAATATTTCAAGGTTTTGAAACTAGAAGATGTGTTTTATAATTTTTCCAACCAAGCCCAAGGTCAAGTGCCTTGAGGGATTTCACCTTTTGTAGCATGTTGTTTGGTCAATGGTAGGAGTTTGGGACTTGGAGAAGGGATGAGCATTGAAGAATAAGTCATCTTAGTGTTTCCAATCATTCTTGAGTATTGAGTTATGCACTCAGCATCACAAAAAGTGAGAGAGGTCCATGTTTTTGTAATTATATTCAATCTACTAAACAAGCTAGATGTGCTCTACATTTTAATGTCTCAAGTTTTGCCTCATGGTCTAACTTGCGAACCTTACAAATATTATTATTATGTGGTCTTACACCATATTTTATCAAGTTAACATTTGACATGACAAAAAGGTTCAAATAATGAAGAATCTTCCTCTCTTTTTCCCAATCCTTGAATAATGACAAGTTAGGTTTCTTCATAGAATATTGTCTAAGTCATGTACCAGTTACAACCACCACACCTATATGACACTTTAAACCTTCACCATCTACAACTAATTGATCCAAAAGAATATTGGACTAGACAAAATGAAACAAATAATAATTTTTCCCTTCTTCATTGTCTTCAAGTGTAATAACAAAAAATAATGGCCTGGAGTGATAAATGTACAAAATATGGTCATTAATTCAAAAAATACTTACGTAAAAGTTAGAAAGTTACGTATTGAATTTACAAAGATATATATATTACCGGGATGCACTAGATTGTACAAGTAGTCAAGATCAATGGATGAATCCATCTCTACCATTTTCAGTACTTGTGGGAGATGATAGGTGTCAATTGGGTCCAAAACCCATATATCCCATTATCCACCCATTCAATCAACTCACATTCATCTGAATTTTCCTCTATTCATGATGGAAAAAATCATGCCATTTTTCGTGTGCGGATACTCCATAAACCTACATCAGAGCTCCTAATAGAGTGCAACTCACTTGATCTTGGTAGTGTGCAACAATCCTCATATGGTACAATGTTAGTATTATTTATCAACCAAAAAAATGTATGAACTGTATACTCACCTTCCTTACCTAGACTCATTATAGTGTTAGACCAGTAGATGGTGGATTTTGCATCTATTAATGTTGCTGCATCTTTGTACTTTAATTCTTCATGAGATAAATCTCTTTTGATGCATGTACCTACACGATCATGCTCTCCCTTTCCATGACCAGCCTCTATGAAATTCCACGGGTAAAAGCACAAACTTGTGTCACCCTTTTGTAAAGGAAAAGGCTAACAAAAGTATAACTATTTACCTTCAATGTCATAGAATTGGTATTATTATTTTAAATTTAAAAATGAAGTAAACTAGTGAAATGTGTAGAAATGGATAAATTTAAGGATTATAATTTTTAATAATTATTTGGAATAATTATTTATATATTTTCCTAATTTTTATAGATAGTTTTCTAGTTGTTGAAAAATACTGAAAATTAGGCATCTAGTTCCCACCACAAAACTATATGGAAATAAACTTTTTTTCCTTTGATATCAAAATATGTTATAGATTACATATATATCTAGAAGAATCAAAATTAAAATTTGACTTTAGACCTATATTTTTTCTTTTATAATGATTGAAATTTTGACTCACTTGAAATCTATAGTTTTCATCTCCCACCACATTTTTTGAAACAAATCAATTCTAGCTAGGTGAAAACTTATACATTCTAGAAGATGACTCTCTCCTCTAGAAAATCACATAAGTTTTATATTTTTATTATATGATTTAATATTTTTCTTTCTCAAAACCAACATTTTTTCAAGTGTTAAAATATGTGCTTGTAGAATTTTTTAATTACAATATACTTTATCTAATTAAAACACTATAAAATCTATATGAGAATATTCTTGAATCTGAGGTCTATAAAATGGTGTTCATATGTTATTAAAAAATTATCATAAAAAATAGTAAGAGTAATCAAAACACAACCTTTTTGAAATAATTTTATTTCTTTAGTAATTAGATACAAACTTGTATAAATCATGCATTTCATAGACATTTTCAATTGGAAAAGTGTGATATTGTATATAACTTAGCTATAATGAATTTATCTAGATCATATGTTTATAAAAAAAAAAATAGATAGAAATGTTCAAATTTAGTTGTTCTGATAAGTCAGCCTAAAAGGTGACACAACTTTGTAATTTACGCCTACATATATTGAATTCTAGACAACCTGTACATGTTGCTCAACCAATAGAGCATCTATGCATTCTTGAATTGAGATGTGCAATTGTTTGACCAAATAATGTGTTGGTGATATGGTCATGCACCTATTAACCAAATCTATGTCCAATTGTTGAAAAAACTATGTACAAACTTTGTAGAATGTGATGGATCATCACCGATGTAAAAATGGTACACCTCCAATAGATTAATAGTTTTGTCCTTCAGTTAGAAATGCAAACAATGACTCAATAGGTTTCAAAAGAAGAACAAAATGAGCTAAAAAATGGATAGATTATCATTCTATTGATAATCTTCGTCTTAATTGAGAGGTACAGCTCCCTCATAAAAGATATACAATGAATGCAATAAATTGATTATGTCTTTAACCTGAAGACACAAAGGGTTTTCTGACATACATCCATCAATATGGAATAAATGAAATTATCAAATTAATAAGCTGATTATGAGGGAAAAACCAGCAAACAACCATAGGACTGTTCACCAAGTCTTTCACAATGCTAGAAGAGAATAGAGAGAATCAAACATATCATTTTTGCAAAAGACAACAACATAGGACTATATTTGAAATAGGATAGAAAAGACCACATGATCTTTTTCCATTAGAAAATAAATATTCAGATCTTAAGATCTGACATACAAACATTCCTTTTCATTTCTAACACATAACAAAATAACAGTAGTATTATTTCATCCCTTCTATTACCATCAAATACAGAGAACAAAAGAAATCAACTCTCTACATTTCCCTCCACAAAATAGAAAATATTCTTCTCCTTCTAGCAGCAACTCTAGAACTCCAACCCCTGGAAAAGAAGAAGCCCTTTTCAAATGTTTTTGCCCCTATTAAATAAATTTTTCAAGAAGTTGGGCAAGTGCCCTAACTTCTTACTGAACTTCTCTTCTCTTCTCTCGGGTACATTACTATGATAATTAATTCATTAAAGAATTAATTATTTACATTCTTTGTTATATCTCCCGCTTTAATTTCACAAAAACTTTATGCACATTATGATAATTAATTCTGAAAGAATTAATTATGTGAGAGGCTAATGTTCTTTTTAAATTAATTTAAAATTTAATTATTTTGCATTTAAATATATTAATATTTAATTCTTATAAGAATTAAATATTATATAGAGAAAAATAATTAATAAATTATTAATTTAAAAAGCTTTCCTTTTCCTTGAGTTGAAGAAGATACTTAGGGTTTCAAAACCCTAGCTAATATTGGCTCTTTCTGGGGTTGCATTCTATTTCGGGATGCAGAGAACTCCAGAATCTTTGGCTCTCACTTCAAATGCTACAATCCAGTGCCTATCCATTAGGTGTAGAGTCATCATTCCACTATAAATATTAGGGCAATCTTGAGTGATATCCATTATTGTCACAATCTTCTGACTGCAGGGTTGATTCTTTGAGTTGGTGCACTACCATGTGCATTGGGGTTATCCTGCTGACATCCGACATCTCCTCATCATCTAGAAATTGAACTGGCTTTAAATTTCCTTCAACTTCAACTTTAGGTGTCCCTTTTAGCAACACTAAAATTCACTACAACTATTAGATGTGTGTCTAGGTGTTTGTCCTCCCAAACTGAAAGGCCCAACACTGGCAAATGTATCATTATCATCAAAACACTGATGGAACTCATAGCACTCGACTAGATATATTGCCCAATGCTAATTTCCAAGAGCTTACAAAGTTATAGGAACAAATGCCACAATTTTCTACTAGATTAGCAATTCAATCTATTGAGCTAGGGGCTCCCATATCAAAGCTTTTTACTGATATTAGTTCAAAGCCCATTGCTACTGCATCATTGGGACAGGTCTATAAAGCTCCTCTACATACTGGAGAACTTGTTGCTATGAAATTACAGAGGCTGATGATGCCATTGATGTTGGCTCTCGATGCACATCTTATACACATGATTGGGCGCCAATTAAAGCACTATGCAAGGCGACAGTAAATGAAATGGTTAGGCACATGTTCAAGGAGATTGATTATATCCACAAAGGATAGAATGTTGAACATTATGCTTCACTGTATGGATTTGATGCAGATTACAAAAGCTCTTTAAAATACCAAGGAGCTCGAAGACATACGGATGCACCAAAATTGTTTGACCAAGGTTCACACCACCACAGGAAGTCATGCATTGAGTTGACAACGCATGATTCTTGTTTGACAGAATGTTTATCTTGATGACAAATGAAGACCCGTGGGCAAGGAAGATCATTGTGTTAGAACTCGCCACCTTGCATGTTCCATTATTCTATTTTTTGTATGGAATAATCACTCTCAAAACTATCAAAAGAACCAAAGGGGCCACTGTCATGTCACCACCCTAATTAGGGTTCCCATTTTTATCGTAGCGCTTCACAAAGGTTGTAGATAGTGGATTTGGTCTCTACTAACTTGCATAGAATCACATATCCTCTAGTTCACTATCATGCATTACAATAGAGAGATAGAGAGATAATGTGCAACGTATGAGAAAAAAAACCCCATTCTCAAAGTCACAGAGTGTTGCATCTCCTTCATGGCTTTGAAATGAACAGAGTAGCATTGGAGCTAATAAGAAAGGGAATTGTGAGCATAGTCAACCCAAAAACCTCCATTGTGGTAGAGTTCATGGGGAATCTGGGTGCTGTAGCTGATCCATCCATCGATGAGAATTTGAGGACGAGGTCCATTCCCACTCTATATGATGTCTTGCGAGATGTCCAGGAAAAGATATATTGTTTACAAAGCTAGACTCCCTTCTTAGTGGAATAACTTCAAAATGAGAAGTTTTCTTGAGAATAATCTCATTAAACTCGAGACAAGAGTCTTCATTTTGATGAGATGCACAAACTTCTTAACACTCGAGCCTCGGGTGCCTACCAATTTAGTGTTGCCACTTGGTTTTGGGCCTCCACTACCTGTCATCACATTTACTCATTATCTTGCACTTATAAACTAGATTAGGGTTCATATTTTTTATGGTGATTGTAGAAGAGACTATCAACTGTAAGCTTGTAGGTTCTTCCTTTGCTTATTTCTCTTTCTTTGAGTGGGGAAGAGGTGTCAAACTTTATGGATTAGAATCACATTGCCTTCAAGCAACCTCCATGGCCTGTGAATCACCAAATTCCCTATCATGACATCAGATTCAAAAAATTCTCAAAATTTCCTGCTACAACCATCACAAGTATGTGATCATAGGCTATTTTTGGATGCCTCTGCAAGCCTGTGTGTTATCTACTCACCGCATAACTATTAATTTGATTTATTTCATAAGGGAATTGATTGATAAGATAATTTGAAGGAAGGTGAGTACATTCAAGATCCCTATTATTCACAACACAGTGATTCCAACTTCATGTCCTCATAATCTGAACCTTGAAACCACATGCTGATGTTTAAAATTGAAACTTGGATTTGAATTTGGATAGTTTCAGGACATGGATTGACTAGAGGGGAAGGGAAATATGCAAGGATGATGCAACTTTATTGAAGGGAGGCACCAACCTAAACAAAAATGAACACAAGCCAAAATTGCAAAAAAATAAGAAAAAGAAATGGTTATTTACAATGGAGACATGAGGAAACCCTAAAAACTAAATGTGACCATTTATAGGCTTGAGAAAGTATGAGCCTTTTCGAGTCAATGTTTGGAAAGATAAATGCATATTTGGTTGAAGGGAAAGTAACATGGCCAAATTAAACCTCATCTCCTCTATGAAAGATATATGCATGGGAGGAAAAATAAATGCAAAATTATAATCTCCTTCTACATTTTTCAAATTAGTATCTTTCACTTAGGTATATGAAATGCCAATAAAGGTTTCCATACCTTGAATTTTTTGGATTTTTGATTGCTCATGTGATGTTTCTTCTGCAAATTGCTGCATTGATTCCTCCAAAGGAAGATAGCGAAAAAGATTTGTTTGAGGTTGATTCTTATTAGTACTTTTGATGTCTTCCATGAGATAATCAGAAAATGAAATGGGGCTTTTATGATGAAGGCTTCTCTTGAAATTGGTGGAATGATCACCCACATAGCTCTTAGTTAAGTCTACATCTTCCCCCTTCAAAGATTTAGGTTCCAAGAATATGTCTATGAAGTTTATCTCAAAACAAAAACATTCCAGCATAGGACCAAAATCCATTAGCCCATCTTCACAATCAAACCTAGACACTTCTAATTTGGGTTGTGTGCATGGAATTGGTCTAGGGCTAAAAGTATTTCCTTTAACTTCCATCTCATCTTTCTCAGTATCTTTGAATGCCTTGGGCTGAAAAGGCTCTTCATTCCTTTCAATGTGATCAAACAAAAACAATTCATAATCAGTTTCAATGTTTTCTTGTGTATGTTGATCTTTCATACCCTCCTGAATAACATCATTTGATGAAATATCAATAATAGTCCCAAATATAAAAGAATCAAAATCTGCATTTGAAACATGCTCTGATAGGTTTTCATTTGATCTTCCACCTTGCAACCCTTGTTCATTATGAGGTACATCTAGGCTAATCATTGACTCAAATGATTGGGAGACAAATTCATCCTTAGAATCAACATGTAGATGGTAGGCTCCAACTACACTATAGGAAGTACTTTCACTCACCAGAGGGATTTGAAGATCTTTATCATTGAAAACTATTAGACTTTGACAAATAGGAGGTGCTGATTTAATTGCTTTGAGAATGAGCCTTTTTTGTTTGGGCTTTACCTCTAGACAATTATGTTTTTCATAGAGATAAACTCCTTCCTGTGCAATGTCTTTACACTTCATTCCACTTAGAATCATATCATCATTTAAACTAATAGCCTCCCTTTGTGCATCTTGCAATGTTTGCACTTTTAAACGAAGAAGCAAGAATTTAATTTATGTTTGCATGGTAGTAATGAAAACACACAATTGATTATTTTTAGTTGGTTGGCTGGTTAGGGGTATCTTACCAACAGTTCTATTGAATCTATCAATGAAATCTCTCATGAATTCCCCTTTTTCCAACTTTATTTGAAAGAAATTAAATAAGAATTTAGCTACATCAAGTGTAGGCATAAACCTCTGAAAAAACTTCACCTCAAGGTCATTCCAACAAGTGATGCAACCGTCCGACAAATTCTAGAACCAATCTACTGCACTTCCAATAAGGCTTCCAACAAATAATCTAACAAAGAAATTGTCCTCCTGCACACCAAGAATCCCACAAACAACTGTAAATTCTTTGATGTGGTCATTAGGGTCTTTATTTGCATCACCAAAAAACTTTAGGAGATATTCTAATGAATTCTTAGGTAAGGCTGAGTATTGAGATAAAGAAAATGGCCCAATCTGAGCCCCCCATGGTTGGGCTACAACCAAAGCCATAACAAAAAAATACTTTCACCACAATTAGTTAGAGTCTCCAACCTCCATCCTTGGGGAGGTAACCTTCAAATTTCCAAGAAAAGAAAAGCACTCGAATTATCTTTCTTTCCCCAGTAGAGTTGCCAAAAACTGTTAGTAAATAGTTTTGTCCTTCTGATAGAAATGCAAACAATGACTCAATAGGTTTCAAAAGAAGAACAAAATGAACTAAAAAATGGATAGATTATCATTCTATTGATAATCTTCATCTTAATTGAGAGGTACAGCTCCCTCATAAAAGATCTATAATGAATGCAATAAATTGATTATGTCTTTAACCTTAAGACACAAAGGGTTTTCTGACATTCATCCATCAATATGGAATAAATACGATTATCAAATTAATAAGTTGATTATGAGGGAAAAACCAGCAAACAGCCATAGGACTATTCACCAAGTCTTTCACAATACTAGAAGAGAATAGAGAGAATCAAACATATCATTTTTGCAAAAGACAACAACATAGGACTGTATTTGAAACAGGATAGAAAAGACCACAGGATCTTTTTCCATCAAAAAATAAATATTCAGATCTTAAGATTTGACATACAAACATTCCTTTCCATTTCTAACACATAACAAAATAACAGTAGTATTATTTCATCCCTTCTGTTACCATCAAATATAGAGAACAAAATAAATCAACTCTTTACATTTCCCTCAACAAAATAGAAAATATTCACTCAACAAAATAGAAAATATTCATCTCCCTGTAGCAGTAGCTGTAGAACTCCAACCCTAACTTCTCACCAAACTTCTCTTCTCTTCTCTCGGGTACATTACTATGATAATTTATTCTAACAGAATTAATTATGTGAGAGGCTAATGTTCCTTTTAAATTAATTTGAAATTTAATTATTTTGCATTTAAATATATTAATATTTAATTCTTTTAAGAATTAAATATTATATAGAGCAAAATAATTAATAAATTATTAATTTAAAAAGCTTTCCTTTTCCTTGAGTCAAAGAAGATACTTACAGTTTCAGAACCCTAGCTAACATAGGTGAATGTACGAATGTTATGTGAACAATTATTGAAACCTTGTTGAAGAGTATAATATTTTTCTTGCACCTCATTTTATAGTTATAGGATGTAGTTCTTTTTGAAGTCTACAATTGAAACAATGGTATCTAATGGAAATGTATCATTGTATAACTTGAATTAAAATCCATCCATCAAGCTCTATGTGTATGCCTTGGATACTCGTAAATAATATTTTCATAAAAAAAATTTATGAACTCATACACTAGAATATTTTCAATGAATAAATCACATCTTTTAACTTGTTTCCCATCTTTTAGAGCATATGTCAATGTCCTATATTTTTCATAATCGACTAGTTTATTTCCAATTGCATGTGTTATATCCATATGTTCATAAGTTGATAAAAACTACAAATAACCACAAAATAAGTATGTATCATCCAACCATGATGTCTTGCAAAATTTTTTATTCTACTCTATTTCAGATAAAATGTTGGATATGAATTCCCTTGAAGATCTAGGTCGCTCATTCACGTCACAATCCTACAAAACAAACTTAGAATGAAAATGCCTAAAAACATCAAAATGGTTAGAAAATTCAATATCTATCCTACAACAAGAAGTTTTGTGTCTAAGATTTATCTATACATAAAAAGGTCTACCCATCTCAAAAAATTCCTAACTTATTTGAATTTTAGGATACATACCAATAAATTTTACAAAAAATTGTGTCTGAGTTGAGTCCCAAAAATGCTTTGCATTTGGATCATAATTTTAGCTACCAATCCTCCTTCTTACACCATATCTTTGATTATGGGAAATAAATGTGTTATTTATCCAAAAAACTTCTATCAATGATTTAAAACCCTCACTAATTTCTTTATCCTTTTGTGATAGTCTATCACTAAATATCCATAACTCATTTTTTGTTGGATCCTCCACTCTCTCACACCTCACCATGGCTCTCCTTAGATTACCTCTATGGATTTTCAATGTTTTATTAATCTTTCTCATGAGTAAAGTGTTGTTCATTTGGGTGCTTACTATTGTTGATGTATGTATGCATCTTGTGATATTACTATCTTTTGGTGCATGATTTAGAACAAACTTTATCATATGCACTCATTAGATTCTTTACAATATTTTTTTCATTTCAATTATCCATCATGCATAGCCCAAGAATCTTCATGATGGGCCTTAATTTAAAATTCTTCATCATTTCAAAAAATAATTGGCATTGACTTGTAATATTTAATTCTTCAAAGAATAATCTTCACATACAATTAGCTTTTCTTTGACACATATGCTTGCTAATCTTGTTAGGCATTGATTTAAAATTTTGAGTATCAATATCAACCAAATATTTTGTTCTTCTAAAATGAATTCTAGAAGGTGTTATAATCTCTTCCATTCTGTCAAAATTTTGAATATCAACATAAGGTTGAGTTTCTTGCATACCTTGAACCATAGATGATGTGCCTTGGCAATAAGATGCAAAAGATGGAATATCATCTCCTTGATATGTTGATGTTGTGCCTTCAACATGACATGATCAAGTGTGTACATTTTTGGATGTAGAAATTAGCATCTCTTCAACATGAGATAATGATATGACTCTAACATTGGAAGATGGTGTAACTTCACAATTCAATTGTCTTCTTGGGAGTAAGAGTCTCAATCATTATCTTTGTCTTTCTAATTCTTTGTCATTTTTTCTTTGTATTGGTGGTTCATGTTCCTCTTTGAAAGAAATTATTCATTATTGCATTACAATTGACTTTGTTCACATAGTGTTTCATTTATCTCTTTTAATTGCCAGATCTCTCTCCTTCTCTTCTGTTGTTTGAGTTTTTGGTTCCTTCCTTGGAATGATGTTGATTTCTATATGTCAAATTATTCAAACATTTAAATTATATACAATTTGTAAATAAATTTTTATTCAAATACTTGTACAAATTATAATTTATTTCAATGAATACACAATATATATTAAACATCTTGTCAAATTTCTAACCATTTCCAAATAAAAATTCATTCAAAAATACAAATCTCAATGAATTCACTATTGAATAGAAATCCTATAATCTATTCTAGAATGTATGTACCTAAAATCTTGAATGGATAGAAGAAAAATGCTAACCTCAAAGTAGGAAAAATCTAGAAAATGATGATTTATGAAATTTGTACACAATTTTGGGAAATTCTACAACTTGCTATGAACTAGCAATGTCAAGACAGAGAAAACTTAGAAAACTTTTTCTCTTTTGAGGGAAGCTTTAACTTGACTGATACAGTGGGGCTCAATCTTACGTAGGGACAATCTCACCCCAAAAAAGTTGACCTTGACCTACATTGCTTTGACAAAAAATTCATTCATGTATCTTAGAAGTTCACTGAAAAAGGTATCCAAATATGAACTTCAAATTTTTATTCTATACCTATACCTGCAATAAAAATGGAATTTTTTGTATTGATGGGGGGCTTTCCTTGGTCAAACCCAAATTTGGTATCAACCTTGAAATGCAATTGAAACTACAATATGTATAACCAAGGTAAATATAACTATTAAGATTGTTTAGTTGAAATACTTGTGGAGAATTAAAATCCTTGAATCCACAAGTATGGATGCTCCAAATGAATGTAGAGTTATGTAGGATGTCTTAAATCAATGGAATTAGATCTTCAAAATTAGTCTTGAATAGATCTTAGCATAAGAAGAGGGTTATATGAATATGAATAGAGAAATCTTCAATAAGAGGGCTTCATAAAGATTGAATCATTTAGTGCATAACAAAGGATCTCCTTGACGAATTGGCTACTTAAATTATTGAATTCTTGAGTGCTTGATAATGTATCATCTAGTATAATGTCTCCTCATGGAAAGTAGATAATAGATAGATGTCAAAACTTCAAAATCTGTGAATTGTCTCAAATTAGATAAGAAGGCTTCCTTATAGAGTAATCTAGGGCACTAGCTTCTAGAGAGGCAAACATTTGAGTATTAAATTCCAACTAACCTTAACCCCTAGAAATGGACCTAGATTAAATGAAATTTTAAGATTTTACCATTCCAAAATCTGAAATGGCCAACCCAGAAGTAGGAAAAATAAACTTTTCGAAGCTTAATATCTCAAAACCTCTAGAATTTGAAATTTGGACCTAGGGTCAAGGTCAAGTTTGAATTTTCCCTAGGTCAAGGTCAAGGTTGACCTAGACCCTTCAGGTTGTCATTGACCCAGAAAGTCAAAGTCTTCAGTTCCTTAGAGAAAGTTGACAAAAAGAGGCTAGAAATAGGGAGAGAGAAGCAAAATAGGGGAGAAACAAAAGAATCCATGCAAAGACCTATGCAAGGCACTTGACATGACCCTAGAAAACTTACTCAGAGGGATAAACACTCTTAACATGGAGGCACTTCCATTTTAAGATGATATATTAAGCCCCCACTATAGCAAGAGTATGGACTCAATACAAACTCTTAGTAAAGGAGATCATAATAAAAAGATAAACTTATTAAAATCAAAGGGACAAAGGGATCCTCAAAGCCTCAGAGATTCAAATCTTTGTCAACTCCAAGATCACAATGAGAGATACACCTCTAGAAAAAGAGAAAGAGAGAAAGAGTGTGATTGCCATGCCAAATGAGAACTTATGTGTTATTGTAACCACACAAGGAAACAATGCAACTAGAAAGATGGAATTGAACCACCTATGGAATGTTGCTACTCACTAGTCAACCCATCAAGGATTAACCCTCAAGAATATTCTATTCCATAAGAGTAAAGCCAAAAAGAGACTTAATCTTATGGACACCTTTGACCTTAAGAGATAAAAAAAATTTGAAACTAGAGGAATCAAGAGATCCTAAAATATTAATCCATTCTTTAAGGATTAGTCACCAATCCAAAATTAGAGAAAAAACTATCTAGAAAAATAATATATCTGTATCAAAAAGTGCATGTGTACAATAAGTGAGTAGAGCATATGGCCCCACATTAAACTCATTGCTAACACTTTAACATGAGAAATGGTTTTAACAAAAACATAAACAACTCCACTAATTAAAATGCCCTAACAAAAGGAAAAATCAAGGGAAATACTGTTAGTGATTTTGACATTTGAGTGCCAACACACTTAACCACTTTTGAGCCAAGCACACTATGTATGCCAAGCCATAGCATGAGCTGAGTCAGAAAATCTAACAGGTGCCAAGTGATCTTCAAGTGCCAAGTAGCCTTCAGGTGTCAAGTGAAGATCAAGTGCTGAGTGACTTCAAGTTCCGAGCATGATACAAGTACCAAGTAATATTTAGATGCCAAGTCACAAACGATATCGAGCAAAATAGAAACAAAATAGGAGTTGAGTGAGACAATTTTGTTACATGTGCCGAGCATCAAAAATTAGTAAGTGTTGAGTAACACAAAATGCATATATAATTTTGAAAAGGCACAAATTCAGATGTAAACTATTTTTATGGCTGACATATGATGAATCTCGAAGGATCTAAGTGATAAGACCAAATCTTTTATATTTCCTATGCAATTGACATGTAGCCAATAAGAAAAATGTAGAAGGCATGCAACCAATAACAAAAGTGCAAGAAATGAGCAGGAAATAGAGATTCAATATGGATTGTAGATCCATGTCTAACCCTAAGTCTTTGAATTTCTTTATAAGGAAGATGAAATCTCATTGTGTACGTGATGGATGAACGAGTGCATGAAAAACTTTAGTAGAGTTTAGCATAAAAAGACTTAGAGGAAGAAAGTAGCAGTTAGACATTCAGTTGATTAGAACAAAGCAAGGGATACAAATGAATATCGGATCTCAGAGGATCAAGATCAGAGAAAGTAGATCAAGTAACTGAATTTAGCAATCAAAGGATTGTAATCTATCAGGTTTATTATACCTAATACTCTGTAGCCATTGTATTAGAAAAGAAGCCCTATGTTGATAGGTTAGCTTAATAGCTATTTTGTAGATCCTTTAAATAGGTGATTAAATCCTTTAACAAGGTAACACTTCATGTAAAGTGTTTGTAAATCCATTAACTAGGTCACTGTTCACATAGTGTAAAGCCTTTAACAGGGCAGACCATCAGAAGTGGTCAAACATTATTACTCTAGTGATTTTGTGGGTATCATCCCCACCCCTGTTTTACCTTCTTATTCTTGGAGGGTTTCTTGGTTACCAAAATCTCAAGTGTTATGTGGTGATGCATATTTGTTTCTCATGATTGCTTAATGTTTATATGCATGCATGTTCATTTCAATTATATGTTAGTAAGGGTTTAAAATAGGCTAAAATCTAGCACTTCTGATTCACCCACAAACCCCCCCCTCTCCCAAACACCCCTAGCCCCCTCCCCTCTCCCCCACCTCTCAGAAGCATTCTTTCCATTAACACATTCCAACAATTGGTATTAGAGCTAAGTTCTCTCAAGAAGATGCCTAACAGCTTGGAGGGAAAGATCTAAGGATGGAAGTTTTCACACTTGGAAAGATCATTGAGAACCAGGTGATAGATGTACATCTCGCTCTACACCATGTAGAAGAAGCTAAAGTGGAATTAAGAAAATCTTTGAAAGGAAGGAAAGAGATAGCCATAACTGAAAATGATATAAACTATAGGGAGATTGATACCACACAAGTGTTTGCCAATGGAGACACTAAAGAATTTGATGCAACAACAGCAAAACTAATGAAGAAAAACAAAGTTCAAGCATAAGAGATAAGATCTCTAAAGATGGAACATGAATCACAGGCGATAATGTTATGTGAAATCACTGAACAAAAAGAAAATGGAAGTTGAGGATAAAGTCATGATGGAAAATGACAAAAGGAATCTTGAAAACAGACTAGAAGAAAAATGCACTGAATTAACAAGGATCTCAAACATGCAAATGGATACACTTGCCCAAATGGTGAACCTTCATCATGAACTCAATATGAAAAATATTAAGATCTCTACTTTGAGGATGCAAAATGAACAACTGTAGAATGAATTGAACAGAGAAAAAGAGATAGCAGAGAATCTCAACAAGTCAAGTGAAGTCATGAAGTACTTTGAATAGTTGATGAAATTCCCAAGATCAACCCATGATACATCATGACTTGGATACAACAGCACTGAAGTTGGGGAATCATCAAAGAGTGTTGAGCAAAGAAGTGATAAAGGTAAGGATTCTAAATCTACTTGTCATTACTGTAATAAAAAAGGGCATACTGCTAATGTTTGTAGGAGTAGAAGAATCAAGCAGCTAAACATACCCAAAAGAAAGGGTTACTATCACAAGTGCAACATGCAAGGACATATGACACAACATTGCAGGTCTAAAGTCACAAGGACACAAAGATTTGATGGACATTGCCATAATTGTAAGAAGTATGGACATAGAGCATTTGAATGCAGATCAAAGCCTATGTGGACATCAAATCAACCAGCAAAAACAAAAGGAAATGAAAATCACTACCATTGGGATTACAACACCAGGTATAGCTGTCATTATTGTCAGGAATATGGACATATCCTTGAAAATTGTATAAGAACACATTTCAATGTGAACTATAAAAGATGGTTGAACCAAACCACATGTTTTAGTTGCTTGAAGAGTGGTCATATCAATAGGAATTGCCTAACAAGGTACAAGGCACCAAGTTCTAAGTTCAACAAAGGAAAGGAAAAGGTAGGCATTGAACACATAAGAGAAGAGATGAATAAGACATGGAAGAAGATAAATGAGGGTAGCACATCAGGTGAAGGGATCACTTCACCCAATGGGTCAAGTGATCACACTTCATCAAACTAAGCATAAGAAAGGTGCATGGGATTGATATACAAAGTTATATCACACACTAGTCCCAAAACAAAGAAGTACTAAAAAGAAGAAATTAGCATAAGCAAAGATGCCAAGTCATAATATGAAGATACTTACAAAATTGCTGAGCTGTCTTTGGATATCGAGTGAAACTGCAGTGGCAACCGAGTTGATAACTGATGCAAAGTTGAATAACTCCAATTGAAGCTGAGTGAAGTGGAAATGTAGTGCAAGCTAAGTAATGTTAAAATTCTTTCAGAAGTTGAGCGAGTAGTTGATCATTTAATGCAAAGGAAATAAGGTATATTATCATGATTTTAATCATTCTTCTTTGATCAAGAAGCAAAGAAGAGAAAAAGAGAAGAGAAACTTTATAGTAGAGAATCCAATGTTCCAAGCAGATTCTAAACCTCTTACAACACATTTTCATCAATCTTGAGGTATTTTCATTTCTGTCAAGCTACGCATTTTCATATTTCTTTTTAAAGGAAACCCTAGTTTGCACAAATGGCTTCGAGTTCTAAGAAAACCCATGACAAAGAGTCATTCGAGGTCCAACTAGTGTCTAATGAGGTTAACAAATCTAATTTTTGTCCCATCCCTAAAGTTTCATATAAAAATGATCCCGTCGAAGCCCTTTCCCACATACCCTAAAAAGTTGTAATGGTTCAGGATGTAAGGAGATGCTATAACTATAAGATGGGAGGCATAGGAGATATGGAAATAAGGGAAGCCTATGAAAAGTTGGTTGTCGATGGAGTTTTGAAGGATGAATACGAAATGGTTGAGAGGAAGGGTTTAACATGAGCTTTGAGTTTTCCCATTGTATTGAAGACAAAATGGATTAGACTTGTGTTAAGCAGAATTCATGATGGTAGTATGTGGCTAGAAGATGTTCCCACTAAGATCACAAAAAGGATCATTCATAGGGTAACTGGATGTCCTACTTTAGATCGGTACAAGACCTTGAGAAGTGAGTCCAAGGAGGTTATTGAGAAAAACACAGGTGCCCAGTGGAATAAAAGAGGAATGACAATTCATACCATTCAAAATCGTCTTGTTGAATTTGCTATTAGAGTTATTTCCCATAAATTCTATCAATCTAGTAGACTCAACAGTGTGTCGTGTATTGCAGTAGATGTAGGTTACAAATTGGTGAAAAAGGATCATGCTTATGATCTTGCAAAATTGAAACTACAACAGATCAATGAAAACCTAGTAGCTATAAGAAGGATAAAGGGTGCCCAATGCAATTTTGGTGCAATTTTGGTTTGTATATTCTTCTATGTTTAGAATGAATTTCCTTCTTTTGGAAAAGTTGCATGGAGAAATGATAGAACTATCATAGCCCAAATTAATGAATATATAGAACAAATGGGAGTCAATTTTGACACACTGATGATGAGTTATTTTGAAGATTTTAAGAAATCAATGAAGCAAAGACTCAGAATTCCAGTTTTTTTAGAGGAGAAACATGTAAATTATGTTTGTTTTCTTGTAGATATTAACTATACCTATGTACAAGCCATCATACCAAGGGTGAAATGGTTGAGGCCTTTTGGTTATGAGATCAACATAGATGAAGCATCTGCAGCAATAATTGCATTATTGGCAGAAGATATAGAAAAGAGTGCCCCACACTTTATCACTTATGATGTGGTAAGCTCAAAGGTGAATATGGAGTTAAAGACTACCTCCACACTCAAGAAAAAGGATAAATTGGTTAAAATACTGAAGGCAAAAATTTGTGAAGGCACTATAGAAGGTGATGAAGAGGATGAGGAAGCAGAAGGAGATGAAGAAGAGCAAGAGCAAGGATCACCTGCATTAACCCAAGGCATGGGTGAAGATGCTGAAAAAGAGGAAAGTGTAGAGAAGGATGCACCCAAGGCAAAGCCCAAGAAAAGGAAAGCAAAGAAGTAACCAATTACATAGACTAAGGCACAGAAAACTATGACAAAATCTAGCCCAACTAAGCCAACTACAAGGGTAGATACAAGGGGAACAACCCAAGCAGAAAAGAAACAAGAAAAGAAGAAGGCAATAGAGCAAGGTGGGCCTGCAAAGCAAAAGGAAAGAAATTTTGTTGCACCATAGGAGTCAGAGGAAGAAGAAACAAAATCTTATGAAGAACAATTTAAAGTGGTAAGATACTCCACTTCATCCAGATTAGAAAGAATTTGTAATAATATTAGAGATAGTGTAGATTTATCTGGTCTTAAGACCATAAAGTTCAATAAGTTGTCTATAGAACAACAAAATACAGTTGAGGAGTCCATCTACAGTATGATGGACAAGTTCAAGACTACTCTACTTGAACTTGATGACTCAATACCCAAGGAGCTAAGTACATTAATTGAGAATAAGTGGCATTACTGCCTCAAAATGGAAAAGGAAATAAGAGAGTCAACTTTGGCTTGTGTAATGATAGACCTTTCAAAAGGTCAAATCAGTAAGGCAAGCAAGAAATATGCAAGCAAATTTGTACCAAAATACCGAGCCATCAGTATCCTGCAAAATCAAATTGAAGATGTTGTCAAAAAGTCAACAGAAATATGGAAGGCAATCTATGGATTGACTAAAAGAAAGGAGGGAGAAGAGGACCCTTTTGAAAGGAGGAATGAAGAAGATATTGATGAAATTGAAAAAGAGGAATATTTGGAGAAAGATTCCCAAGAAGGTGAACAGGCAACAGTTGAGGAGCAACAACAAGAATAAAGTGTCCAAGACACCCAATTGCCACCACCTAGTCCTCCACATATTGCAACTATACCTGTAAAATTTTTAAAAATAAAGGATGTTCCTAACACCTCTTGTCAGAACATCAATCCACTCACTATAGAGGATCTCAAGAAGATTCTTCACCAAACAACATTGCAATCATAGTTGTGCACTAGCCCTGTTTTGGTGAGTGCAGATGAGTTGCAAAAGGCAATAGTTGAAATTGCCAAGGCAAATTTGAATCCAAAAGAACAACCTTCACAAAGTCCTATAGGTACTAGTACTCAACCTAAAGAGCACAAAGTCAAAGATACAACTGCTAAGGTTGACACTTCAGTAAGTACACCTATAAGGGAGACATCAAAAGAGAAAACTAGATAGAAAGATACCTCTGTATCTACAACACAAATACAAGGTGCATTACCTAAGATAATTTTCATTGATCAAGGCAAAAAAGAACAGGACAAGGAAGGGGAGAGCCTTAAGAAGAAGGAGAAATAGGCAATTGAAACATTGGCCGACTTGCCTAGAACAGGGACTCCCATTGAAACTTCACAGCAGCTGAGCTCTACAGTACCATTGCAGATATATGTACCAGGCTCAAGTTCTACCAAGGTTACAGGGGTACTTCACAATGGAGACCCTACTCTTGATGAAGAAATAGTCATTCCTAGGTATGACTATGACACCATGATGATTGCCCAAATGATTGAAGTGCAAGAGGCACTTGAAAGGAAGAAGAAGCTAGAGGTACTTAGGTATGAGTACAAACAAAGGCAAGCATTAGTAGAAATTAAGGATATATTTCTAGATGCTTTCAATTTACAGGTACTAAATGAAACAAATCCCATAATGAAACAACTATCCAACATAGTAGAATAGGTACAAAGTGAAGACCAAGAGACCAATGTAAAACTCATGGAATGGTCTGAAAAGAAATTTCAAGGGAAAGTAAATGAGAAGATTGCAAATGAAATAGCATTATCACAAGTTGAACTGGCTAAGAAAATTGAAAAGGTCAAAGTACTTGAGAATATATTCTCATTGTACAAAAAGTTGTGTGACTTCTCATATTTCACACAAGAGACGAGCCAGAAGATAATGAGCTTGGAGAGGAATTTGAATATTTCAAGCATGCAGCTACCTAAGGATCCAGCTCAAAGTGAGAAGCATTTTTCTCAAATGCTTCACACCCAAAAAGAAGTAGCTATGTTGACAGCAAAAGAGGCCACTATCAAGGCCAAATTGATATAGCTCTAATCCTCCATTACCCAACATTTGGAAATACTCCATAAAGAACAGGTCTATACAGAAACTATTCTCAAGATAGATCCTAATCTTTCTACTCTAGATGGGCTTGTTCATCTTGCTATAAAGACTGCCATCCAGCACAAATCTCTTCAAATTGCTTTTAGTAATTGGGATGCTTCTCTTAGGATGATTATGGAGGTAAATAGTGCATTTTAAATGAAATATGGTCTTAACCCTTAGTACCCTTTGACATAAGTGTCAAAAAGGGGGACATAAAGAGAATGGGGGAGATAAAGATAAAGACAATGGAGGGGAAATGAGACAAAGGAGGAGATATGATGTTATATCAACATGAGACCTATTCAGCACACAGATAATGGCACAACCAACTCAAGGGGAGTTACAACCATTTTGTGGTATATATTGTTTCTTACAACAATTTTGATCATGTCTTTTTAACTTCTATATATATATCGAGCAGAGTAGTGAATATACTCATAAGGTCAGATAAATAATGCTTATTTAAGTTTTTTTGTCACTTACGTCAAAGGGGGAGATTGTTAGTGATTTTGACATTTGAGTGCCAACACACTTAACCACTTTTGAGCCAAGCACACTATGTATGCCGAGCCATAGCATGAGCCAAGTCAAAAAATCTAACAGGTGTTAAGTGATCTTCAGGTCTCGAGAAGCCTTCAAGTGCCAAGTGAAGATCAAGTGCCGAGTGACTTCAAGTGTCAAGCATGATACAAGTGTCAAGTAATATTTAGGTACCGAGTCATAGATGATGCCGAGCAGAATAGAAACACCATAGGAGCTGAGTGAGATAGTTTTGTTACATGTGTTGAGCATCAAAAATTAGTAAGTGCCGAGTAACACAGAATGCATATATAAGTTTGAAAAGGCACAAATTCATATGTAAACTATTTTTATGGCCAACATATGATGAATCTCGAAGGATCTAAGTGATAAGACCAAATATTTTATATTTCCTATGCAATCTACATGCAGCCAATAAGAAAAATGGAGAAGGCATGCAACCAATAACAAAAGTGCAAGAAAGGAGCAGGAAATAGAGATTCAATATGGATCGTAGATCCATGTCTACCCCAAGTCTTTGAATGTCTTTATAAGGAAGACAAAATCTCATTGTATACGTGATGGATGAAGGAGTGCATGAAAAACTTTAGTAGAGTTTAGAGTAAAAAGACTTAGAGGAAGAAAGCAACAGTTAGACATTCAGTTGATCAGAACAAAGAAAGGGATACAAAAAAAATCAGATCTTAGAGGATCAAGATTAAAGAAAGTAGATCAAGTGTCTGAATTCAGAAATCAAAGGATTGTAAGCTATCAAGTTTATTATACCTAATACTCTCTAGCCATTGTATTAGAAAAGAAACCCTATGTTGTTAGGTTAGCTTAATAGCTTTTTTGTAGATCCTTTAAATAGGTGATTAAATCCTTTAACAGGGTAACACTTCATGTAAAGTGTTTTTAAATCTTTTAACTAGGTCACTATTGACATAGTGTAAAGCCTTTAATAAGGCAGACCATCAGAAGTGGTCAAACATTATTACTATAGTGATTTTGTGGGTATCATCCCCACCCCAGTTTTACCTTCTTATTCTTGGAGTGTTTCTGGGTTACCAAAATCTCAAGTGTTATGTGGTGATGCATATTTGTTTCTCATGACTGCTTAATGTTTATATGCATGCATGTTCATTTCAATTATATGTTATTAAGGGTTTCAAATAGGCTAAAATCTAGCACTTCTTATTCACCTCCCCGCACCCCCCCACACCCCCCCCCCCTCGTGCCCCCCCCCCCCCAGAAGAATTCTTTCCATTAAGACATTCCAACAAATACTACATAAACATATAGAGAACATAGAAGGAATCTACCTACCATGGGGTCAATATGACTCTAAGGTTTTGTGTGTGTGTGTGTGTGTGTGTGTGATATTGTTGGAAATTAATTAATATCATTCCTCAAAGAAAGTAGAACTATAATTACAAAGGAGGAAAGATCAAATAAGACATAAAAAGAAGAATATTTTTGGACCATGACCTCAAGACCAAAAAGAATCAGGGCTACCAAGTCGCGGATCCAAGTAGATTGTATAAGGAAACATGTATGAACAATAGTACAACATAACATAAAAAAACATATGAAAGAATAGAGATACTTATAAAGGAATAGAACAACAAGTTTGATTATTTTATCACCATGCACCAACAGAGCAACAAGGATAATATAAAAGAATCTAACAACATTTAGGAAACACATCATGGGAAAAGAATAATACAATAGACAAACACACAAAAGGGTTACCATAAATGAAAAGAAATTAAAGTGTGACTCGTGTTCTCCCTATCTTGTTCTATATCATGGACTATATCCAACATTAGTAGGAATAATAGCAAATACCAGACAAGGATCCTCTTGAGAATCACAATGTTCAATACTAGGTGTAAGTGTCAATTGCGCTAAAATAATATTAGACAAATCAATGTCAATTTTAATAGTTTCATATTCATCAATAACATCATCAGGATCATCAAAGGTATCTATTTCATATAAATTAATAAAAATAGGATCTAAGATATGAAAGGAATCATCATAATAATGCATCTTAACATCATTATTAGCAACAACTTCTAATAACACATCATGCATAGTTGTATCCAAAGAAGGTAATGATTTTTGAAGAAAATAATTACAAGTTTTATCTTGAGCACAACACTTCTTACAGCATTCATTAATAGATCGATTACATTTTGTCTTGTTTGAAATGTGTTGAGAACTAGGAGGAGTAGTTACTAGATCCTTCACAGGTCCAATAGGAGGATTAATAGGATTATCAAAAGATGAGTGAGAAATAGGAGGATCTTGATTAATAGATGTAGAAGCCATGGGTAAAGGAGTTGTGGAAGGTGTAGGAAAAATGCCATGATTAAAATCCATAAGAGGTAAGCTTAACTTGAGAATCTTACAATGCTTATAGGCTTGTCTTGCCAAGTATTAGTTGTCCCTTCTTCTATTGGTTGAACTCTTTTCTTAGAGTGAGAATGTAAATAAAAGAGATATGTCTAAAGTCTTCTTAGGTAACTTACTTCTCATCTCTCCCAAGACATTTACTTTCTTCCATTACAGGTTTCCTATTTTTCTAGTGCATGTGTGATTTGGGTAATCTAGGAGTGATTGGGTTGTATTCTAGTGTATTCCCGATGAGAAGTAAGTTGTTATTCACCTCATTATCAAGTATTGGGCCCTAATATTTAATATTACATTGCTTCAGAGATCTAGAGCAACTTTTCCCCTTCATGTGAACCACATCAAGGATGGATCTAGAGAACAAAGCCATAGCAATAGCTAATAAGCCCCAAATTTGATTTGTCAATATTAGAGGCATACAAGGTTAAAAATGAAAGAAAATTTGAATGTCATTAAAGGTTTAGAGAAATAAGACTAAATGTGTCTAGTGTTATGAGTTTATAGTTGATGTCCTGCATATTGATGGAAATCAAGTTGTTAGTCTTTGCTTTTGATGCCACATGAACTAAAGATAAAAGTATGCCCCAATGATTGATGGATTATATAAAGACTTAAAATTGTAATGATGTCATCAAGAACTAAGTATCAAGGCCTTTACAAAGAAATATAAGGTTAAAAGGCTTCCTATTGAGTTTCAAATTGGGAAATATGGTCATAAAGGGTATTTTCTACCTAAAGGTAATAAAGGAAGTCAATTTTTATGATAATTGTGAAAAATGTGAAGTAAAGATACCCTAAAATATGAATATTCATTGAAGATTCTCATTAGATACTTCTAGAAAAATCAATAATAAGAGGGCAGCCCTGATACAAAGAAAAGCAATATTAAAAACTTTTAGCAGAAAGGAGAAGAATGGAGTGCACATGCTACTAAAGGATTACTGGCCATGTTGTATTTTTGGTAGGGAAAATGAATTATAGAAAAGTTAGGTGTATCTCTCTCTTGCATATGTTAAACCCATTAAATATTTGTGCATTCTGGACTTTGATGAAAAGAAGGGCACTTCTTGTAAAGATAAAACACTCACGCAAAGTCATGTCATATCACTCTAGTAAATTAATAGTGCTTTTGGAAATTTTATATTTCATGTACAAGCTAATGAAAATTTTAAATAGTCATTACACATGGAATCAAATGCAAATATTTCTATTATGAACATTGGCCAAACTTAATTTCATTCATCTAAGCCAATGTTCAAATTTATTTATCTATTCCACTAGGATTGCTAGTAATTCCCTTCTTTAGATCTATTTAAAATGACTGTTTATCAAAGTCTGCATCATGTGTAATCATTTGGTGAATGTAAATAAAAGCTTCTAGTTACAAGAAGTTTTTTGCCCTAGACAGTGAGCTAAAAGAGTTGTTAAACAATTCCTTCAAATTCTACGATTTAGGTAGTTTTCAAAGAAGGCTTAATTCTCAAGCTCTTCACTCAATCACTCATAAGATCAAAGATAGTGGACTGGTTGAGGAAACTAGCTTTCATATGGTTGTAGATGCACCTAAGCTTGTTTGAGAATGCATATAATGCTATGAACTAGAAACAAATCAATTTTCTTTTCCTAACTTGTCTATTCTCTTATCTATCAACAAGGAATTGATGTGATCTAAATTTGGCAGCCTAGTCAAGGAGTAGAATTAGGACATAGATTTCATGTATTTTGTTTCCATCTTGAATAAAAAGAAGACTCTCAGGTGGGAGGAGATGCAAACCACCTAGCTTTAGGCTGCTCACTCAAAGAAGAGCAAGATGCCAAAGACTGTACTCGGCACAAATCTGGAGCAAGAGATTGTAGATATCATCACACTTATCCTTAGGTTAAAAGGAAAAGAAGAGATATTGGAATTCTTTTACCATTATTTCTTTCTAGTGCATGAAATTTGTGAAGAAAATATGAACATAGATTGGGTACATATCATCTACCATCAACTCTCATCATGATTAAATTTAGCTAGAGGCTTCAAGTAGTTCTACATGTCTTCTTATTTAATTTATGCCCTATCAACTCACCACAAGTGGTATAGCCTCCCTAGCATTCATGATTATAATGATAACACTAAATTCTACAAGTTTTACCCAATCTATAAATACAAAGAAGTTACAAGGAGTATGTGGTGGTCAATTATGCCTTCACAATAACGCTATCTTGTGAATTGAAAGGATGCCCAGAGAGAAGATTCCCACATGAGGTAATTTTGGTAATAAATCAATTTAGATTCTCATTCATCCAATTCCCAAGTTATGATAGATTTCCTAAGTAGTTTCCCAAGGTATCTAGAGGACAAGGTGGTGTTAGTTGAGTTGTGTCAACAAATCCTAGAACTAAGCAATCTTTGTTCTAATGTAAAAAATATTGTTCTAATTTCATTTCCCATAGTGGTTGGTCTATATTCTTGTGCCTCTAGATTAGATGCCTAAAATATGGTAAAAATCTTTGAAGGAAAGATCATGTTACTAGATTATGAGTTGCTCAGGCCTTAGTATGATCTAGTTAATTTTGTAAAGGATCATTTGAAATTGGGATATTCCTACAGGCATGTCCCAAACATTGAAGATTATTGGTCTTGGTTTCTTAATGAGTACCAAACTCCAGAGAGATTTTGGTCACAACTAGTTGTTGATGAAATTAAAGTATATAACAATTTTGATGATGTTTCTAACCTTGTAAATAATAGAGGATTCATGCATCCCACATCATATGAAAAGATCAAGAACCCCTAATTTTTTCCTCCCCATATGTTGGCCCAATTATTGATACGATGGCAGTCTTGATGTAGTGGATCATGAAAAGAACTGATAAATGGGTTGAATGGACTCAAGAAAGGAAGAAAATAACTAGAAGTATTGGTTCTATGGGAGGAGTTTCATCTAGGGACCCTCAATCTTCTATAGCAACAAATACCATGGCTACTACATCAAGTGCTACATGCCTTGCTCAATCCATTGGGAAAGGAGGAGACGAACCTTTAGAGAAGAATGCGCCAATTACTCCTACATACAAAAGTGGTTCTCTTCCAGACATTAGAAATGTTGGAGAAAATAAAGATGACAAAGATAAGGGGAAGGAGTAAGAAAAATTAGTGGCTAAGCCTTCCTCCCCCATTCAAGTCATCAAGTTGGATGGTGACACCAATTCTATGGATGGCCAGGAGAAAGATTTATCCCAATATGGAGATAATTTACCCCTTTTGATAAAACAAGTAGTTTCTTTCTCATTATTTCTAAGGACAACACAACTCTATTAATGCCAAGGAAGTTATTCAATCCCATTTTCTTGTTGTCAACTACCAATGTGCTATCTACAGAGTCATGGCTCAAGCATGCTACTCCATCAAAGGACTTGATCTCACAAGTCAACTCTTCTCAACCATCCAAGAAGGCAAATAAGATAATGACAATTGTTGTGTTGGCTATAGATTCATTTACTGGTCACATGTTGATCAAAATTAAAAAGCCGTAGAAAGATGACATATTTGATGAGCTATCAAAAGATGATTTCCAAATCATAACACTAGATCTTGGTACCCTTGTTCACAATTTCATGGTAAACATTTGGAGGTCTACCAATGAGAAAATATAGGATAAGATGCAAGAGCTAAGAGTAGAGAATGAAGTGTTGAAGGCTTCAAACAAAGAGTTGGTGGAATGCATCAAGACTACCCTTGGAAGCACATATCTAGGTCAATTTGACCCAAATATAGAAGAAAACAAGAATTTCCTGATAATGTTACAACACAAAATGTAGTCTAGGTAGGTTGGAAAGGCATGGATAGATCAACTAAAGATTCGAGGTGACCTTGTGGTGGAAGATTTGGGAAACCTAGTGTTGGATGCAAACAAGCTCAGAGAGGTAAACTCAAAACATGAAAAGACTATACAAAGGGCATCTAATGAGATCATAGAGAAATTGGCCCTTCTACAATTGGTAATTGACATGAAGATAAATGTGGAAATTACTCATGGGATCCTCAAGATGAGCATAGAGCCATTGTTTTATTAGAGACAATCCTTAGAATTTGACATAGAAAGCTTTGTGTGGTCCACAAATAAGCTTGTGACTTGGTGCAAAATGTTATTGATAAGTGCTTTCATAACTTGAAAATATTGCACATAGAGTCTTTTATATCCACTAATGGTAAGCTTGTGGATATTGAGAGAATGAGATCAAAGTTTTTAACATTTGTCGATGAGGCCATTAACCCTCTCAATTTATACATTTCTAAAATCCAAGAGCTCTAAGATGTAGATGCAGTCATAATTAGAGAAATAGGGAAGTATAAATCAAGACTAACCAAAATGGATGAGTTAACAAACATGCATGACTACTGGATGGTTTAGGCTAACAAAATGATCATTCCAAATGCCAAAGAGTTGAACAATGTAACTGACATTGTGAAAGCATACAAAGCTAAAATAGTCACCCTGAAGAATACATAATTGTTTTGGACATTTGTCATTATTCTTTCTTCTCTTTCTTTTTGTAGCCACTATTGGTGTTTTTTTAATCTTTATAACAAAAAAATGATTTAATATTTCTCTATTATTAGTATTTATGTTTAGAGATGCTCTATGAAGCAATCGTGCAATGTAACCAACCATTTTGAGAAGGCCTATATATGTAAAACTTCAAGAAGATAATAAGGTCAAAAAAATTTACTTTGGAAAAACCCCTATAATTGTAGCTACTATGTGAGATTCTGAATTCATTTTAGATTTTTTTGTTCATTTAGTTTAAGATAAATTGGTGGAATGTAAGTGTTAGTGCTAAAAATTGAATGAATGTGAATGAACTTGATTTTATTCCCTTTATTTAATGAATGGTGTGCTTTATTCTATTTAGCATAAACATATCTTCCATTGTTTCTATTGGTACATGTCTTTAGTTTATGAAATGTATTAGGAAGTTTGAAACTAATCTATGGAGTGGTTGAAGGATAGTTAATCTAGGCATTATCAAAAAATCAACTAAATTATGTAATCCGAGAATTACCTATTTCATGGTGTTTTACTCTCTTCCTATTGTTGTAGTCAATTATGCATGTTTTTATTTTTTATGCATTGATGGTTTGAGTAGAATGTATTTAGTGAGTTTTTTTATCCTTTTCTTTTCCTAAGTTGTTTAAAGTTTTGAGCAACTTGGTTTTTCCTCTTCCCCTCTCTAGTTGAGAGCATACCCCCAAAACATTGAAGAAAAATTCATCACATATTTTTCACTTATAAGGGAGATTTACTTTTCAATTCAAGGGCCTTTGAATAGATTACTACATTGACCCATTCTATTGTTAACTTTTTTTTTTTTCCATAAGAAATAGGGAAAGTAAAGAGTCAAGGTACAAATCAATATATTAAGGAAGAAAAATTGTTAACCAACAACTTGATAGGAGCAAAAAAGATAATCAGGTTGAGAAGGACATGAATTAGGTAATGAAGGCCAAAAGAAGTCAAGGGTAGCACAATCTCTAGGCCTAGAAGGGTGATATAAGGGTGAGTGCACCAAGATAGTGTACAAAAAGGGACATAAGTGGACACCTTTTTTTCTGAAATTAGGTAAACCTGAACTTCGAGGAGACATTTGAGGGTCATCCACTAAAAATGATAAGACATACAAAACATATAAATTATAGTACTCTGATTCTACTTTCTAAAATACCAGAGTTGTTATAAAATGGATAAGATTAGGTAGGTTAAACCCTCCATGCATGAAAAATAGTCACTGAACTTTTTAGAAAATATAGCATACTCGGGTGTTGAGCATAACTTGCATCAAAATAATTTAAAATAATTTTATTTATTTTTAAATGTATAGAATCAAGTGTAGAATAATAATATTTAATTTATTATTTTTAATTTGACTAATTATATAAAATTTTATGAAAAAAATGGTAGACATATGTCTGTGAGGAATGTCAGGGAATTGGTAAAAGTAATTAAAGTAAATGCATTGTTAATATTGTCAAAAAAAAAATTTAAAAATATTGTTAGAGAGCTAAGACAATGTGTGATATGGTAGTATTTTTAGAAATACTAGCTTTACCATTAGAAAGCCTTATGAACGCAAAAATGAGAATTCATCTTGGAAGATGAAAAAACATCTAAAGGAAAAAATTTGGAAGGAAAATAGTCTCCCAAGCCTTTGGGTCATTTCCCTGTGCTATCACCAAGCCATAACTAGGTATGGTTTCTAGGATTCAAATAACTCAATCAGGTTATGAAATGAAAAATTGCATTCAAAACTCAATCAGGTTTTAAACAGTTGGCTTTTGAAGAACTAAAACTAGGATTTATTCTAAAGGCCATAAATTTCACATACAGAGTCTGATTGAATCTATTCAAAATGTGTTGTAAAGATATTGAAGATATCTACAACATGATGTAGATAAATCAATCAAATTTCATCAAAATTTTATTTTGCATCAATTTGAATTAAAAATAATCTAAAACAATTAATCACTATTTTCCAAATGCATAATTAATAGGTAAACACAAATGCTAACATGGTGTTAACTCTCTCTCTCTCTCTCTCTCTCTCTCTCTCTCTCTCTCTCTCTCTCTCTCTCTCTCTCTCTCTCAAAATCACATACACAAAATAACTCAGTAACTAAATAAATCCTAAGATATATCTCTTACTTTTCCTAAGCTCTCACATTCTTTAACTAACTAATAGCCTCTCTCTCTATCTCCCTATCTACCTTGTTACCCTTACACACTATATCTCACCAAGTAATCCCTAAGCCCCATCTCTTTAACTAAACCCTAAACTCTCTCTCTCTATCTCTCTTATCATATCTCATACTCTCTCTCTATGTGATGTTCCCATTTCAAGGATTAGAGGTCAGGGAGAGAGGGGGTTAAGGATTAGCATTAAGAGAGAAAGAGGTAGAGGGAGAGAGGGAGGGAGGGAGAGAGAGAGAGAGAGAGAGAGAGAGAGAGAGAGAGAGAGAGAGAGAGAGAGAGAGAGAGAGAGAGAGAGAGAGAGTAGGGGATAGGAATAAAGAGAGGGGATCAAATGAGAGAGAGAGAGAGAGAGAGAGAGAGAGAGAGAGAGAGTAGGAGATAAGAATAAAGAGAGGGGATAAAATGAGAGAGAGTGAGAGAGAGAAAGAGATAGCAAGATAGGATGGAGAGAGTGAGAGGGGATTGCACATGGAAAAAGAGAACAATAAATATGGAGAGAATGAGTTAGGAGAGAGAGAGAGAGAGAGAGAGAGAGAGAGAGAGAGAGAGTAGGGGATAGGAATAAAGAGAGGGGATAAAATGAGAGAGAGTGAGAGAGAGAAAGAGATAGCAAGATAGGATGGAGAGAGTGAGAGGGGATTGCACATGGAAAAAGAGAACAATAAATATGGAGAGAATGAGTTAGGAGAGAGAGAGAGAGAGAGAGAGAGAGAGAGAGAGAGAGAGTGGGGGGCATTAGGAGTTGATGTGAGAATGAGAGAAACTGAGAGTTAGTAAGAGAGAGATTAGGAGTTAGTAAGTGAGTGAGTTATTTTGTGTGTGAGAAAGGGACAAATGGAGTGAGAGATATGATATAAAGATAAAAATAATCATAATACTATTACCTACCTATAAACCTCATGTTTGAAAAATATTGACTACTTATTTTAGACCATGATTTATTACAATGAATGGAAAAGAAAGTATTGATTTCCTACTATTACTTTAGTTGAATAATGTTTTAGATATCCAAAATATCTTCCTAAAACATTTCAAACACATTCAATCATTGTTTGGATGTGAAAGTTATGGTTTTTGGAGTAGATCGTATTTTTATTTCTTCAAAACCCGATCGGGTTTGGAATAATCCAATAGGTTTTGAATATATTTTTTATCCTAGAAACCCAATTAGGTTTCAAAACCTTATCAAATTTTATTTTTATGTATTTTTGCAAGGCTTGGTAACCAAACCTAGTGATCAGGTTATTCAAAATTTTACTTCCTTTTGGAGGGATGTCTACTTTTTTGTACACCATCGTGGTGCATTTACCCATAAAATATGCTTAACTATCTTCACTTCTTCATCATGTACAAATTGAAGACATTTATGGATAGGTGAATCAACAAAATGCAATGTGTTTAACCATGACAAACCAAGCTTAAGTTGAAACTGATCAGAAGTAGGAACAACAACAAAGGTAGTGTTCACAATTTTTCGAAAAAGTTCAACTGGTAAATTAATAGAACAAAATTATGGATAAGGAAACCCATTACAAGTTTGAATCTACACATCAAATGTATCATAATAATTGCATTGCAATCTTTTCATAAAAAGTTTTTCTTTAGTAATAACATCAACTAAGGATGTAGGATCAACAATAAAACCACGAGTAGGTATGTGAGAAATCTTAGCATAAATATAAAGGGGACCATCAAGAGCTTTAATAGTCTCAAAATTGTCAAAGGTAATAAAAAATTCTCAAGGTGTTTTATTCATACATTGTGTCAAGATATAGATTGATTCTTCAATTTTGGCTTAGGTTTTCATTGAAGTTGAGATGGAAATTTAGTTTGAAGCCAAGGTTGAGGCTAAGGTGGAGATACAAATTAAACAACATGCTCTACTTGATTAATAATGAAATTAAGATCATCCATCTTTGAATCATACACAATATCCATAGAAGATGGCTAAGCAATGGTATTAGTATCATGTTGAGGTAAATGATTTGTATAGATTTGAATATTTTGATTAGGAGGAGAAATAACTTTATTCTCATTACTATCAAAATTATCAAAGATAAGGCATTAGATTCAATTAAATCTTGAACCTTAAGTTTTAGATAATAACATTTCTCAGTTTCATGACCATTCTGACAATGATATTGACAAAAATTATTAGGGTCAAAGGATTTATATGCAATCATAGTACATAAAAGAGGTTGAATAGGAGATAAAGTAATCATATTTGAAGTGAACAACCTATTCAGAATAGAATGTAAAGATTCAAAAAGAGGAGTAAACATATGATTTTATAAAAAGGAAGTGGATTCTACAGTGGGATTGTGAGATGCAACAAGAACTTGATTAGAAACTAAACTTGCTTGTTTTTTTATTAAGACATAATTATTGAATTTTTGAAATTTGTTGGGATGAGGAGCAGCATCACTTTGATCAATAGAGAAGCTATTGGAGTGTTTCTCTCAAATTGACTCATTTGTAATTGATAAGGATGAAGCATTGCACAAAGTTGTTGAAAAGAGGTAAATTCAGTAAGTAGAATCTTATCTCTAATATCCTTTTGCAAATTTGAAATAAACATATATTGAATATCAATATTAGGAACATGATAGGAAATCTAAGCATGTAAATGCTTAAATCTACCACTAATTTTAGTCAATATTCCTTAGCACTTTGTTTACAATGCATGAAATCAATCAAAGACACTTGTAGGCCAATGTTGTTTTGACATTATTAAATAAAAGAATTGGAAAGTTGTGGAAATGAATCAATAGAATAAGGAGTCAAGGAACAAAAATATTGTAAGGCTTTTTCATGAAAGGTTCTAGAAAAGAACTTAGCTAAAATCCTATGGTCATGAGCATAATCACTACAAAGGATTTGAAATATTTTAACATGATGAATGGGGTCTCCCTTACCATTGTAATTATTAAGATGAGGTATATCAACTTGCTAAGGAACAAGAGTACGAATGATATCCTAGGATAAAGGACTTCCCATGACACATGTAGGAATACTAAACTTTTTTTGAGTCAAAGATGCAAGTTGTTGTTGTGAAGATGACACAGTTTGCTCAAGCCAAAACAATAAGTATTGAATCACTAGACGAAATAGGAGGAATAGAAATATTAGAAACACTAGGTGAAGTCTATGAAGCTATAGGAATGGAAGACACAACTAGAGGAATACTTAGAACTATAGTTTGTAGAGGACTAGAATTAATAAAAGAAACATTACGATAATAAGGGCGTGACATAGGAAGGGACACAAGAGGAACACTAATAGGAATAGAGGGAAACATTGCAATCACCAAAGAAGGATTATAAGTAGAAACACTCGGTAAAGGAACAAAAGAAGGTTGAAGACTAGTGATAGAAGGAATCAACCCTACATCTTGAGCTTATTGAGATAAAGGTTTAACATTTGAATGCACAAGGTGAGTAATACCATGCCAATTACCCATTTTATCAAGTTCAGATGAAATTTTTTGGACTTTTTTAGGAGGATCTCTTAAAGCATCATCCTCATCATGAGATGAGTGAGAAATTTTTTTCTCCATAATAGAATTGAAATCACAATTAATCAAATTATCATCGAGAACCCTAAGGAAAGGAGAGGAAGACTCAGGATAAAAGGTAACTATAAGTATATGACTTCATCTAACCATAATATTATAGTTAGGACTAGAAGTAGTAAAGCTCATAAACCAATGCAATGAAAATTAAATAACCTAAGAAAACATAAAGCATGAATATTTTTGAATTTTGAAAGAGAATTTGCAATATTTTTGTATATGTGAAATATAAATGCAAGAAATTTAATTAGCATGCAAGGTTTAACATAAAAGAAAAATCTAACACCAACAAGATAATATAAAAGGAAATCACCACAAAAGATAATAGGGCATCTAATTCCACAAAACAAAAGAGGGTAAGTGTGTAGGGTTCAAAAAAATGAATAGAAAGAAATATGGATAAATGTGAATAGGGGTAAGATATGTGAGGGAGAATACAGGACTTGTCCTTAACCCAAATTGCCAAAAAAAAAGACCCAAATTGATCAGTCACAACAAAGTGATCAATGCACAAATGAATCAAATGATGAAGAATATGACAAAATGAGAAAATCCTATAATCTACAATAGAAAGTATGTATTTGAAATCTTGAATGCATAGAAGACAAGTACTAACCTCAAAGTAGGGAAAATCTAGCAAATGATGATTTTTGATGTCTGTCCATAGTTCTAAAAATTTTTGTGACCTCCCCTAGACTAGAAATGTCAAGATAGAGAAAATTGAGAAAATTTATTGTCCTTGTAAGAGTAGGTTGACCTTGAATCAGATAATGAGGCATAATATTACCCCAAAAAGTTGACCTTGATTTGCACTATTTTGATGAAAATTATGTTCGCAGATCTTGGAAGTTCATTGAAAAGAGTATCCAAATATGAATTTCAACTTGCTATCCTATACCTATACTTGCAAGAAAAATGGGTTTTTTGTTTGGATGGGGGGTTTTACTTGGTCAAACTCTAGTTTGAAATTAACCTTGAAATGTAATTGAAATTGCAATATATACACACAAGGCAAATGGAACTACTCACTTTTCTTATTTTGAAATCCTTGTAAAGGATTTTAATCCTTGAATCTGAAAGTATGGATGCTCCGAATGAATGTAGTATTATGTAAGATTTCTCAAGTCAATTAGATTATATCTGCAATGCCAATACTGAATAGATCTTGGCATAAGAATAGGCTTGGATGAATGTGAATGGAGAAATCTTCAACACGAGGGCTCCATAGAGATTGAGTCCTTCAATTGCCAATAATGGATCTCCATGATGAATTGGATGCTTGAATATTGGAATGCTTGAATGCTTGAATTCTTGACAATGAATCATCTCATATAATGTCTCCTGATGAAAAGTAGATAATAGATAGATGTCAAAAGTCCATAGTCCATGGATTGTCCCAAATTGAGAAGAAAACTTTCTTATATAGTGATCTAGGGCACCAACTTCTAGGGAGGCTGACATTGGAGAATTAAATCCTAACTAAGATTAACCCCCTAGAACTAGACCTAGATTAAATGCAATTTATGAGTTTACCATTCTAAATTTTGAAATAGTCGACTTGAAAGTAGGACAATAAAAAAATTTGAAGCTTGATTTCTTGAACCCTCCAAAAAATGAAATTTGGACCTAGGGTCAGTTTACAAGTCGACTCTACCTTAGGTTAGGGTCAATAGTTTCCTTGAGCTAGGTCAGGATCAAGATAGACCTTGACCCTTTAGGTTATCATTGACTCAAAAAGTTAAAGTCTTTAGTTCATCAAGGAAAGTTTTCAAAAAGAGGCTAGAAATACGTGGAGAGAAGCAGAATAGGGCGAAATAGCTAGATCAGTACAAACACCTATTCAACGGTCTTTACATGACCCAAGACCACTTACTTAAAGGGCTAAACTATGTTATCATGGAAGTTCTTCCATTTTAAGATGATACAACTATATATTAAACAAATTCTCAAATTATAATGAAATTTGTGTGTATAGTAAAAAAACAATATTTATAAAGGACTCCACTAACCTTTCCTATAGAAACAGTGCTAAAAAAGCCTTCAAACAGTATATCAAATGAATGAATCTTGTGTTTCCTAGCTTCATATAGCATAAAACCCTTGTTTTCTGTTACAACAACAGAACAAACAATAGACAAAAAAGAAAATATGGGTCAGTAGGGACCCAAACTTTCCTTATAACAGCTTTTCTGTATTTTCATATAGTGCATATGTACTATGTGAAAAACCTCTCTCTCTCTCTCTCTCTCTCTCTCTATATATATATATATATATATATATATATATATATATATATATATATATATATATGTATGTATGTATATATGTATATATAAATATACATACATACATACATACATACACATATATATGTATGTATGTATATATATATATACATATATATATATATGTATGTATATATATATGTATATATATGTGTGTGTGTGTGTGTGTATACATATATATATACATATATATATATATATATGTATATATGTATATATGTATGTATATATACATATATATACATATATATACACACACATATATTCATGTATCTATCTTGATCTTCATCTCCATATTTATTGAATCAAAGATAAATGGTTAGGGTAGTAGTTGGATCTTGAATCAAATATTAAAAATAACATCCTATTTGTAAGGCAAGGTGACAATAGGTGTGTTATAAACCTAGTTGCCTACCTTAGCCATTTTTGGACAACTTTTTAGTTAGGATGGAGTCAAATAGTATAGGAGGATTAATATAGGTTAAAATGTTGTCTTAACCTTTCTAAGATCCTAAGTGGAGTCTAGGGCCTTAGATTTTTATAAGGATGTTGACAGTTGAAATTTTTTTTCTAAAAAAGTTGTCAATATTGTCAATGTTGCATAATACAAGTTAAAAGAACAAACCTGTGTCACCTTTTTACAAAGGAGAAGGCTAACAAAAGTAATTTTGTTCACCTTTAGTGACATAAAAATGGTATTATCATTTAGAATTTGAAAATGAAGTAAACTAATTAAATGGTTAGAAATGGATGAAGTTTAGGATTATAATTTTTAATAATTATTTGAAATAAGAAATAATATATTTTCCTATTTTGTAAAGATAACTTTTAGTAGTTGAAAAAATGATAAAAACTAGGGGTCTAGATCCCACCATAAAACTACATGAAAATAAACTTACTACCCTTTGATCTCATATTATGTTATAGGAAACATATGTAGCTAGAACAATCAAAGATAAAAATTGGATTTAGACCTATATTTTCTCTTTTATAATGATTCAAATTTCAACTTATTCAAATTGATAGTTTTCATCTCCTACCACATTTTTCAAAATAAATTTCTATTCCAACAAAAAAAATGTTAGAATCTGATAAGATTAATAACCCAGAAAACTAGTGCAAAGAGTAAATATCTAAACTATGAATCCAAACGATACAAAATCAAAATAGCATCATAGAGTTAGTCTCCAAGAGAGTAATGCAAATTTTGGAAGCAAAATAGCATTAAGAGGATGCAAAAACAAGAGATGCAAATACAAGCTAGGTAGCATGCTTATATAGGCTAAGAAGAGGGAGGAGGTGGGAACACCAACCAATGAGGAGCAACCATCTATCAGACTAAAGATAGCAAAGTATCTTCCCAAGATAGCTAATGGATGCTCACATGTAGGAAGGTGACACTTCACAACCATTCACCTAATAAGACATGCTTTATTAACCTAAGCGAGATTATTAAAAGTGTAGCAAAATAAGAAAAACAAAAAACTACACTAACACCCCCCCATAAGCGAAGCTTAGGTGGATGTAGAAATGGGTCCCAACAAGTCAAGCCTGATGAGGTACCCATGTACATAAAATTCCCCCAAAAGAGAGAGAAAAGAGACTCCCCAAAGAAAATTAGGACTCCAAGTGAGAGGAAGAGGCCCCCCCAAAAGATGAAGCATCCCGTACCTCCAGCAAAGCTTGCAAATTTTGTCTGGTAGATCCACTTACATCGAACAAGTTTTCTTCCCTTAGGAAAAGGAACAAGATCCCAAGTGTAATTCCTCATCAAGGAACTATACTCTTCCTGCATAGCTATATCCCACTCAAAAATACCAGAAGCCTCATGAAATGAATGTGGATTTGAGATAGAGCAATGAAGATATGTAGAGTATCTTGGAATTGTGAACGAGTCTGCTTGGTGTCTGATGGATCCCCAACCCAATCACCTGCAAACTGCAAGGTCTATCTAGCCCAAAGTGTACCAGAAGATGGAGAATCTAGAGGAGAATCATCAACCTATAAATGATGACTAGGAGAGGAAGGAGGTGAGTCCTTTGAATCACTTTCTACATCAGAAGTGGAGGTAGAAGAATGCTCAAGTGAATCTGACCCATTAGAAGATCTATCATGTATTCCAAGTGACTCTAATGTCAAAGTAGAAGGCAACCCTGTGCCCATGCTCTGCTAGTTAAGCTGATGCAAGTAGTGGAAGTTAAGATGGCCAAACTGCTCATGCCATAATCTGCTCACATCATTAGAGTGAGTGAGTGAAATAGTCAAAGGAGGATTAGGAACAAAGTGAGAAAACATATAGAGTCGTGACTGATGATCTGCTCTTCCAACTGCAATTGTAGAATCATTGTACAACTCACATATCTCCACTGAATTAGGGGTGAACTCAACCTGCTTGCCCAAACCTGTGTGAGTGATCTAGTGTACCAATAGGAGATTAGTTGACAATGAGGGTACACAAGGAACATCATGGAATGTTCTATCCCCCACATCAACAGACCCTCTCCCACACACCTCAACAAGAGTATTATCACCCATCAAAATAGAAGACATAGTACACGGCTCCAAGGATGCAAGTTCTTCCTTAGATGAAGCTATGTGGTGTGAAGCACCCGAATCAAGAACCCAAGTGGATGGTTAGGAAGCAACTGCAAAAAGGGCCTTGCCCTTTCGTTTCCCCTTGTTGTTTTCCTTTTCTTTGTTAGACCCTTCATTAGAACTTTGTTTGATAGACTTAGGAACACTGATATTATTCTTCTCAAGAATGTATGTCAAGTGATCAAGTTGTTTTTGCAAACATTTATGTTCATTATGACCAGGTCTTTTACAATAGGCACATTTGACCTTTTCTTTCTTAGGCTTATCACCCTTGGAAGATGGCGTATCAATAGTTTCTTTTGAAGAAACCAGCATCTGATCCTTCTTCTCCTCGCTTTTCTTTTGTTTCTTGTCCTTGTTATTGTTGTTACTACTTTTTCCTTGTTATTCTTTTGTGCCTTGGTTGGCAGCTAAGGCATGTGACTTAGAGGACTTAAGAATGCCCATCTGGATTAGCTTGTCCTATTCTCGAGTGAGATTGATAGCAAAATATGTAAAGATGGCATGGTGAATTGAGTACCAAGTGCACCCTTAGTAGCATAGAAGGTAGAGACAAACACAGAATATTCTGAACTTAGCTTAGAGAGAATACTAAGAATTAGTTGTTCATCTTGCTTTTCAATTCCACATTGTTTTAACTATAGCCTTAGTGATTTCAATTTGGTGAAGAAATCTTGGATTGTGTTGAAATTGTCTAGACTCAAACTAATTAATTCATTTTCCAACATATGACCCCTCATTGAATCTTGTGTGCCAAATAGTGTTTCTAGCTTTGTCCATACCTCATTTGGTGTATCCAAAGACTCAATGTGAAATAGAAAGTCGGGAGAAATAGACAAACACAATGTTCCAAATGCCTCATCACATTTTTTAAACCACTTAGGCTTATCTTCATCTTTAGCAAGTTCAGTTTCAAGTCCCATAGTTATCTTATTTAATCCAGCTTTCCTTAAGTGAATTGTCATGTGTGATTTCCAGTCAAAGTAATTGTATCGAGTTAGGATGGGCATATTTGTTTGATCTATGATGAAGAAACACAGAGAAGAAATGCTAAAAAGAAGAGAACCCAGCCACGACAATGCCCCCCACTTTTTACTCAATCAAAGAACCCCCCCAAAGAAATATGATTTGACACTTTATTTTAGTGCATTTACAACTACCACTAGAAATAAATACTTAGTGGTCTTGATTTCAATGCATTACAAACCCTCATGAAGAGCATATGCTAAAAGTGAAACTTGGGCACAATAATCAAGAAAAAAAATAGCACCACTGCGATCTACTCAAAAAATCATGCACTTTCAAAAAAAGAATCGCCTTGATACAAGGTCATATGAGAAAGTTATGATCCTCTGAAGTTTCCAAAACGAGAACTGTGCACAGTCATGTCTAAGAATCTGCAATTTCTGAAAAATTCATGCATGAAAATAAAAAAACAACTCCACTAGTGGATAGAGCACAAAAAAATAGCCAAGTTCATAACAAGAATCATCAAAATTGGAGTTCGTATGAGCAAGAATGAGACATTTGAAAACTGCATTCAAATCTGTGACTGCCAATGGAGATGGGTATGGCTGTAGCTTTGCATGCTCAATTTTTCAAAATATACAGCTTGCATGGAAAATTTAAAAGATACCTAGATGGTTTTTCGGGGCTGCAAACAAAACTCAAAAAGCATTTTTCTTGCTGATGTACAGAAGATGTTGTTGTAGTGTAAATCAGATGCCTTTAACAGTAAAAAATGGCTCCAAAAATTAAAAAATGACCCCAGCAACCAGAATATGCCATGCAAATGTTGGATCAGCTTCCTAAGTCCATCAATGGCATGCTGGAACCTACAAAACTGATTGAAAACTCCAAATATGCAAGTTGGTTGTCAAATTTGAGATTGAAACCCCAGAGAAAAACCATTTTTGTCAAAACTTTTTTGATTCTCAGGATCATCCAAAGATGTAAGAGAAGAGCATACTTTGTTTTTCAAAAAACTACAATAAAGTTTATTTGCCACCCCCGAATCTCTCAAGTAAGGAAACTAAAATTTACTCTTGCACATAGAAAAGCTCTGATACCATGTTAGAATCTGATAAGATTAATAACCTAGAAAACTAGTGCAAAGAGTAAATATCTAAACTATGAATGCAAATGATACAAAATCAAAATAGCATCATAGAGTTAGTCTCCAAGAGAGTAATGCAAATGCTGGAAGCAAAATAGCATTAAGAGGATGCAAAAACAAGAGATGCAAATACAAGCCAGGTAGCATGCTTATATAGGCTAAGAAGAGGGAGGAGGTGGCAACACCAACCAATGAGGAGCAACCATCTATCGGACTAAAGATAGCAAAGGATCTTCCCAAGATAGCTAATGGATGCTCACATGTAGGAAGGTGACACCTCACAACCATTCACCTAATAAGACATGCTTTATTAACCTAAGTGATATTATTAAAAGTGTAGCAAAATAGGAAAAACAAAAAACTACACTAACAAATAAAAATTATAGATTATCAAAGGGACTCTCTCCTCTAGAACATCATATCATTTAAAAAAAAAAAAAAAAAAGATTTAGTATTTTTTCCTTCAAAATCAACATCTTCTTGAGTGTTAAAATACATACTTGTAGAATTTTTAAATTATAATATACTATATCTAATGAAAATACTATGAACTCTATATGAGAATATTCTTGACTTTGAGCTCTACAAATGGTGTTTATACGTTATTAAAAAATATCATAAAAAATAGTAAGAGCTATTGAAATGTCAGTTTTATGAAATAATTATATTTCTTTAGTAATTGGATACTAATTAGCATAAAACATACATTTAATAGACATTTTCAATTGGAAAAGTATTAGAACATATATAACTTAGCTAGAATAAATTTATCAAGATCATACATGTTTAAAAAATAAAAATTAGACAGAAATACTCAAATTCGGTTGTTCTAATAAGTTGGCTTGAAAGTTGACACAACTTTGTACTTTTACCCTGCAATCTTTGCACAAAATGCAAGATTTGAATCCCAAGGTTCATAACTAGCTTAATTAGTTGGAACTACTTGGGAATGGTTCAAATAAGGTTGAGAAACCTTTCTCCAATAGAAGAGGTAATCTATTCTAAGACATTTTACTAAAATCAATAAAATTCAACTATTTTCTTATAGAATCTATCTAAAAATCAAGGTGTATAGAATTGTACAGATGCCTTTGCACTAGTCAAGGAAATGAAAATTTGGCTCATTGTATTATGGAAAATTTTAAAGTGTTTTTAATTCTTGAAAGAAATTATAATGAGTCTCATTCATTTTTGTATAGTCTATGGTCATCAGAAGGCCCTAATTAAGGTTTTGAGGCAAAATCCCTATTTCCCAGAGACTCGACCATGGGAAAATTTTGAGCCTTGGTGGAAAGAAATGGGGGGGGGGGGGGGGGGGGGATGATGTAATTTAACATTTTTTGAGTCTTATATCAGGAGGCTAGTGACAGAAGGAGAAAATACTATACTCTCTAGACAAGGATCTAAATGTCACTAACTGGAGTTAGGTTTTTAAGGCTCAACTCAACCTAGGGGTAGAGTAGAAGTCTACATGCTTGGATTTAGAAGTATTTTATACCTCAAGTGTTTCAATTGAGTTGATTGGAAGGTGAATCAAAATTCAAGTACTTTCTTTCTAGAAGTGACATAATTTCCCTATTAGGCCTAACTTGGAGGGGGGTTTTTTTTGGTGGATTAAAAAAATTGGTGGTGGTCAATATGTTCTATGGGGGAGTTCCATGCAATTTGCCTTAAAAAATGCTTGATTTCTCCTTGTAGCCCTTTATATAGATTTGGATGTGCTTAAAAAAAAATCTTGTGGAATCTTGTGTTTTCTTGTTATTTGAGATTTGCGTCTTAGTGTTGATAGAATTATTATTTCATCCCTAAATAATTTGGTCTTAAGTTGTGTTCTATCATGCCATTAGTATTTTAGACTAGGAAGAAGATCCAATCTAGTTATTGTGGGTTTTGGCTACTATTGTAAGAGTCCTAAATTGTATTGGAAAAAGTGGTATTGTGAACCTCTAAGTGAAAAATTTAGATATAGTTTGGGGCTCTGGTCTAGGGGAGCACATAGATAGTTCACATTTTTGGGATGTATCCAATTAAAAAATTCATTAAAAAAATATACACTATAAAATCACCTAAAAAATATGGGATAAACTACATGGTGTTAAGTAACTTTTGACTAGAGTGATTAAAGAATTTTAAAAAATAAGTCAAAATTTTATGGGGGCCACATTTTGCATTATGTTATGTTTTTTATGAAGAAATAGTGCCACTTTCTATGGCCCCCTCCTTTGAGGACCTAAAGCTAAACCATTTTGAAAAAAATAGAAGTTAAGAAACTAGACTCAAAGGACTACTACTTTTGTTTTTATCACCACCCCACTTGACACCACAACTTGGTACACTTGCCTAGATATGTGTCATCCTATAGAAACCTAACTTTCTTATGATTCTTTAATTTCTAAACATAATCTTTTGATAGTCTAACAACTGATTCGAAAAATATATGATTAATTTCTAGTCATTGATTCATTGAGTAATTGTGTCATTTTCTAGCACATTCACCAATGCATTATATATGTTTTTTCAATAGATAGGAAAATATATATTAAATCAATGGGAAAAATCACCATATACAAAATATACTAGTATCATCTTAAAATGGAAGCACTCCCATGTTAAGATTATTTTTCCCTCTATCTAAGTCGTCTAGGGTAATGTCAAGTGCCTTGAATAGGTAATTACATGGATTTAATTATTTTCCCCATGTTCTTCTTCTCTCTCTTTATTTCCAACCTATTTTTGACAACTTCTTCTATGAGACTAAGAACTTTTAACTTTCTTGGTCAAGGACAACCTGAAGTGTGAAGGCCAACTTTAACACTAACCTAGGTCAAGGACAACCTTGACCCTAATCTAGGGTTAGCTTGACCTCATCCCTGACCCTAGGTCAAATTTTCAAGTTCAGGGAGTTTCAAGATATTGGCCTTCGAGAAATTTCATTTTTCTACTTCTGGGTCGACTATTTTGAGCTTTACAATAGTAGACATTTAAATTGAATTTAATCTATGTCCATTTCTATGGATTAAGGTTAATTGGGATTTAATTCTCCCATGTTGGCCTTGTCTAAAAATTTATGCCCTGGATCTCTATATAAGAAAGCCTTTTACCCTCATTTTCACATCCACTAATGACAACTATCCATTATCCATTTACTAGGAGAAACTATCTACTTTTAATAAGGAGATATTATAACAAAAGATCCTTTATCAAGCTTTATATCATTCAAGAATTCAAGTGTTAGAATGGATTTGGTTGAAGCATCCAAGATTTATCATTCATACCCTAGATCTAACCATCATGGTGGTGTAATCTTCCTTTAGGATCCTTTTTCTCATCTTCAAGTTCTATTCATTCTTCTATCAAGGTGGATTCCAAGCATGCAATTTTGGAGGTTTTTATTTACATTTACTAATGTTATGTTCAAGATTTTATATCAATATACTTGTTTACATTTCAAATACAATTGCATATCAATTGAGTATCATAGCTTCATTATTAGATTTAATTCTACCACTTGCTACAATTCTCTATTTCAATTCCATTATTAAGGTTTATTTCAAACTAGGGTTTTACCAAGGAAAACTTCTCATCCAAACAAAAAAACTTATTTTTCTTGTAGATACAGATGTGAAATAATGAATTAAAATACAAATTTGCATACCCTTTTCATCAAAATTTTGGGATCTATGAATAGAAATTTTGTGAGAGTAGTATAGTGCTAGCTCAACTTTTTGGGGCACAATTGTACCTTAGGGTAAGATTGTACCTTGCTATCTAGGTAAAGCTTGACATACCTTCAAAATTAAAAATATTTTTTGGGTTTTCTTCATCTTGACATTTCTAGTCCATAATAGGTTGGGAAATTCCTTAAAATTGTGCACAGACATGAGGAATTAGCATTTTCCAGATTTTCTCCATTTTGAGCTTACTATTTGTTTACTATTTTAAGCATATACTTTCAATAAAAAGATTATAGGATCTCCACCTTTCTTAATATTCTCCACTACCTAATCCATTTGTGCATTAATCACTTTCTTGTGGTTAATCAATTTGGACCATTCCTTTTGGGAATTTGGGTTTAAGATAGATCATATTTTCATCCTATTCATTTTGGTAAACCCAACACACTTAACCCCTATCTTTTATGGAATTAGATGCCCTATTTTTTTTTATGGTGTTAAATTTCAATGGTCTTTTCTTACATTTAGATTGGATTTAGTTTATGATCTAGCATTTTAAAATTTGAAAATACAAAATAAATCTATATATTCAATAAAATAAAATAAAAATTTTGCATTTAATTTTCTTTAAAGATTATGAAGGGGTATGTGCAAGATCATGGTGTGCCAAAAAGTGGCGATCTAAAAATATGTAGTTCTGAAATGCCTCAAAGAATTTCAAAATCTATTCCAACTTTTTTCCCACCCATCTTGATACTAAATGAAAACAATTAATAACTTTATAATTCCTACTAAATCTTTCGATACCAACCTTATATGGTCATCTTTAAAACGTGCTAAAAATGTGTTTTTGGCATGTTCTTATGTGTTTTTTACTTCAAGCATGTAGTTGACGTCTTTTTTTTAACCAAAATTTGATGTAATGAAAAGGGTTTCTTAAGAATGTTCTTAGCTTTTCATAAATGTAAGGTTTGTCAAATTACGAGTTTAGTAAGTAATTATTACTTATTTTCTAATGGAGTTAGCTACAAAGTGCTAATTGATATACTGGTTGAAAAATAGCTATAACTTTCAAACTGTATAAGATTTGTGAAATCCAAAAGATGTGTCACATTCTATGCTTTGACTAGTATAAGAAAAAAAAAAAAAAAAACTTAATTTTGATTTTTTTGAACTAGTTAAGGTGGTCAGACACGAGATTTTTTTAATTTGGAAAATAATATAATAGAAAATTCATAATTAATTATTTATTTAGAATAAAAATTCTCAAAAATATGCATCACATCCAAGCATGAGTCTACTTTTTATATCTTAAATTATATTTAAAAATATTATCATTTCATTATGATTAAGGTGGTCAGACATACACCTACTTTTTATTTTTTCCCTAAAAATTTTGTAGTACTGCATTAAAATCCAAACTTTTGACCAATCAAATATTTTTTTCTCTAGATAAGGCCTTGTAGTTTAGAAACTAGATTCAATTTTCTACAGATTATTTTCTTACAACTTTTTGATATAAATTTCAAAACCACTTTAAAATTATGTGTCAAGTTGACATAACCCTGATTTGTTGGTTTTTCACTGCCACTTAAGGCCATAGTTTGGTACACCATGATCCTGCACATACCCGAAGATTTTTTGGTGTGTGGTTATGTTCCTCATTTTCCTTCTTTTTGCATCCTTTTACCTTAATTATGATGTATATGAGAGTATCATTCATTTTATTATGTTCATGATATTTCATTTTATTCTCACTTACGTTTTTATGAATTTAACAGATACTAGTCTTCCTACATTCAAAATTTTCATTAAAGATTCATGTGGTAGACTTATTTTTCTCTTGGATTATGTGAAGTATTTGGTAGATGATACATCATATCTTAGTCTTCCCAATCCTAATCCTATTACTCCTAATATGATGCCTATCTCCATATGTTAATCCTCATTCTTCCCATACTTCTGATGGAATTCAAGATATATTTTATGATGTAGATGTGGAAGACTTCCTTGATTTACCTTCTCCTCTAATTCATGATGACATTAAA